>CALYLW010000196.1:638938-849326 GCA_944989445.1 Ampullaceana balthica
CTGTTTGCTGTAATACCCTTTTAAATGAGTATTCATAAATTAGAAAGTAATGATCAATATTTGTTTGAAATTATTTCCATAAATTAAGAAACGTATGGCATTTAAAATCCTGTGATCATAAGAAATGCTAAGGAGAATATTTCATTTGATTTCTACATTAAAACTCTAGATCAAATTAGTAAAATAGATGTTATGTGTTTTTATAAGTGTATTACCTTCTTAGAACACTTTTAAATCTCATTATTCGCTGTAATAATCCATACCCCCTAGACATCTCATATTAGCGGCACTGATTACACTATGTAGCAATATTTTTGTTCCTGACTTCTAAGTGTTATATTTCAAGTGCTTATGTCTAAAGTATGTGAAAAAATGACTTCATTAAGCACAAACTTGGCATACACGACAACAGCACGAAGAAAACTCGTTTTTTTCTGAAAATAGAACGATTTTTTTTCTCGTCATTATGATCAGGTAAAAACAAAAATTGCACAAGGAATAGACAAACACAGTCGGAAACCACTCAGCAAGCTTCAGAAATGTGTAGCTTTTCTAGATTTACGATTGTACTGTGAATCACTCTCTCGAAGTAGCCCCCAAACGTAGTCCCCCATCATGTTTACGTTATACTGTCCTTGGTAACAACGTTCAAAGTCCAATATATCATGATGAAAGCGCTCGCCTTGCTCCTCGGAGCAAGCGCCCATGTTCTCCTTGAATTTGTCGAGATGCGAATCAAGGATATGGACTTTCAGAGACATTCTGCATACCTTTTTTGCGTAATTTTGTTATGAGAGTCTGCACCAACTCCACATAGTTTTCAGCTTTGTGATTACCTAGGAAGCCCTAGGAAGCTCCGAACAACTGCAATGATAATATTCTCGAAAACACGCGATTTTCCAAATTTCATCGTCCCGATCACAGAAGCAAAGTTTTTCTGGAATAACAGCGATTTCCTTTCTGTTCTAGAACTAACGGGTTAGGAAACACACTTTCAACCCAGGAACAGAACAAAAGGGAAAATTTGTTACAGAGTGTTATTGAAGTGTGAGTAAGTATTTATGGTAAATCTTGACCGTTAGAATATACTTTTTTTTTAGTTCAAGAAGCTTGACGTTGCAGCTTCAATTGAATGAGTCATAGATATCAAAACACACACGTTTATGGTCAGCCACATGATTCACGGTATAGTTGAATTATTCTTTGTTAAATAATTTTTATATTTTACCTTACGTTATCTTAACCCATTAAATGCCATTTTCCCCAATATAATTGCGTTTTATTATTAAAGATAGGCATCTGTTAAACGATGAATAATTTTTAAACCTTTTTTTTTATTTTTCCTAAAATTGCACAAGTTTATGCCACCCCCAAATGAGGATTGTGACACATGCTATCTAATTTTGGTGTCATATAGGAAAACACTTTGCACGCAGTCCAATATTGCATTTAAAGAACTCTTTTCTTGCATTTGTCTTAGACACTGCACACTTCCTTTGTTTGCCCATTTTTTGCGTTCTATGTAGACTATTTCCAGAGGTTCTGATGTCTACAGAACACGCCTCTTCACTAGTTTGGTGAAAGATTTTCTTCCAGCCTTTGTTAGATACAAGGATATGTCAGAAAAGGCAAGATATGCCCTAGCAACGAATGTTCTGAAATCTAATAGAGAGATTGTACCATTTGCAATACAATATAATGCATTAACCATTGCTACACCAATGTCCAAATGTCCCATATTGTCATTGCCAGTTCAAGGAGCTAGATAAGTCCACTCCTCTTGAAAGCCCTAAAAGGCATACGTCTCCTTATACCTCTGTTGACCGAAATCCAGCTCCTCGTTTTCAAGCATGGCTTTACACAAAAGCCCGGAGGGTCATGTTTTTACAAACAGGCGAAGGATGACGGCGGTAACCTGGTGCCTGAAAACCAGTAGTGTCTGGTAGATGAGACTCGTAAACCATGGTCGATAGCTCATCTAGGAGATGGAAACTCTGACTCTAAACCTCCGCTACCTTGCGGCAATTGTCGACATTGGAAAGGCTAAGGGAGTAAACACGGAAAAGAATATTTTAATATGGAGCTCTTAAGATGGTCTGTTTTTAAAAAAAATCATTTGCATTCTGGCAGCTCTTACAACCCAAATTGTGCCAAGCCGTAGCGTAATTAGTCGTTCCCTTGGACACACACATGGCGTGGAGAGTGATGATCTGCTGTTTGGGCAGCAGCTGGTTCTCCATACTACTCAGTCAAGGCTTTATTTATGGGAGAGGACACCCCAGCATCGCTAAAAGGTTCTATACATCAACGGCATTGGTAAGTAAAAGGGAAATACCACTTATTTCCCCGACTTTGAACACTCCAATCCATCTTATTAACCCCATCCATGTACTGTTATATTCTGTGATCAATAAGGGTTGGTGGACTTGCATCTCTATTTTGTTTCTCCTGCTTCACCAGTGACATAGGATCGATGGGTTCATGGATGCTTAAGAGCTTTACACATATATCATTCCAATTTACACCACAACTTTTTCATCAATATCTTCGTCCTCGAAAGCATGTCTGAATAGCACCGAGAAGAATTGTTCCAGCACCCATCCCTTTTTAACCCCACTAGAAACAGGGAAATTATTTTTAGTGTCACCATGGAAGACCTCTGACAGGTGTATGTATTAGTGTGTACAGACCACTCTATGCTGAGAAGCTGCAACGCATATCCTACTTTTTCAGAGTATGAAACAGTCCATTGCAACTAAACAATTCAAATGTCTTCATTTGGTCTATGTAGGCATTGAAGTGGGCATTATGTTGCTCATGAAATTTTACTTGCCGCTGGTTGAGGGAGAATATCATGTCTAAAGTTGACCGGACATCCCGAAAACCTCTTTTGAGATTCTGGGAATCCGTTTTTGTGCTAGCATTTACAGGTGTGTTAGAATAAATCTTGCAAAGACCTTTCCCACAGTACTTAGTAGAGATAAGCATCGACAGTTGTTAAAATAACTATGGTCCAATTTGTTTTGCTTTTTTAGATAATATCTATTTCGGCTCCATATAAAATGATGATAAAAAAGCACATTTAAAAGTTTTTTTTAAATCCTTTATATTAACTCGTGGTGTCTGCGGCGGACCTTGCTTGCTTGCTTGCTTGTCGCCAAAACTTTTGATCGATTTTTAACCCACTTGCTCGCAAGATAGCGAACTGAAATTTTGCAGGCAGTTTCGTACCGATGATAAAAACAATGTATCAAAATTTCAGATCGATCGCATGTACCGTAATTAAATTATTGATTTTTTAGATTATTTTTTTTATTCCTATGTATCATGCTATTTTTTGAGATAGAGCGTCGCGGTGCGTATTATATTGAACAACCTTTCTGTCGCGCAATAAGGTGCGTATTTTATTGACAGCTCTTTTTATAAACATATTCCTGATCGGTGCGTATTATATTAAACATGTTTTACGACACAACTTCAATTTTGTATTTCTGGATGGTCTGGCGCTGCGTATTATAATGAACATTCTTTTAGTTACTTCTCGTACATAAAGAATTTATAGTCAAAAACTTGGTTTTTTACGGGTTTTTCTTATTCAGTAAATGTCACATTTGATATTTAAGTTAATAAATTGAGTTTAAAGTGAGTGTGGGAGGGGATAGAATCACTTGACATCTTGTTAAAATATAAATTAATGTGCTATTTTTATCGAAAAAACTGTTATATTTTCTTTTAATACCATGATTATGCTTTTCTAGTCAGCTGTAACTTCTTTTTTGTTAAAAGTTACAATTGTGAATTAAAAATGTATCATGTCATTATTACCTTCATAATTTCCAACACAATCTAAATTTATAATTTTAATGGGGATTAGCAAACATACTTATTTTTATTGTCTGACATGTACAATTATTATTAAACATAAATAATAAAACGTGTTTAATATTTCTTTTATACAATGTCTGACCATTTCTGTATACCGTATTTGAAACTTCTTTATAACTTCATCTGACAGATACCCCTCCCAGTGCACATTATCAAGCAGCTCTATTCATGTGACAACACATTTAAAAAATGATGAAAAGAAATATGATCCCCTAAAGAAACAGACAATGCATAAGACAGATTCAAACATACCCTATTTAGAAATGCCTGTATTGTACAAAGGCCCTGCGCAATTAGTAACGTCATATGCTGCAATTATTTGATGGAGTTGTTAAAAACCAAATGCGTTCAGCTAAATATTAAAATTTAAAAGAACATAGGGAATACAACAAGTGTTAATATGTAACTTTTAATAAAACAAACGCGCTTATAACATAGTTTAATTATTGATATGTATACACTTGTATATATATTGTGTATGTGCCTATGGAAAGTGTACAAAATGTACCTTACGTCGTTAGTTAAAAATATGTATCAGAACGAACAGCTTTGATCCATGGAATTACTTACCTGTCTGCTTGCAGCTATTACACTATTTAGTTTCTCCTTAACTGGTGAGTTGTTTTCGTTAACAATTTTATAGTTAACCGTTCCAGATCGTATTATAAATGTATTTACCAAATATCGCTTAGTTTAATCAACACACATAATAACCTTTACATTGAATCTGCATCCCTTGTGTTCCGAGAAAAAGCTTTCAACTTACGTATGTATAGAAAGTTTTACTTTAAAAAATGTTCTAGCCCCTAGTTACACATTACAGAAATTTGTACTGGCTAATGTTTGGCGCATTTGTTTTCCAAATATATGCAATTGCTTAGGCCATTATTCATTTCAGTTTTAAAAAGGGACCTTGGCCTGGACAAATTGTATCTGGTGAATTTTCCAAAACCGAAAATCAGTAATTAAAAAATGGGATGAAACATTAAATTTTGAGGTTATGCACGTTTTTATAAATTACAGTGAAGTAAAGAAAAATGAAATCACATATGTTTTTAGAGTAGTTTATATTGTACCCAAATCAAGTGAAAAATAAATAATATTACGTTCATAGTCTTGCAAAGATGTGGGCTAACACTAAAACTTTTAAACTTGTCAAATTAAAAAGACTAAATTTAAAAAGATATATCTAAAAATAATACGATTTATAATTTTCTAGAATATTTTAGACATTCTATCCCATGAGTTTTCTTAAACTGAAAATCAGTCAGAAAAACAATTGGAAAAGGCATTAAAATGTTGTAACATTATAATCTGTTTTAAATTTCAAAGACAGAAAATAAAATCACAGATATTTCTCGAAAATATTTATTCATAACCGATGCAAGTGAATAATAAGTGACATGGGCGTAGGGAAGGGGGGAAAGGGGGGGGGGCATTTTCCCTCCCCCCCCCCTACATTTGAGAGAAAAAATGTCATAAAAATGTCATAAAATTGTTCCAATAAAACTGAACTAAATTTCCTGAAAGTTTATTACATGGAAGACAGTTTACATTTATCAAACATAAAAAAGAATTATATCTGCAAGTATCACTGATTACATTACTGATTGTTCTTAATATTCCAGTTGTTTAACAATTTCTTTAACATTTTCAGCAAAAATCCGCAAGCTTTTATATTTTTGTGACCATCTAGTTTCACATAGTAAAGGAACATTTAGAATAATTTTTCTTTGCTGATCACTTTCTCTGAAAAACACTTTAATTTACTTAATTGTTCCTATTGTGTTTCGTACAACATTCACATTATTTAAATCGTTCACAACAAGATTTAGTTTATGTGAAACTGCAATAACCAATGCTGCTTTTGGGTATTTTTTTTCTAATTATTGCTTGGTCTCCTCCTTTTTTTACCTGCCATTGTAGAACATCCGTACTATCCTTGACCAACAAGCTTTGTCATATTTAATCAAAATTCTAATGAATATGTAATGATGGGGTTGGTTAAACCTTCAGCTGTTCTATTGACAATTGGAATATATCCCATGAATTATTCTGTGACCATCATTTTCCCATTTTGTTCTTTGACAAATCTAACACCAAGGGACATCTGCTCAATGCCTGAAATGTCATTTGTCTCGTATAGAAAACGCAACTGAATTATTTGCTTCACGAACAAGGTCTTCGCGCAAGAGAGACCCACACATTTCGATTATAATGATTTGCGTAGTTGCCGAGATACACTCCGCAAAAAAAGGGCCCCAGACAAAACGGCTCCGACATAACGGCCCTGTCAAAACGGCCCCAGACAAATTGTTAACATATTTTAACAAAAACATGCATTTTAAGCTTTCGTCAACTTTTTCACCCTTAAAAAAAGGGTAAAAATTGTAAAATTATTATTTCTTGTGATATTATATTGTTTCTTGTAAACTAACAACCGTTATTGGTACCATTTCGCGTAAAGGCTATTAAATTCACTTTTATGGTGCTATTATTATTGTTTATTGTTAGCTAAACCTGACACTGAATAGGTGGGTAAAAATACGAATATATTTGATTGTAAATTTTACTATTAGTCCATCTATTAGTCCAGGGCCGTTTTGTCGGGGCCGTTATGTCGGAGCCCAATTGTCGGGGCCGTTTTGTCCGGGGCCGCTTTGTCGGTGAACCATACTCAGCACTACACGTACCAATTGACAAACGATTACCAAGAACTTCATCTCCAGATTTAAACACGAAACTCTAACTTTTCATACAAATTACCAGAATTTGATTCTGTTCCACGAAGTGCTAAAACATGCATGCAGCAAAATATGATTATAAAAATGATGAGACCCAGTTTGTTGCGATTTTCTTGAATTTGTCTTCTAAATGATGAGTCCAACTGCTTATATATAGAAACTGCTTTGGCTTCTAATAAAGCAAATAAAATTGCTTACATCTTCATGAGAGCCTTTGTGCCATAATGTGCTTTGCATGTTGCTACGTGCATCTTCGTTGAAATCTTTATATTTTGTACATGGTTTGATGATAAATACCCACTGAACTCATAGTATTACTTTTTGCAGAAACAACACGCAATATTTGCAAAAGGCACCTATTAACATTTGCGAGTATACAAGCCACGGGGAATAGTCTGATAACCATGCATATCTAAAAACTAAAAACTCTGTTTCCCTCACTGTCAGCTCTAAAATCATAATGTTTATCAAGTGTCTAACAATCACGAATCAGCTGCAATTTCAACTTATTTGAAAGATCGTATGTCCAGACATACCTTCCAATATCCAATTTAGGAAATGAATAAGTGTAAGCGTCAATCAAATTAGGAACAGTTGCTTCAGTTGTGTCTGGCTGTTGAACGTGTCCTGTTGTCCTCAATGCCAATGATAAGTCAGATGCTGCAGGCGCCCCAAAATCTTCTAATAACGGCATTTCGGAATCCCGCGATGGTCTACTTTTCAATTATTTTTTTTCCGTAAAAAAAATTCTGATATCCATCCTTGGTAATCCTGTAGTTTCTACACGTATATTATTTCACAGCAAAATTCAATTTTCTCGTGAGAACTTAAGTTTTTAATTTATTAAATGCATTAATAAATGCTGTATTTTAGCTATTACATCACTAATGTGTAAGTCTTATTAATTTCTAAGGCTTTTTTCAACCCTTATTTTATACTGAACTTGAATTTAATTGAAAATTGTACCTGTATGGCATTGTCAGTTAAAAAAAAAGTGGGATTTTTTTGCCCCCCCCTTGGAAAAATTCCTAGCGACGCCCATGTAAGAGTACATTACATTCATAGTGTGACAAATATTTGAGATAAAACTTTGAAACTTGTCCCATTAAAAGAGGCTAAAAATTAACGGAGATCTTGCAAAAATAGCATTTCGAATTTTGTAGAATACTTTAAAATTAGATTCCGTGATGTTTTCCTAAATAAAAATCGGCCTGATGAGCAATTGGATCCAATTTTTTCCAATAAAATTTTTTTATAATTTAAACAGACATAACAATAAAAATGATATCACAGAAAGTTTCTAGATATGTTTAGATCAGTGGTTCTCAAAAGTTTTGGGTTAAAGGACCACTTGAAAAATGTGTGTCTTAGCCATCGAACACTATTAAAAATTGGGCTACTGCCATTCTGGAAAGTTAATATAATTATACTGTGTATATAACTAATTAATAGTATATATGTTAGTAAAATTATACTAATATGCTACGATTAACAAATATAACGTATAGTAGTTTTATACATATATTCTTCTTATTCAATTCTTAATGCTTACTATAAAGAACACTTTTAGTCATAAACAGTAGTTAGTAGTTAGTATTAGGAAGACTAGTATATTATTTTATTTAGTGCGAGCCTGGAGATTTCTCATTTGAGCACATCACATGATCACATCCAAACTAGGTGTAATACTTGACAGACTCCATTGCAGTTCATCTTCAACTTCAAGTCTGGAACGATGTTTTGTTTCTTCTGTGACCAATAATAATTATGAAAAAAATCCATGAACACAAAAAATGATGTGGCACATGGTAAAAGTATTTGAAAAGCTTTTTGGGACAGTTCTGAGTACTCCAAAATTTCATCAACCTCACTTTCTGATGCAACATATTCAAAATAGTATCGCTGGTCAGCTCAACGAATTGGTTTAATTCATTAACGTACGCCACAGACTTACTCGTGGAATGTGCAAAGAAAGGAGGAAAAGAACGGACACAAACTACAGCATGAAGATATCGAAACAATGCTAGTGAACTTCGGGGATGCCGACACGTTGTTGGTCTCGAGACATTCACAATGGTTAGCTACCTGCTCCCCACCCTCAACCACCCTAGCTTGCCAAACATAAACTGTGATTGGCCGAACCCGTTGTATTGTTTATTCGATAGAGACACGTTTTTTGCTATGGTTTAAATAAGTATATCTTTCCGTCATTTTTGGAACACGTTAATCAGGGTAAAACAATGAAAGCATATCGGCTTTGTACCAATATGAAGATACCAAATGGTCTTTGTGCCAGTGGGCATTCCTGTTTGACCCCGCTACACACTGGGAAAGTTTGCGTAATCGAAGAGCACTGTGCTGTGAATGAAAATGTGTACATACTAAACGATGTTAAAAAACCGCGTATGACATCCGATTTTTTAAAGTTTACTGACCAGTCCATTTTGTCTGTTAACGCTATTGATAAATAAATAGAGGTAAAAAAAGATTTTTTTTTAAAAAGTTTTTATAAGTGGACTAAAAAGATGAAAATAATTTAAAACTTTTAAGTTTAAGTACTTTGATTTAATATTACTAAAAGCTTTGGGCGAGTGCCAATGTGGTTTTACATATACAGTTCACTCATTCTCTCACTTATAGATCTCTCTTTTGTCTTCGAAATTGTAAATCTTTAATTTTTATACCAAACACCTATCTTTGTGTTGTATTTCTAAATTAGAATGGGATTTTGAAGAACCCGTCCAACGTTTTTAGTCATATGAAACAAATTTACTTGAAGTTATAAGTTTTAAATTATTTTCTTCTTTTTGGTCAACTTATAAAAATGTGTTTTTTAAAAATCTTATTATACCTCTATTTATTTTATTCTTTTATGTCAAAAATTCATATTATGACTGCTTTCTTATTCAATTCTCTTTACTGACTGAACTCCCCTTGCAGTAAAACACAGGATGGTTTGAACTCCGCTGGCATGTTGATTAAACAATGGCAGACGGATAATACAGATGCTATATTAAGATAAACAAAAAAATGCATTAATTTAATTACGGATCGATCTGAAATTTTAATACAGTGCATGGTCATCCAAGATTTATATGTGTCATAAAATTTTGAGCTCTCAGAGGACCATCAAAAGTTGTTTAATTTCACGTTTGAAAAATTGAAAAATTGTGAACAGACAGACAGGATCAAAGCAATTTAATAAAAAACGTGGTACATGTAATAATAAAATATATATCTCTTTATCCTTAGCTATAGATATGTAAATATATTTATATATATATACATAAATATTATATATATATATATATATATATATATATATATATATATATATATATATATATATATATATATATATATATATAATATATATATATATATATATATATATAGGTGTGTGTGTGTGCTTTTTTTAATTCACAAAAGTCGATTAGTCATGAAATAATAATCATGCTTCTCGCTGTTAAAAGAGCGTAACACTCGCTGCTGTGAAGTTTGGTCCACACCTTCAATCATTTGCTCGTGAGCATTTGATCAAACATCAAACACACGCACTATAAATATTTTTGTATTATTACGCAACCTCCATATCACATGGTAAATTATTACAAATTGAAGTTCAAAGTTCATCATCGGAGAGTTGTTTATGTTGACTACGATGTGCTATTAATTTAATAAAATTGCTCGTGATCAACCAAATTTTTATCAAATCATTATTATTTTAAAAATGTCAAAACAACAACAATATACGATTTATTACGAAGTAGATATGCATTTTATTTAAATTAGGCTTTTAAAAACAGAGATTTTTTTAAATTAAAAGAATGAAAATAAATAATAAAATAATAATAAAGACTTCAACTTTAAATTCAAAATATTCAAATGAATGTGTAGAATGAGTATAACTATGACTCATGTTTAAAAATGAGTTAATATGTTTAAATATTCATACTATCTACTACTGTGGCTAAGGAGTCTGCCATCGTTCGTAGAAATTACGCAAACAAAATTTTCGTTATTTCGAATCTATGAAATAGAACTAATAATTAATAATGATGTTATAAGATAGATGAAGGTACGTTTAAAAAAATATTTTGCCCCTCCTTGGTCATAAACACAAGAAAAAATAAAAAGCTTGCCAAGAGTCTAGATCTATAACTAAACTCTAAATTATATTTCAATACTTTGTTAATCAAATTTTGTTCAGCCTAAGGCTAAGGCCTACGCCTAAGCTTAGGGGCCGTCCATAAAGTAAGTCACGCCCCAGAGGGGGGAGGGGGTGTAAGAAAGTGTGACAGTGTGACAGGGGAAAAATTGTGTGACAGTTTGTGTTAATAAAAAAATTAGTTTTGTTCGAAAGAGTGACGTACTTTAGGTGGGGGGGGGGTTCCGAGATTTGTGACAGTTTGTGACAGGGTGGAGGGGGGAGTTAAAAATAGCGTGGCATACTTTATGGACGGCCCCTTATTTTAATTAGTTAATTGGGCCTATGCCTATATATATTTACATTAATTTATTTTATACATAATTACTTATTGGCAATTTTTTCCTATTTTATTACCCCCCCCGCCACAAAAACTTAGACACCCCTCCAAGATGACGTCACAGAGCTTTGCCGCGCGGAACCCCCCCCCCTCAAAAAAAAACAAACAAACAAACAACACCTCCGCCAAACAACGGAACATACGGAATTTTACAGTTTGGTATCACCCCTTGTAATGGTGTCACCCGGTAGTGGCGTAGCTAGGGGTGCATGGGGGGACATATGTCCCCGAGCGCCACGTTAGGGGGCGCCAAAATGAGTATTAAAATGAGTTATTTAAATTTATTTTGATGAAAACTAATGTATTTCAAATACATTTGCAAGATTGAATTTTGGAGCTCCACAAATATCTTCTTAACAAACCAGTTGGCAAGCATGATTTTGGCGCCCACATTGAGCATTAAGGGGCGCCATGTGGATTTTCAAACTAAAAAAGTAACCATTAAAGAATCATTTTTAGGTTTTGTTCATATACATTCCAAAGACGCAGCAAGCCTTGAAAGGGTTATCGTAGAGAAACTGGAATATGTTAACATACCTCTAGCCGACTGTCGGTCACAATAACATAACAATGCTGATGCAATGACCAGTGGCGTAGATAGGGTCCTCTGTGCCCGGGGACATGACACAAATTTTGTGCCCCTTCCCGGACCACCAAATTCTGGGGGCTCACTGAGCCCCCTAGAAATTTTATGAAATTGTACGCGTTATATGGTTCATTTTTGAAGCATCTGGTATTTTATTGAATTAGAATACAGACTAATAATTCTCTATGCGATTGCAAACAATTTATTTTAAGGAAAAATATGTCGGTCCGAGAAGGGGCGCAGAATTTGTGTCATGTCCCCGGGCGCCCCCCCCCCTTGTGTCACCTGGTGCATGTACAAGAAAAACAACAATCCAAATAAAAAACAAAACCTATAGCTACTTTGAATCATCTTTTTTAAAGACCCATATTTAATAACTTTAAAAACAATTAATACAAATAAAAAATAAAAAAAAGCTAACCTACTATTACTTTTAGTATTAGACGCATGTGTCTCGCTAGGAATTTTTCCAGGGGTGCAGGGGGCAAAAAATCCCACTTTTTTTTAAATTTTAACTGGCAATGCCATACAGGTACAATTTTCAATTAAATTCAAGTTCAGTATAAAATAAGGGTTGAAAAAAGCCTTAGAAATTAATAAGACTTACAAATTAGTGCTGTAATAGTTAAAATACAACATTTATTAATGCATTTAATAAATTTAAAAACAATTCTCAAATGTAGGGGGGGGGGCAAATGCGCCCCTTGCCCCCCTTCCCTACGCCCATGATTAGACGTATCACTATCCCTTGAAATATTATACAAACAATTTAATCATATTTTCTTCAAGTATAACTAAAAAATGTAACTGTCCTATAAATTACTTATTAAATAAAATTTCAATTCATTCGTTATCGTACTATACATATATATTGCAAAATTCTCTGACAAATATGATCCATACACACTTACAATTTTATTTGAGGTGAGTGATGTGTATAATAAACAGGACTGAATACAAAAAATTTCATGAAACATAAATAATAAATGTATAATGTCATAAAAACATAGCAGAAATTAAGATGTAATCAGAAGATGTATTCAGGTTATTTATAAATAAAAACTATATTATTTTTACTTGAAAAGATGCAGGATATTAAGTTAATAATATGTTTATTTTTAAAATTTAGAAAATGGAAGATTGCTTAAATTTATTGCTAAAAGCCAAATCTGAAAATGAAAACATATATATATACTTTTATGAAATATTGCATTCATTAGCTTTCCCAAACACTTTTACTCTTTTATGTAGAAACAAGATTATTCACTATAATTAATTGTCAAAATTTAAATAAAAGACACATTAAAAACATAACTTTATTCTTGAATACATTTTGAAACTGCATTTGTGTATAGGTGCTCCAATCTTATCTTATCTTATCTGTTTCAGACGCTCCTTCTATACAGAAGATTATTGCGTCCTACGCTTATCTATGGTTTGTGTTTAGTCCTGCATTTTTATTAGAGTTTTAAATGTTGATAAAGTGTTGGCTTTCCTGGTTTCTTCAGGCAACCCATTCCACGCCCGAATTCCGGACGGGAAGAACGAAAACTTGTATGAGTTTGTTCTTGCATACGGAATAAGAAAGGTGTTTTTATCCTTATGTCTATCTGAGGGTTGTATTAAGTTATCTTTGTGTTGTATTTCTAAATTAGAATTAATTGCTTTATGTATGATTACTACTTTACTCTTGGTTCTTCTATCCTCTAGTGTTTCAAGGTTTAATGATTTAACTAATGGTGTTATTCTTGTCAGTTTTGAATATTCTCCAGTAATGAATCTGGCAGCTCTTTTTTGAATTTGTTCTAGTTTATCAATGTTTTCTTTGGTGGATGGGTCCCATACAGAAGATGCATATTCTAGTACAGGTCTCACCAAAGTGAGGTAGCATTTTAGTTTTATATCTCTATTACATTTGTTAAAGTTTCTTTTTATAAAGCCTAAGGTTTTGTTTGATTTTTTAATAACTTCATTGACATGGGGATTCCATGATAGTTTCTCATTTATTAAGACTCCTAAGTATTTTGCATCTTTAGTTTGGGTCAGTTCTTTTCCATGAATGTAATATTTTGAATTTATTTGTTTCTTTTTCTTTGTTACTCTTAACAGTTGACACTTTTCTGGGTGGAAAGACATACTCCAGTTAGTTTCCCATTTTATCAATTCATCTAAGTCTTTTTGTAAAATTTTGCTATCTTGTTCTGATTTAATTGTTCTATAGATTATACAATCATCAGCAAATAACCTAACTTTTGTACCTGTTGAGATGTTGTTGGGTAAATCATTTATATAAATTAAAAAGAGTAAGGGACCTAGCACAGTTCCTTGTGGAACTCCTGAGTTAACCTTTATTGGTGCAGATTTAGATCCATTAATTATTACAGTTTGCTCCCTGCCCAAAAGGAAGTCTTGGATCCAGTGATGTAAGGAACCTGAGATTCCAAAGTAGTTAAGTTTTTTAAGTAAACTAAGGTGGTGAACTTTGTCAAATGCTTTTGAGAAGTCTAGTAATATTGTATCTATTTGATCATTTTTGTCTAAGCCTTTTGATAGTTCATCTATTAAACCTATTAATTGTGTTTCACATGATCTGTTTTTTCTAAAGCCGTGTTGATGTGGGCATAGGGCATTATATTTGTCAAGGTGGTTAACTATTCTACTATATATTATGTGTTCTAGTAATTTACAGGTGATACTAGTAAGTGATACAGGCCTGTAATTACCAGGGTCTGATTTATCCCCTTTCTTAAAGAGTGGAGTTACGTTAGCTAATTTCCAATCCTGGGGCACTTTACCCTGGTTTAGAGAGGCTTGAAAGAGAACTACAAGGATTGGGGACAGTTCATTGCTTAGTTCTTTTAATAATCTTGCAGGCAAATCATCTGGGCCAGTAGCTTTGTTTATTTTTAAGTTTTTTAGGAGTGAATGTATACCTATCTCATCTACAGTTATGTTACCTATTTCCTCCATTTTATTTAAATTTATTAAAACTTCCTTGTCGCCTGAGGCAGAAAAAGATGATGCAAAATATGTGTTAAGGATATTAGCTTTAGTTTCATTATCATTATAGGTTTTATTATTTGAGCCTTTTAGTGTGGCTATTCCTGAAGGTTCCATTTTTTTAGATTTGATAAAGGACCATAAGTTTTTATTGTTATCTTTGGTAATTACATTGTTTATATATTCATTTTGGAGGTTTCGACTAAGTTTTTGTGTCAAGTGTTTAATCTTTAAGTATTTTTTGTGTATCCTATATGAATAGGTAGCTTTATATTTCTTAAATAAGTTCTCTTTTTAGTTTGCATAGCTTTTTCAATCTAGAATTGAACCAGCATTTGTTAATTTTATTTGATGTTAGTTTTGTTGGAACATTCTCATCCATTATAGTTTTTTAGATTTGTTTTTATATCTTTCCAAATTTCTTCTACTGGGCTATTTGTGTTAAATTTACTTAGGAAAGTTTGTTGGAAGTTAGCCGCTGATTGGTGTAGTTTTATTGAATTACATTTATTCCAAAGATAGATTATTCTTCTAGGTATCTTATTAATTTTAGTTTTTATTGTATTGGTGACCCTAACAATATCATGGTCAGACAGTCCTGGAATTATTTTGCAGTCTATCACTAGTCCTGGTCTATTTGTTAAGAATAAATCTAGTGTTTTATTTTTCCTTGTTGCTGTTTTTGCTATCTGTTCTAGGTTTATGTTGTTAATAGTGTCTAAAAAGTGTTCATTAATTTCTTTGTTAGTTTGATGGTTATCAATTGAATAATTTTTCCAATTTATATCTGGAAGATTAAAGTCCCCCATAATCCATAGAACTGCATATTTATTATTCTCTTTTATGAAAGTTAATTGACTACAAAGATTGTTCATGTATTCTAGGTTTATATTCGGTGGCCTATATATACTGCATACAATAAGTGGGGATGAGTTTGGTGTAATTATTTTACAAAAAACAGATTCTATATTAAGATTTGGTTGTGTAGTTATTTTTTCAGCTATGATATTTGATTTAACTGCAAGTAGCACTCCTCCATAATTGTCTGGTCTGTCTTTCTTAAAAATATTATAATTGGTGTTTAAAATTTCCGAGTTATATATGTTGGGGTTCAACCAAGTTTCAGAACCAGCAATTATGTCTGGTTCTTCTGTTTTTATAAGTAGCTCTAAATCTGGAATTTTATTTTTTATACTTTTTAAATTAATTATTAGCGTCTTGAGAATGTTTTGATTATTATTATTATTATATTTTTTATGGTTTATTTTATGGTTTTTTGTGGTAGGTTTCATTTTATCTAGTGGTTTATTTATAAAAGGATTAGCCAAAACACTGTAAGAGTTTATGGTGATAAGGTCCCTATAGTTAAACAAATCTGAACTGATTTGGGGCTACCCACAATGTATGCAGTGCCAAGATGCATATTTATTTCTTAGGCCTAATTCTATGTGCATTTGTGTGCTAGTATGCAGGCATGCTGCGTGGTACCATTCATTGCAGGTGTCACACTGAATGGTTCCTTGATTGCTAGTGCATGCCTTAATACAAATTTGACATTTAGATTTAACTGGGCCTGGGTTAATTATCATTGTATATATATATATATCTATACTAATAAAAGGCAAAGCCCTCACTGACTGACTGATTCATCACTAATTCTCCAACTTCCCGTGTAGGTAGAAGCATGAAACTTTGGGAAGTTGTCGAGTACTCTCTCACTACAAAAATTGGCGAAAATTGTTTTTAAAATTCCCGCTCATGTGGGGCCGGGGGCCCAAAAACGTTTTTTTCCTTATATGGCCTTTATAAAATTTAAAAATCACAAATTCTCCTGTTTCTCGAGTAGGCAGAAGCATGAAACTTTGGGATGTTGTTGAGTACAATCCCGCGATGGTAACGGGAGAAAAAATATTTAAATTATCACTTCCTGGGGGCCGGGGGCCCAAATGAAGTTTTTTCCTTATATGAACTATATAAAAACTAAAAATCACTAATTCTCCTATTTCCCGTGTAGGTAGAAGCATGAAACACTGGGTAGTTGATAAGCACACTTCCGCGATGGTAACAAGCGAAAAAAATATTTAAAATAACACTTAATGGGGTTCGGGGGCCCAAATGTAGTTTTTTTCTTATATAAAAAACTGACTTATCACTAATTCTCCAACTTCCCGTGTAGGTATTAGCATGAAACTTTGGGAACTTGCTGAGTACACTCTCTCGACGATAATTGGCGAATAGGAATTTTAAAATTCACACTGTTGGGGGCCCGGGCCCAAAACCGCTTTTTTTCCTTATATGGACTATGTAAAATATGAAATCACTAATTTTCTCATTTCTCGAGTAGGCAAAAGCATGAAACTTTGGAAAGTTGTTGAGTACAAACCAGCGATAGCAACGGGAGAAAAAAAAATTAAATTATCACTTCCTGGGGACCGGGGGCCCAAATGAAGTTTTTTCCTTTTATGAGCTATATAAAAACTAAAAATAACAAATTCTCCTATTTCCCGTGTAGGTAGAAGCATGAAACTTGGGGTAGTTGTTGAGTACAATCCCACGATGGTAACGGGAGAAAAAATATTTAAATTATCACTTCCTGGGGGCCGGGGGCCCAAATGAAGTTTTTTCCTTATATGAGCTATATAAAAACTAATAATCACTAATTCTCCTATTTCCCGTGTAGGTGGAAGCATGAAACTTGGAGTAGTTGTTAAGTACACTTCCACGATGGTAACAGGTAAAAACAATATTTAAATTATCACTTAATGGGGGCCGGGGGCCCAAATGTTTTTTTCTCAGATAAAAAAACTGACTCATCACTAATTCTCCAACTTTCCGTGTAGGTAGAATCATGAAACTTTGGGAAGTTGTTGAGTAGCCTCTCGCGACGAAAATTGGCGTAAAAGAATTTACAATTTACACTCATGGGGGGCCGGGGGCCCAAAAAAGGTATTTTTCCTTATATGGCCTTTATAAAATTTGAACCTCACAAATTCTCCTATTTCCCGAGTAGGCAGAAGCATGAAACTTTGGGAAGTTGTTGAGTACAAACCCGCAATGGTAACTGGCGAAAAAATAAATAAATTATCACTTCCTAGGGGCCGGGGGCCCAAAGGAAGTTTTTTCATTATATGAGCTATATAAAAACTGAAAATCACAAATTCCCATATTTCCCATGTAGGTAGAACCATGAAAGACTGGGGGCTTGATAAGTACACTTCCACGATGTTAATAAGTGAAAAACATATTTAAATTATCAGTTAATGGGGGCCGGGGGCCGAAATGTAGTTTTTTATATTAAAAACTGACTCATCACTAATTCTCCAACTTTCCGTGTAGGTAGAAGAAGCATGAAACCTTGGGGAATTGTTAAGTAGCTTCTCGCGACAAAAATTGGCATAAAATAATTTTTAAATTCACACTCATTGGGGCCGGGGGCCCAAAACCATTGTTTTCCTAATATGGGCAATATTAAAAGTAAAATCACTAATTCTCCTATTTCGCGAGTAGATAGAAGAATGAAACTTTGGGAAGATGTTGAGTACACTTTGGCAATATCAACAGGCAAATAAATATTTAAATTTTCAAATACTGGGGTCCGGGGGCCCAAAAAAAGTTTTTTTCTTTATGGGAGCTATATAAAAACTGAAAATCACAAATTTTTATGTTTCTCGTGTAGGTAGAAGCAAGAAACTCTGAGTAGTGGTAACAAACTAAAACAATATTTAAATTATTACATAGTGGGGGCCGGGGCCTAAATGTAGTTTTTTCCTGATATGAGCTATATAAAAACTAAAAATCACTAATTCTTCTATTTCCCGTAAAGGTGGAAGCATGAAACTTTGGGCAGTTGTTAAGTAACATTCCGCAATGGTAACAGGTAAAAAAAAGTATATAAATTATCACTTACTGGGGACCGGGGGCCCAAATTTAGTTTTTTCTAATATTAAAATCTGACTCAACATTAATTCTACAACTTCCCGTGAATGTGGAAGCTAAGACTTTGGGAACTTGATTAGTACACTCTTATGACGATAAAT
Source organism: Ampullaceana balthica (assembly GCA_944989445.1). Classification (NCBI taxonomy): domain Eukaryota; kingdom Metazoa; phylum Mollusca; class Gastropoda; family Lymnaeidae; genus Ampullaceana; species Ampullaceana balthica. Next base: position 657,738 of record CALYLW010000196.1, read on the forward strand.
GACGAAAAGAAAATTTTAAAATTTCACTCATGGGTGGCCGGGGCCCCAAAACCGTTTTTTTTTCCGCTATATAAAACTGAATGAACACTAATTCCTCATCTTCCCGTGTAGGTAGAAGCATGAAACTTTGGAAAGTTGTTCAGTACCCTCCCGCGATGATAACAATCACAACCAAATATAAAATTATTATTCACTAGGGGGCCGGGGGCCCAAATGTAGTTTTTTTCATATATGAGCTACATATAACCGACTCATCATTAAATATCTAACTTCCCGTGTAGTTAGGAGCACGAACCTTTGGGAAGTTGTTGAGTACCCTCCCGCAATGGTAGCAGACGGAAAAAAATTAAATTATCAGCTCGATGGGATCACGGGGAGTGTGTCATTTTTTACTTTTCGTTTTTGTTTTTCTGCGGGACTACGACCGACAGACAGACAAGACGGTGAAGTTAAAATATGCATTATATTCATCATGATCCAGATTGAAATCAATTGGTGTTTTGAATTTGTGTTACGCGGGTTGTCAACGGTAACTTAAATCCTAATTTCCGCAGCGGAGCGCGGGGATTTTGCTAGTCTATACTAATAAAAGGCAAAGCCCTCACTGACTCACTCACTGACTGATTCATCACTAATTCTCCAACTTACCGTGTAGGTAGAAGCATGAAACTTTGGGAAGTTGTCGAGTAGCCTCTCGCGACGAAAATTGGAGTAAAAGAATTTTAAAAATAACACTAATGGGGGCCGGGGGCCCCAAAAACGTTTTTTTTCCTAATATGGCCTATATAAAATTTGAAAATCACCAATTCTCCTATTTCCCGAGTAGGCAGGAGCATGAAACTTCGGGAAGTTGTTGAGTACAACTCAGCGATGGTAACGGGAGAAAAAATATTTAAATTATCACTTCCTGGGGGCCGGGGGCCCAAATTAAGTTTTTTCCTAATATGAGCTATATAAAAACTAAAAATCACTAATTCTCCTATTTCCCGTGTAGGTAGAAGCATGAAACACTAGGTAGTTGATAAGCACACTTCCACGATGGTAACAAGCGAAAAAAATATTTAAAATAACGCTTAATGGGTTCCGGGGGCCCAAATGTAGTTTTTTTCTTATATAAAAAACTGACTTATCACTAATTCTCCATCTACCCGTGTAGGTATTAGCATGAAACTTTGGGAACTTGCTGAGTACACTCTCTCAACGATAATTGGCGAATAAGAATTTTAAAATTCACACTGTTGGGGGCCTCGGGGCCCAAAAACGCTTTTTTTCCTTATATGGACTATATAGAATATGAAATCACTAATTTTCTCATTTCTCGAGTAGGCAGAAGCATGAAACTTTGGGAAATTGTTGAGTACAACCCCGCGATGGTAACGGGAGAAAAAATATTTAAATTATTACTTCCTGGGGGCCGGGGGCCCAAATTAAGTTTTTTCCTTATATGAGCTGTATAAAAACTAAAAATCACTAATTCTCCAATTTCCCGTGTAGGTAGAAGCATGAAACACTGGGTAGTTGATAAGCACACTTCCGCGGCGATGTTAACAAGCGAAAAAGAATATTTAAAATAACGCTTAATAGGTTCCGGGGGCCCAAATGTAGTTTTTTTCCCTATATGAGCTATACAAAAACTAAAAAACACAACTTCTCCTATTTCCCGTGTAGGTAGAAGCATGAAACTTGGGGTAGTTGTTAAGTACACTTCCACGATGGTAACAGGTAATAACAATATTTAATTTATCACTTAATTGGGGCCGGGGGCCCAAATGTAGTTTCTTCTTATATTAAAACAGACTCATCACTAATCTCGGATTTACCGCGTAGGTAGAAGCATGAAACTTTGGGAAGTTGTTGAGTAGTCTCTTGCGACGAAAATTGGCGTAAAAGAATTTTTATATTAACACTCATGGGGGCCGGGGGCCCAAAAAAGTTTTTTTTCCCTTATATTGCCTATATAAAATTTTAAAATCAACAATTCTCCTGTTTCCCGAGTAGTTTTAAGTACACTTTCACGATGGTAACAGGTAAAAACAATATTTAAATTATCACTTACTGGGGGCCGGGGGCCAAAATGTAGTCTTTTCTTATATTAAAACTGCCTCATCACAAATTCTCGGACTTCCCGTGTATGTAGAAGCATGAAACCTTGGGAAGTTATCAAGTAGCCTCTCTCGACGACAAATGGCGAAAAAGAATTTATAAATTCAGCTTCATGGGGGCCGGGGGCCCAAAATCTTTTTTTTCCCTTCCATTGGCTATATAAACATTTGAAAATCACTAACCCTCCTATTTCCCGAGTAGGTAGAAGCATGAAACTTTGGGAAGTTGTTGAGTACACTTCCACGATGGTAATAGGCGACAAAATATTCAAAATTTCACTTACTGGGGCCCAGGGGCCAAAATGTAGTTTTTTCCTTATATGAGTTTTATAAAAACTGAAAATCACTAATTCTCCTAATTCCTGTGTAGGAAGTAGCATGAAACTTTGAGTAGTTGTTAAGTAACATTCTGCGATGGTAACAGGTTAAAAAACTATCTAGATTATTACTTACTGGGGGCCGGGGGCCAAAATGTAGTTTTCTTCTTATATAAAAAACTGACTCATCACTAATTCTCCAATTTCTCGTGTTGGTAGCAGCATGAAACTTTGGAGAGTTGTTAAGTACACTTCTGCAATGGTAACAGGTGAAAAAGAATTTTGAAATTCACACTCATGGGGGCCGGGGGCCCAAAAACGTTTTTTTTTCCTTATTCTGGCTTTATAAAAATTAAAAATCCCTCATTCTCCTATTTCCCGAGAAGGTAGAAGCATGAAACTTTGGGTAGTTGATGGATAACATTCCGCGATGGTAACAGGTGGAACAATTATATAAATTATCACATAACGGGGGCCGGGGGCCGAAATTTCTTATATAAGCTATATAAAAACTGAAAATCACTAATTCTCCTATTTCACGTGTAGGTGGAAACATGAAAATTTGGGCGGTTGTTGAGTACCCTCCCGCAATGGTAGCAGACGGAAAAAAATTAAATTATCAGCTCGATAGGATCGCGGGAAGTGTGTCATTTTTTTACTTTTCGTTTTTGTTTTTCTGCGGGACTACAACAGACAGACAGACAAGACGGTGAAGTTAATATATGTATTATATCCATCATGATCCATTTTGAAATCGATTTGTGTTTTGAATTTGTGTTACGCGGGTTCTCAATGTTTACTGAAATCCTAATTTACCGGAGCAAAGCGCGGGTATTTTGCTAGTCTATACTAATAAAAGGCAAAGCCCTCACTGACTGACTGATTCATCACTAATTCTCCAACTTCCCGTGTAGGTAGAAGCATGAAACTTTGGGAAGTTGTCGAGTACCCTCTCACTACAAAATTGGCGAAAATTGTTTTTAAAATTCCCGCTCATGTGGGGCCGGGGGCCCAAAAACGTTTTTTTCCTTATATGGCCTTTATAAAATTTAAAAATCACAAATTCTCCTGTTTCTCGAGTAGGCAGAAGCATGAAACTTTGGGATGTTGTTGAGTACAATCCCGCGATGGTAACGGGAGAAAAAATATTTAAATTATCACTTCCTGGGGGCCGGGGGCCCAAATGAAGTTTTTTCCTTATATGAACTATATAAAAACTAAAAATCACTAATTCTCCTATTTCCCGTGTAGGTAGAAGCATGAAACACTGGGTAGTTGATAAGCACACTTCCGCGATGGTAACAAGCGAAAAAAATATTTAAAATAACACTTAATGGGGTCCGGGGGCCCAAATGTAGTTTTTTTCTTATATAAAAAACTGACTTATCACTAATTCTCCAACTTCCCGTGTAGGTATTAGCATGAAACTTTGGGAACTTGCTGAGTACACTCTCTCGACGATAATTGGCGAATAGGAATTTTAAAATTCACACTGTTGGGGGCCCGGGCCAAAAACCGCTTTTTTTCCTTATATGGACTATGTAAAATATGAAATCACTAATTTTCTCATTTCTCGAGTAGGCAAAAGCATGAAACTTTGGAAAGTTGTTGAGTACAAACCAGCGATAGCAACGGGAGAAAAAAAAATTAAATTATCACTTCCTGGGGACCGGGGGCCCAAATGAAGTTTTTTCCTTTTATGAGCTATATAAAAACTAAAAATAACAAATTCTCCTATTTCCCGTGTAGGTAGAAGCATGAAACTTGGGGTAGTTGTTGAGTACAATCCCACGATGGTAACGGGAGAAAAAATATTTAAATTATCACTTCCTGGGGGCCGGGGGCCCAAATGAAGTTTTTTCCTTATATGAGCTATATAAAAACTAATAATCACTAATTCTCCTATTTCCCGTGTAGGTGGAAGCATGAAACTTGGAGTAGTTGTTAAGTACACTTCCACGATGGTAACAGGTAAAAACAATATTTAAATTATCACTTAATGGGGGCCGGGGGCCCAAATGTTTTTTTCTCAGATAAAAAAACTGACTCATCACTAATTCTCCAACTTTCCGTGTAGGTAGAATCATGAAACTTTGGGAAGTTGTTGAGTAGCCTCTCGCGACGAAAATTGGCGTAAAAGAATTTACAATTTACACTCATAGGGGGTCGGGGGCCCAAAAAAGATATTTTTCCTTATATGGCCTTTATAAAATTTGAACCTCACAAATTCTCCTATTTTCCGATTAGGCAGAAGCATGAAACTTTGGGAAGTTGTTGAGTACAAACCCGCAATGGTAACTGGCGAAAAAATAAATAATTTATCACTTCCTAGGGGCCGGGGGCCCAAATGAAGTTTTTTCATTATATGCGCTATATAAAAACTGAAAATCCCAAATTCTCATATTTCCCATGTAGGTAGAACCATGAAAGACTGGGGGCTTGATAAGTACACTTCCACGATGTTAATAAGTGCAAAACATATTTAAATTATCAGTTAATGGGGGCCGGGGGCCGAAATGTAGTTTTTTATATTAAAAACTGACTCATCACTAATTCTCCAACTTTTCGTGTAGGTAGAAGAAGCATGAAACCTTGGGGAATTGTTAAGTAGCTTCTCGCGACAAAAATTGGCATAAAATAATTTTTAAATTCACACTCATTGGGGCCGGGGGCCCAAAACCATTGTTTTCCTAATATGGGCAATATTAAAAGTAAAATCACTAATTCTCCTATTTCGCGAGTAGATAGAAGAATGAAACTTTGGGAAGATGTTGAGTACACTTTGGCGATATCAACAGGCAAATAAATATTTAAATTTTCAAATACTGGGGTCCGGGGGCCCAAATAAAGTTTTTTTCTTTATGGGAGCTATATAAAAACTGAAAATCACAAATTTTTATGTTTCCCGTGTAGGTAGAAGCAAGAAACTCTGAGTAGTGGTAACAAACTAAAACAATATTTAAATTATTACATAGTGGGGGCCGGGGCCTAAATGTAGTTTTTTCCTGATATGAGCTATATAAAAACTAAAAATCACTAATTCTTCTATTTCCCGTAAAGGTGGAAGCATGAAACTTTGGGCAGTTGTTAAGTAACATTCCGCAATGGTAACAGGTAAAAAAAAGTATATAAATTATCACTTACTGGGGACCGGGGGCCCAAATTTAGTTTTTTCTAATATTAAAATCTGACTCAACATTAATTCTACAACTTCCCGTGAATGTAGAAGCTAAGACTTTGGGAACTTGATTAGTACACTCTTATGACGATAAATGACGAAAAGAAAATTTTAAAATTTCACTCATGGGTGGCCGGGGCCCCAAAACCGTTTTTTTTTCCGCTATATAAAACTGAATGAACACTAATTCCTCATCTTCCCGTGTAGGTAGAAGCATGAAACTTTGGAAAGTTGTTCAGTACCCTCCCGCGATGATAACAATCACAACCAAATATAAAATTATTATTCACTAGGGGGCCGGGGGCCCAAATGTAGTTTTTTTCATATATGAGCTACATATAACCGACTCATAATTAAATATCTAACTTCCCGTGTAGTTAGGAGCACGAACCTTTGGGAAGTTGTTGAGTACCCTCCCGCAATGGTAGCAGACGGAAAAAAATTAAATTATCAGCTCGATGGGATCACGGGGAGTGTGTCATTTTTTACTTTTCGTTTTTGTTTTTCTGCGGGACTACGACAGACAGACAGACAAGACGGTGAAGTTAAAATATGCATTATATTCATCATGATCCAGATTGAAATCAATTGGTGTTTTGAATTTGTGTTACGCGGGTTGTCAACGGTAACTGAAATCCTAATTTCCGCAGCGGAGCGCGGGGATTTTGCTAGTCTATACTAATAAAAGGCAAAGCCCTCACTGACTCACTCACTGACTGATTCATCACTAATTCTCCAACTTCCCGTGTAGGTAGAAGCATGAAACTTTGGGAAGTTGTCGAGTAGCCTCTCGCGACGAAAATTGGAGTAAAAGAATTTTAAAAATAACACTAATGGGGGCCGGGGGCCCCAAAAACTTTTTTTTCCTAATATGGCCTATATAAAATTTGAAAATCACCAATTCTCCTATTTCCCGAGTAGGCAGGAGCATGAAACTTCGGGAAGTTGTTGAGTACAACTCAGCGATGGTAACGGGAGAAAAAATATTTAAATTATCACTTCCTGGGGGCCGGGGGCCCAAATTAAGTTTTTTCCTTATATGAGCTATATAAAAACTAAAAATCACTAATTCTCCTATTTCCCGTGTAGGTAGAAGCATGAAACACTAGGTAGTTGATAAGCACACTTCCACGATGGTAACAAGCGAAAAAAATATTTAAAATAACGCTTAATGGGTTCCGGGGGCCCAAATGTAGTTTTTTTCTTATATAAAAAACTGACTCATCACTAATTCTCCATCTTCCCGTGTAGGTATTAGCATGAAACTTTGGGAACTTGCTGAGTACACTCTCTCAACGATAATTGGCGAATAAGAATTTTAAAATTCACACTGTTGGGGGCCTCGGGGCCCAAAAACGCTTTTTTTTCCTTATATGGACTATATAGAATATGAAATCACTAATTTTCTCATTTCTCGAGTAGGCAGAAGCATGAAACTTTGGGAAATTGTTGAGTAAAACCCCGCGATGGTAACGGGAGAAAAAAATTTTAAATTATTACTTCCTGGGGGCCGGGGGCCCAAATTAAGTTTTTTCCTTATATGAGCTGTATAAAAACTAAAAATCACTAATTCTCCAATTTCCCGTGTAGGTAGAAGCATGAAACACTGGGTAGTTGATAAGCACACTTCCGCGATGTTAACAAGCGAAAAAGAATATTTAAAATAACGCTTAATAGGTTCCGGGGGCCCAAATGTAGTTTTTTTCCCTATATGAGCTATACAAAAACTAAAAAACACAAATTCTCCTATTTCCCGTGTAGGTAGAAGCATGAAACTTGGGGTAGTTGTTAAGTACACTTCCACGATGGTAACAGGTAATAACAATATTTAATTTATCACTTAATTGGGGCCGGGGGCCCAAATGTAGTTTCTTCTTATATTAAAACAGACTCATCACTAATCTCGGATTTACCGCGTAGGTAGAAGCATGAAACTTTGGGAAGTTGTTGAGTAGCCTCTTGCGACGAAAATTGGCGTAAAAGAATTTTTATATTAACACTCATGGGGGCCGGGGGCCCAAAAAAGTTTTTTTCCCTTATATGGCCTATATAAAATTTTAAAATCAACAATTCTCCTGTTTCCCGAGTAGTTTTAAGCACACTTTCACGATGGTAACAGGTAAAAACAATATTTAAATTATCACTTACTGGGGGCCGGGGGCCAAAATGTAGTCTTTTCTTATATTAAAACTGCCTCATCACAAATTCTCGGACTTCCCGCGTATGTAGAAGCATGAAACCTTGGGAAGTTATCAAGTAGCCTCTCTCGACGACAAATGGCGAAAAAGAATTTATAAATTCAGCTTCATGGGGGCCGGGGGCCCAAAATCTTTTTTTCCCTTCCATTGGCTATATAAACATTTGAAAATCACTAACCCTCCTATTTCCCGAGTAGGTAGAAGCATGAAACTTTGGGAAGTTGTTGAGTACACTTCCACGATGGTAATAGGCGACAAAATATTCAAAATTTCACTTACTGGGGCCCAGGGGCCAAAATGTAGTTTTTTCCTTATATGAGTTATATAAAAACTGAAAATCACTAATTCTCCTAATTCCTGTGTAGGAAGTAGCATGAAACTTTGAGTAGTTGTTAAGTAACATTCTGCGATGGTAACAGGTTAAAAAACTATCTAGATTATTACTTACTGGGGGCCGGGGGCCAAAATGTAGTTTTCTTCTTATATAAAAAACTGACTCATCACTAATTCTCCAATTTCTCGTGTTGGTAGCAGCATGAAACTTTGGAGAGTTGTTAAGTACACTTCCGCAATGGTAACAGGTGAAAAAGAATTTTGAAATTCACACTCATGGGGGCCGGGGGCCCAAAAACGTTTTTTTTTCCTTATTCTGGCTTTATAAAAATTAAAAATCCCTTATTCTCCTATTTCCCGAGAAGGTAGAAGCATGAAACTTTGGGTAGTTGATGGATAACATTCCGCGATGGTAACAGGTGGAACAATTATATAAATTATCACATAACGGGGGCCGGGGGCCGAAATTTCTTATATAAGCTATATAAAAACTGAAAATCACTAATTCTCCTATTTCACGTGTAGGTGGAAACATGAAAATTTGGGCGGTTGTTGAGTACCCTCCCGCAATGGTAGCAGACGGAAAAAAATTAAATTATCAGCTCGATAGGATCACGGGAAGTGTGTCATTTTTTTACTTTTCGTTTTTGTTTTTCTGCGGGACTACAACAGACAGACAGACAAGACGGTGAAGTTAATATATGTATTATATCCATCATGATCCATTTTGAAATCGATTTGTGTTTTGAATTTGTGTTACGCGGGTTCTCAATGTTTACTGAAATCCTAATTTACCGGAGCAAAGCACGGGTATTTTGCTAGTATACTAATAAAAGGCAAAGCCCTCACTCACTCACTAACTCACTGACTCATTCATCACTAATTCTCCAACTTCCCGTGTAGGTAGAAGCATGAAACTTTGCAAAGTTGTTGAGTAGCCTCTCGCGACGAAAATTGGAGTAAAAGAATTTTAAAATTCACACTAATGGGGGCCGGGGGCCCAAACCAATTTTTTTCCCTTATATGGGCTATATTAAATTGAAAAATAACTAATTCTCCTATTTTGCGAGTAGGCAGAAGCATGAAACTTTGGGCAGTTGTTGAGTACAATCCCGCGATGGTAACGGGCGAAAAAGTATTTAAATTATCAGTTTCAGGGAGCCGGGGGCCCAAATGAAGTTATTTCCTTATATGAGCATTATAAAAACTAAAAATCACTAATTCTCCTATTTCCCGTGTAGGTAGCAGCATGAAACTCTGAGTAGTTGATAAGTACACTTACGCGATGGTAACAAGCAAAAATAATATTTAAATTATCACTTACTGGGGGCCGGGGGCCCAAATGTAGTTTTTTTTCTTATATAAAAAACTGACTCATCACTAATTCTACAACTTTCCAAGTAGGTAGAAGCATGAAACCTGGGAAAAGTTGTTAATTAGCCTCTTGCAACGATACTTCCGTAAATTTTTTAAAAAATTCACACTAATGGGGGCCGGGGGCCCAAAACAATTTTTTTTTCCTAATATGGGCTATATTAAATTGAAAAATAACTAATTCTCCTATTTTGCGAGTAGGCAGAAGCATGAAACTTTAGGCAGTTGTTGAGTACACTTCCGCGATGTTAACAGGCAAAAAATATTTAAATTATCAAATACTGGGGGCCTGGGCCCCAAATGAAGTTTTTCCTTGAATTCTTCTTCTTCGTTCTCAATGTTAGTATTGCGTGCCGACGAGTTTTGCGCCAATTGGACCGTGGTCTCGGACTTCAGCCTGCTGTTTTTTCTGGATGTGCTTCCATAGCCTTTTGGTCAGCCAAGACCAAATGCAAGGCAGCAGTTGATTTTGGAAAGTGATGCAGCGTTCACATGCCACGGCTATAAGGGTTACACGCATTACCCAGCCGCCTTTTATTTTCCCTAACTATGCGTTAGGTACCCACTCGAAGCTGGGTGAACTCGGGGACGCCCTAGGCCCCGGGGACAAATACATGGCTTCCCATGGATTCGAAAGCGTGACCATCGGTACGCCAGTCGAGCGCGCTACCACTCGACCACCGTATCCCCTTTTCCTTGAATGAGCTATATAAAAATAGAAAATCACAAATTCTGATATTTCCCGTGTACATAGAAGCATGAAACTCTGAGTAGTTGATAGGTACACTTCCGTGATTGTAACAGGTAAAAAGAATATTTAAATTAACACTTACTGGGAGCCGGGGGCCTAAAAGAAATTTTTTTCTAATATTAAAAACTGAATCATCACGAATTCTCCAACTGCACGTGTAGGTAGAATCATGAAACTTTAGTAAGTTTTTGAGTAGCCTCTCGCGATTCAAAGTTGCGTAAAAGATCTTTAAAATTCACTCTCATGGGGGCCGGGGGCCCAAAAGCGTTTGTTTCCCTTATACTGAAAATTGCCTTATTCTCCACTTTACAGTATAGGTAGAAACACGAAACTTTGGGAATTTGTTGAGACAACTCCCTCGATGGTAGCATGCAAAAAAATGTTTAAATTATCACTCACTGGGGGCCGGGGGCCCAAATGTACTTTTTCTTATATATAAACTGACTCAAATCTAATTCTCTGATTTCCCGTGTAGGTAAAAGCATGAAACTTTTGGAATTTGTTGAGTCCACTCCCGCGATGGTAACAGGCCAACAAATATTTAAATTTTCACTCACTTGGGGCCGGGGACCCAATTTTTTTTCTTATGTAAAAATTTAATCATCAAAGATTCTCCATTTTCCCGTGTAGTTAGAAGCATGAAATTTTGGGAAGTTGTTGAGTACACTACCGGGATGATAACAGGCGAATTTTTGTTGTTTAATTATCACTCACTGGGGGCCCGGGACACAAAAGTAATATTTTTAACTTATATGAGCTAAATTACAAATTAAAAAACTTTTGATACTGTGTAAATGTAATTTTACAAAACTTCGAAGATAAAAACTTGATGGCCTATATTAAAATTCTTTAGGGCGTTAAAATTATATTTTTTCAATATGTTGTAGCCGAGGGCCCCTAATCTCTTTTTTGTAAACGTTTAAGACATTTTAACCATTTGATTTCACTCAATTTAAAAAAAACAAATTTTACTAACAAATATATTCATCATAATTCAAATTGAAATAATCTTTTATTTTGAACTATACATATTACCCCCGATAGGGCCCCCGGCCCTTATTTTAGTGTTTTTTAAAGACGTATTATTTGTAAATGTATTTTATTCATACCGCGGCCCTTAAACTTTAGGACGTTTTTGGTAGGCTCCATCGAAGGTTTCTGGCATTAAAAGTAAAAGTTTTAAAAACACCACTTATTCCGGGCTGGGGGCCCGTATGCCATATTTTAACATTAGTTATATAAAAGGTAATTTAAAATGTGGCTACTAGGTAAATGGATGAACTATGGCAAAATTTGATTTTAAAAATAAAATAAAATTATATAGGGTAATGAACTTCTAACGTCTGTTCCTTTGGGGCCGGGACCCAAAATATTTTTTTTCGTAAACATTTAATGCTTTGTTACCTTAAAAATAATTTAAATAAATATAGTCACATTTCTCTATCATGACCTAGATTTGAAATCCTCAGACTTTGTGAGATATGCACATCCTGCATCCATTTTGCACGGGGGCCCATAGTGTCATTTTAGTACCAATTTAATTTTACACGACTTTGACAAATATTGACAAACAAGTATATCGATCCTGATTCAGACTGAAATCTATTGGTGTTTTGAATTGGTGTGAAACGGGTTTTCAACGATTACTAAAATTCTAACTTCCGCAGCAGCGATTTTGCTATTTTATAATTATTTATATTTATATATATATATTCAAAATGTATGCAGCATTGAAAGGAACAAGTAATGTGTAGATTTAATTATTAGTTATCACTTGTATAAACAATATATGGATTAAGAAACTTACTAATTTTTCAAAAAACAATCACAACAACAGATTATTTAATAATAACTCCTATTTAAACAAACATTTATTTTAGTTTAATTTAAATGCATTACTTTTGATTATTGATTACTTTTTTTCTTTCAAATTGTTTAGATTTATTAAAATTCTTATTTATTAGATATTCATCATTTCTTTGGTCTTATTACTATTACTCTAATCAATTCTCTACAAATTGGAGAAAAAAATGTTAAATAGAGCCCTTATCTATTTTAGTACTTAAGCCTTTCAATCCAAATCTTTCAACTTCTCAATATCATTCTAGCAGTGATGGCTTTTAAAATTTTTGTGTTTAGTGCAAGGAACAAAAGTGCCTCAACATAGAGTAATTTGATACAACTACAATTAAAACAGTAACCTAATTTTGGTTTGTTTTTTTTTAAAAATATTTACAATACTATTAAACATTTATTGATATAAATTTCAGATGGTTGGTAACTAGTTTCTAATCATGATAACTACTGAAATGATCTGGTGATATTTCATGATTTTCAAAATAATTTGTTTATTTTACCAGTCTTGTGGTAGTATTGAATCTAAAACATATTAAAGTCTCTTAGACTTGTAATAACAGAAAGAGGATAAAAATGAATTTAAATACATTTATGTAAGTAGTAAGAATAGTAATGAGGAATTTGTTTCATTCTTCATAATTAGATTAATTTTTTTATATCTCTTGCTCCAATAACTTAGTAGAGTGACTTGGTATCGAATAGGATTCAAACATGCTGTCATCATCAAATGAAAGCGGTGATGGATGTAGTCTTTTCTTTCTGAAAAACAAATTTGCATATTTTTAACTATCTTTAAAAAAAAATTTAAAACTCAATATACTAAAAAAGGACATGTTTGCTCAAATTTGGAAATTTACCCATTGTTTTGGTAATTTAAATTATGTTTTACTCTTTCATTGCTGTTCTCATTTAAATTATTCTTGACCCCTCAATTCATTTACTGACTTTAAAAGGATATTATACACACACAATGATATTATGACCCTGCAAATGTATTATGTTAACTTTAAACATTAACCATATATTAGAGATCAAAGAAATGTTATTAAATTATATTATATACTTACCAGGTTATTTAGAATTATTTTGCCTAAGTCACAGTACAAGATGCACAGATGGCAGGTTTCATCTATTCTGTCAGAGAACCACACACTTTGAAATAAGAACACCATCCATTTCTGCTCCACTCTACCTAAATATAATTTTAAAAAAACATTTATTTAACTTGTTGTCAACTTAGCAAAGTCAGTTATAATAAACAATATTGTATGTGTTTTATCTTAATAAAACAGTAATTAAGCTCTAACCTAATATATCAAAATATTTGAACATTATTATATTATAATGATAATGTATCATCATTTTGGATTAGGACTGGCACTATTTTAAAATAATTTGTTCGATTAATCTCGGGGGAAAATTTAATCGATAAATCGATTAATTTCTATCTATATATATAATTCTCTTCATGGGACCATGCCAGGCAAGTAAGTAGCAAAAATATGTGCAACCGAGCATGACGAATGACCCTCGCTCGGGTCAACTAAACACAGTTAACGGTTGGCAAGCGAAGGTAGTGGAGGGGTGGGGCGTGTCTTGAGACAGCAATGTTTTTTACATTCACTTTCGAAGTTCCTGCACAGTGTGTGTGTATTTCGTAGTATATTGGTTATTACATCCGCCTAACATGCGGAAGGTCTTAGGTTCAAGCCCAAGTGGCAACATATGTTTTTTTTTATTTTTAAAAATGTCAATGCCTATTCTTTTCCCCCCTTTCTTAGCAAACATAAACACCGCTTCGCATGTCACGGAAAAAAGCTTTGTTCAATGTTACATCAATTCCTTCACCAGGTACCTGTCTGTTTCTATTGTTCGCATATTTCGTTCATGGACGAAGTTGTTGCTCTCCAACTTGGCTTCATGGCTGTAATATTTGTTTATATATTGTGGTGATGTCCTAAATACTTACCAGAAATGCTTCGGTGGTCCCCCATCGTTCACCCGCGTTGTTCCCATTTGTTCGTGCTACTGTTTGTGTCCGTTCTCCCCCTCCCTTTTTTCCTTGCACTATCTATGAGCAAGTCTGCGGCGTATGCTACGCCGCGGGGCGTCTAGTTAATTATATTTTATAACACAAATATAGATCACGTTAAGTTGCAATTCATTTTTGTGTGAAATCAGTTAAGTCGCGATAATTCCATGGCTCCCAAATTTTGTGCCGTAAAGCAACAATTTTTTTTCACTATGCAAGAAATAAGGTACAAAAACATTTTTGTTTACGTATGCGCATCTAAATAAATAATAATAATACAAGGGAAAAGTATGCTAGTTACAAAAAATATAAATTAAAATAAATTGGAAAAAAAATATTCAAAATATTTTCTTAAATTTTAATTAATTTTTATTTTTAATGATTAATCGATTAATTTTTATTATTTTCCGCCGCCCTATTTTTAATATAAATATTTTAATAAAAGTTATTAGTATTATAATATAAATAAGCAAATTCATTTCGATAATAATATTAATAATATGACAATTATTATTATGTTTTGTTATTGTTATTAAGTTATTATTAATTAATTCAAAGTGATTCATACATTCCAAGTCCATATTGGTAATATTATATTTTAATATTAATAATTAATATATTAATTTTTTATTATATCATAGTATAATATTTATGTGCTTTCCTTAAAAACTAAGCTATAATATAAAAAAATTAATAATAACTGAACTTATTATCTTATCTTATCTTATCTGTTTACAGACGCTCCTTCTATACAGAAGATTATTGCGTCCTACGCTTATCTATGGTTTGTGTTTAGTCCTGCATTTTTATTAGAGTTTTAAATGTTGATAAAGTGTTGGTTTTCCTGGATTCTTCAGGCAACCCATTCCACGCCCTAATTCCGGACGGGAAGAAGGAAAACTTGTATGTGTTTGTTCTTGCATACGGAATAAGAAAGGTGTTTTTATCCTTATGTCTATCTGAGGGTTGTATTAAGTTATCTTTGTGTTGTATTTCTAAATTAGAATTAATTGCTTTATGTATGATTACTACTTTGCTCTTGGTTCTTCTATCCTCTAGTGTTTCAAGGTTTAATGATTTAACTAATGGTGTTACTCTTGTCAGTTTCGAATATTCTCCAGTAATGAATCTGGCAGCTCTTTTTTGAATTTGTTCTAGTTTATCAATGTTTTCTTTGGTGGATGGGTCCCATACAGAAGATGCATATTCTAGTGCAGGTCTCACCAAAGTGAGGTAGCATTTTAGTTTTATATCTCTATTACATTTGTTAAAGTTCCTTTTTATAAAGCCTAAGGTTTTGTTTGATTTTTTAATAACTTCATTGACATGGGGATTCCATGATAGTTTCTCATTTATTAAGACTCCTAAGTATTTTGCATCTTTAGTTTGGGTCAGTTCTTTTCCATGAATGTAATATTTTGAATTTATTTGTTTCTTTTTCTTTGTTACTCTTAACAGTTGACACTTTTCTGGATGGAAAGACATACTCCAGTTAGTTTCCCATTTTATCAATTCATCTAAGTCTTTTTGTAAAATTTTGCCATCTTGTTCTGATTTAATTGTTCTATAGATTATACAATCATCAGCAAATAGCCTAACTTTTGTACCTGTTGAGATGTTGTTGGGTAAATCATTTATATAAATTAAAAAGAGTAAGGGACCTAGCACAGTTCCTTGTGGAACTCCTGAGTTAACCTTTATTGGTGCAGATTTAGATCCATTAATTATTACAGTTTGCTCCCTGCCCAAAAGGAAGTCTTGGATCCAGTGATGTAAGGAACCTGAGATTCCAAAGTAGTTAAGTTTTTTAAGTAAACTAAGGTGGTGAACTTTGTCAAATGCTTTTGAGAAGTCTAGTAATATTGTATCTATTTGATCATTTTTGTCCAAGCCTTTTGATAGTTCATCTATTAAACCTATTAATTGTGTTTCACATGATCTGTTTTTTCTAAAGCCGTGTTGATGTGGGCATAGGGCATTATATTTGTCAAGGTGGTTAACTATTCTACTATATATTATGTGTTCTAGTAATTTACAGGTGATACTAGTAAGTGATACAGGCCTGTAATTACCAGGGTCTGATTTATCCCCTTTCTTAAAGAGTGGACTTACATTAGCTAATTTCCAATCCTGGGGCACTTTACCCTGGTTTAGAGAGGCTTGAAAGAGAACTACAAGGATTGGGGACAGTTCATTGCTTAGTTCTTTTAATAATCTTGCAGGCAAATCATCTGGGCCAGTAGCTTTGTTTATTTTTAAGTTTTTTAGGAGTGAATGTATACCTATCTCATCTACAGTTATGTTACCTATTTCCTCCATTTTATTTAAATTTATTAAAACTTCCTTGTCGCCTGAGGCAGAAAAAGATGATGCAAAATATGTGTTAAGGATATTAGCTTTATGATTTTGAAGTTTCTTGAACTTGATAACTTATCAGTGATCAGTAACAGCAGACAATTTCTAGTAGTAGTAGTACATGTAGTAATAATGTAGAAGCAATAGTAGCACTATTATTATTTGTCACCAAGTATGATCAGAGTATTTGTTCGATTCAAATTTTGTCCTTTAAAGTGAAGACGTCGCGTAGATATTATTAGATTTTAAAGACCATTTGGTATGCTGGGGATTTGTTTTCATTGTTAATATTAGCTTACTATCCATGTTTTCACTACGATTTAGTAGAGCTGATATATAATAATTAGACTAGAATCGAAGAAATTGCCAGCCATTAAAATTAAGATCACCTGTAAAGTCAAGTCACATGATTAATGTTTACTTCTATTACATCTGCATTCGCTAATAAAATAGTGCGTTTGTTTGATGCTTGTGCAAATGCTCGCGAGCAATGATTGATAGTGTTGCCCAACCTTTAATCTCCACGCCAACATTTTCATTGTTTTCTTTTAAATTTCAGTCATTTTTTAATTTTAATAGTTATCTTAGTTTCAATATAAAAAAAAACTCATTCTTGACTCTTACAAATGTGCCAAAATAATAAGCAGTCCGTTACAAAATCGTAACTTCAATGAGCATCCACTCATTATTTATTTTCATATGAAACATAATTTAGTTTCATTTAAAATTAATTGAAGGCATTTTAATGTCTTTCTACCCATTGTAGGTACTGTAGTGACGTAGCACACAATGGTATATACTTATGATACTTAAATGTTTGTATTAGTTAGCTTTGCTGAAATTTCAAAAAAAAATTAAAATACAAGTATTTTGTAAAGCCTTAACAATAAAAATCAAAACAGTTTGCCAAAGTGTTGGGGTTTTTTCAACAGAAGTAGCTCTTTTCTGAGAATAGCTACGATAAATACGTCGGTAAACCAAGTTTTATATTAAGATATAAGTTTGATCATTCGTCTCCCCTTAAATTGCTTTCTATATGATTCCTAGAGTTAATAGTTGAATCGCAAGGATTTGACTTAAAACTTTACCTATAGTTAGCTTAAGTTATGCCTTGATCATATTAACAGTGAATAAGCTAGTGTTTGTGCCGCCCATGTTTGAGGTAATAAACGCCAGCAAAACATTGTATTTCTTATTGATTTTGTATTACTGCATTTAAACATGCCTAGTACATATATTCCAATTAAGCAACATCATTTCAACGTTGAAAAACTGATTAACTTAGAACTATTTTCTTTCGAATTGAACAATATGTTTTAAAATAAATATTGTTGAAAGATTGCACTAAAGATAACAATATCAAGACTTTTTTTTTCAAACAAAGATATTTTTTTGTAAAAAAGGAATACTGATAGTCTTGTCAGAGGTTCACTATTTGTAGACATTAAAAATGTTTGTTTAAATGTAGTTATACACAAACACACACACACATACAAACACAAAGAGGAACATCAAGATAAAAAAAATATATATAATCTCGTCATATAAACAATGGCTCTTTACAAGACATAATACAATTTTTAAAAAAGAATGATACCAACGTGTTGTGTTACACGCTAAGTTTTATATACCATATCAAGCTAATCAAACTGAAATCTAAAGGAGCTTTTCCCATATAAATCAAGACTCTCTACCCACAAGTTTAATCATTTGCAGAGGCTTCACTAGGGTTCGTTTCCCCCGGGACGGTAGCTCATGGAATTACAACCTCACGACTTATCCCGTCCTTAAATGACGTAACGTGATGTTAGCCAAATTTACCCCCCCCCTCCCAGTAATAATTCGTAAAAAACATAAAACTCCCTACAATATGATGTAACAAAGCGGAAAAAAGCCCCGCATTTTCCAATTGAAAAAAAGAATGTTGCAAATTATTTATAAATCCTTTATATTAAACTCGTGGCGTCTGCTTCATGCCTGATAGCTTAAATGTTTGCCAAAAAAAATTTGGATATATTTTTAACCCACTTCCCCGTATGCTAGCGAGCTGACATTTTGCAGGCAGACTCGTCCCAACAATAAAAATGATTATCAAAATTTCAGATCGATGACTGTACTGTAATTAAATTAATGAATTTTTATGTTATCTCTGTTTATTTATATTTAGCACGTTAATTTTTGTGCTAGAGAGTCGCGGTGCGTATTATATTGAACAACCTTTTTATACTTTCCGGTCGCGCGGTGCGGTGCGTATTAAATTGACGATACTTTTATAAAAATATATTATCGATCTGTAAATTATGTAAATTCTAGTAATTGCTAGTCTGTCTCGCGGTGCGCACTACATTAAACATGTTTTTATATCCCTTTGCCCGTGATCGAGCTGAAATTTAGGAGGCAGTCTGTAGTAGTTTTTTTTACAATAAATCCTTTATATGTGAGACAAAACTAAAATGTTGGATTTTTGGATTGTCTTGACGTGCGTATTATAATGAACATAATTTTAGTTATTTTTCTTAAATAAATAATAAAGTATTTACAGTCAAAACTTTGTTTTTTTATGGGCTTTTCTTATTGTCATTTAAATATATTTTGAGTGAAAGTATGGCCTCTCATATCTTAACACATGTGAAGCCATTGAAAACGTCATTAAATAAATTGTAAACTATCAAATATTTAAGTTGTGCTTGTATTTAAATTTTCGTGTTTTTGAACAAACCCCTTCCCTCGTCACACATCGTCCCAAATGCGTGCCCCCTACCCCCCCCCCACTAGGCACGTGATGTCATATATGGACAGACCATAGCCCATATAATTCCTCCGAGTCTTCCAGTGCCAAATAAGGTTAACAAGGTTTTTACATTTTTATGTTACCCCTTGTGATGGTGTCACCCGGTGCAGTCAGCACCTCTCTCACCCCTCTATTGACGCCACTGTTAATGTAACTTACTAATTAATTTCGTGACGATGACTCGTTAAATAGCACACAACAAAAGAGCACAGATGCAGATTGGAGGCAATTGTTCTAATAGATGCTAATGTTTCAAGATGGACTACATACGAGGTATAGCCATAGCGCTCTTATGTTTGCGCCCATTTGTCGACGCTCTTTTATCGTGCGCTCTTTAATTACATGTGACAACAATTTACAGAAGTAACATGTTCCCAACATATTTTAGACATTCAACTTAAAAAATGTTTATTAATTAAATGATTGATATTTTTTTAAAGTTTAAGTCGTGTCTGTTATACTTTAAGAATTTTAAGTGTAATTTAGCGAGAGAGAGAGAGAGAGTTACTTTTGTAACTTTCAAAAATTAAACTCAATCATTATTAAAGAATAATTTAAACCAGAAAAGGTATATCGTGGAATTTTGACTCAAAAATATTCAGGAAAATGTTCACTATCTTTTCTTCTTTTAACAAAATTAAATAAAAGATTTACTTGCTTACATTTACTACTTTTTAACAAATGTTTAATTATGAATTGTAGACAAAATACTTGAATATAACAGATTATATCTTCAATGCTATATACTATATAATGGTCATACAAGACGATATCAATGGGAAAAAAACGTCACTGCAGTTGCGCAGGTACGAATCTGATAAATTAAGATTCTTACAGTACATTACAAGGGGTACTCGATACGACGTTGACCAGTTGTTAGTGGGAACATTATATATATATATATATATATATATATATATATATATATATATATATATATATATACTGTTTAGTACTGTTCATACAATGATATAACAAAATGTAACAGTTAGGCTACCAAGTTTTTGTATGCAAAGTTTGGTGAAGATCTATTCATTTACTAAGTAGCTAACGTAGAAACTAATTTTTATATAGCTCATTTCAGCAAAACATGACATTATGAGCCCCGGCGCCCCATGAGTGTTAATTTTCAAATAAGTTGCCAGTTATCATCCCGAGAGCATACTAAACAGTCTCAAAAAGGTTCATGACGATCGGGTCAATGGTTTAGTCAGCTATAAAGGACATGCACACACACACACACAGACACACAGAGACATATTTTGATTTTTATAAATATAGATATAGTGAAATAAAACGACATGAAGGGGGCCAGGACCTATTCGGTGTGAGATGTCAATTTCAAAAACATTTTCATTTTAATTCAATTTCATCAGGGATATATTTATTAAGATTGTTAAAATATGAATGGAAAAATATCTTAAACATATATGAAAAAAGATTTTGGGGCCCCAGGCCCCGAAGAAATCGACATAAAAATTTCAGAAACTTAAAGTATTTTAATATGGGCTACCAAGTTTTTGTATACAAAGTTTGGCTAAGATCCAATCATTTACTCTGTAGCTAACGCATGAACTACTTTTTATAAAGCTCGTATAAGCAAAAAACGACATTAAGGGCCCCAGGGCCCAATTATTGCAAGACAAAAAGTGCGAAACATCTGTTCATTTGAAAAAATTTCAAAATACATACATTTATTTATATTTCTCAATATTGTTAAAAATTTGAATGGACGATAAAATATTAAACATTTAATAAAATAGACAGTTTGGGCCCCCTGCCCCGTGGGAATGAAAATTAGGAGTTCAGTGCCATATCGTAATAAAATATAGACCCTTGATTTTTTTTATACTAAAATGGGTCAAGATACATTAGTATTCTCAAAATTTTAATCTAATACTAATTTTTATACAGCTAATATAAGAGAGAAAAAACGACATTTAGGGGCCCCTTGGCCCATTAGGTGAAAGAAGTAAATTTAAAAAACTTTTTTAAAAAATTAAGTTTCCTCATAGATATATTCCCCAAGGTCCTTAAAAATTGAGTGGGGGAAAATACATTAAACATATACGAAGAAAAGACATTTGGGACCCCTGGCCCCATAGGAGTGGACATTTGAAATTATGTTATAGTATTTTAATATGGGCTACCAAGTTTTTGTATTCAAATTTTGGTTAAGATCCATTCATTTACTCAGTAGCTAACACATAAACTAATTTTTATGTATCTTCTATAAGCAAAAAAGACATTAAGGGCCCCGGGGCCCATTTAAAGCAAGATATAAAGTTCAATACACCTCTTCATTTAAATTTGTATAATAATGGATATATGTGTCATTATTTGTCAAGATTGTTAATGACTGAATGGTGAATAAAATCTTAAACGTTTAGGAAATGTGAATTTTTGGGCCCCCAGCCCCAAAGGAATGACTTATAGGAGTTCAGTGCCCTATGGTATTTTAATATTGGCAATCAAATTGTCAAATACACAGTTTGGTTAAGATCCAACAATTTACACAGTAGCTTGCGCTTAAACTAATTTTTATATAGCTTATACAAACCACAAATGATATTATGGGCCCCCGGTGCCCCATGAGTGTTAAATTTAGAAAACAAAGTTGTCAGTTACCATCCCAGGTGGGTACTCAACAGTCTCCAAAAATTTCATGACGATAGTATAAATAGTTTAGTCAGCTATAAAGGACATGCACACACACACACAGACATACTTTGATTTACATATAATAGATATAAGAAAAAAAGACATTTAGGGGCCCCTGAGCCCATTCGGTGATATATATAAATTTTAAAAACCTTTTCATTTTAATTAAGTTTCCTCATAGATATATTCCTCAAGATCGTGAACAATTGAATGGGAGAAAATACAATAAACATATACGAAGAAAAGACATTTGGGGCCCCTGGCCCCGAAGGAAGGGAAATTTGAAGTTATGTGCCCTGTTGTATTTTAATATGTGCTACCAAGTTTTTGTATTCAAATTTTGGTTAAGATCCATTCATTTACTCAGTAGCTAATGCATAAACTAATTTTTTATGTATCTTATATAAGCAAAAAAAGACATTAAGGGCCCCGGGGCCCATTTAATGCAAGATATAAAATCCAAAACACCTCTTCATTTCAATTTGTATAATAATGGATATTTGTGTCATTATTTGTCAAGATTGTTAATGACTGAATGGTGAATACAATCTTAAACTTTTAAGAAATGTGAATTTTTGGGCCCCCAGCATTAAAGAAATGGCTATTTGCAGTTCAGTTCCCTATAGTATTTTAATATTGGCTATCAACTTGTCATATACAACGTTTGGTTAAGATCCAACAATTTACACAGTAGCTAGCCCTTAAAATAATTTTTATATAGCTCATATAAGCAACAAATGACATTATGGGCCCCCGGTGCCCCATGAGTGTTAAATTTGGGCCCATTCGGTGTCAGATGTAAATTTTAAAATTCTTTTCATTATAATTAAGTTTCCTCATAGATATATTCCTCAAGATCGTAAAAAAATTGAATGGGGGACAATACAATAAACATATACGAAGAAAAGACATTTGGGGCCCCTGGCCCCGAAGGAATGGACATTTGAAGTGATGTTCCCTATAGTATTTTAATATGGGCTACCAAGTTTTTGTATTCAAATTTTGGTTAAGATCCATTCATTTACTCAGTAGCTAACACATAAACTAATTTTTATGTATCTTATATTAGCAAAAAAGACATTAAGGGCCCCGGGGCCCATTTAAAGCAAGATATAAAGTTCAAAACACCTCTTCATTTCAATTTGTATAATAATGGATACATTTGTCATTATTTGTCAAGATTGTTAATGACTGAATAGTGAATAAAATCTTAAACGTTTAGGAAATGTGAATTTTTGGGCCCCCAGCCCCAAAGGAATGACTTATAGGAGTTCAATGCCCTATGGTATTTTAATATTGGCAATCAAATTGTTAAATAAAAAGTTTGGTTAAGATCCAACCATTTACACAGTAGCTAGCGCTTAAACTATTTTTTATATAGCACATATAAGCAACAAATGACATTATGGGACCCCGGTGCCCCATGAGTGTTAAATTTAGAAAAAAAAAGTTGCCAGTTACCATCCCAGGTGGGTACTCAACAGTCTCCAAAAATTTAATGATCATCGGATGAATGGTTTAGACAGCTATAAAGGACATGCACACACACACACACACACACACACACACACACAGACATACTTTGATTTATATATATATAGATTTAAAAAGACGGAATAACGCGTAATATTATTTTTCATATTTTTTATTGGGGCGCGTTCGTAACAACGAAACAGCGTAAGTCGGGTATGGGACCGTCGTAACCCGAGGACTACCTGTATATAAACATGCATATATATGTTAGCACGTCTTTAAAAAAAATATAAATGATACAAAAATATTAACTCAAAGACATTTAATTCACAATTTTCCGCTAAAAAATTTACATCAAAGAAACCCATCATACTCCCTCCCCCAATGTGGTGGAGGGCGAAGTGAGGTAGGGTTCGTCCATGGTGTCAGTATGTCAAAGGCCAGTTGGCTTTATGTAATTTTAAACACAAGACACCGCCTCTCTTATGTCCAGCCTTTTTTAAAGCTCTCTCTGGTGCGGCTGTTTCTTTTCTTTTTTTTCATAATTTGTTTTATGGTTGTTTGATGGGAATGTTTTATTATTGCATGTTAATTGTATTTTTTTTATTAAAACGTTTTCGCATTTAACGTATTTCATTGTATTTCGTAATTTCTATACTTGGTAAACAAATGTGTCTTTTTTATACATAAAATGGTACATAGTAAAATTTTAGATTTGGGTGTCACCCCCCTGATAGTGTCACCCAGTTTGGCCCGCCCCTGCCCCACCCTCCCTAGTGACGCCACTGATAGTTTGTATGTATATGTATTTAAATACATTTCATAAAACTCTAAATGTTACAGGTGCTTGCCGATGGAATGCTTCAATAGAATCTGATGGTTCCTGTTTACTACCTGTTTATCATCCTTACGAAACTTACGATAGGACAGAGGTAATTATTAAGTAATTTAAAACAGTCAAAAAAAGATGGCAAAACACTGGTCATGCTTCAGCAAATACAATAACTTTCGCTCTTGACAATGTTGTTATTCTCTGGACAATAGAGCACACGTGAATATCCTTTCGTACGCATCGTTTTAATTTTAACTTTTCTTTTTTTTAAATTGACAAAATATTTTTAAAACACGTATCTAATTTGTTTTCTGTTCTTTAATTTAAGAAATTTTACAACCGTCACATCAAACTAGTTATATTCAACAAATCAAAAGGCCTATAATATATTTAAGCTAATTTTAAAAAATGAAAACAATTAGAGCAGCTCTAAAATGTCATACCCCTTTATGCGAAACCAATGTGTATCTCTTTTTATAAAGCCAGTGTTGATATTACTTGGGCAACCTTTTTTAATCAGGTAATTATTTTTATAACAACATTTAGAATACTTAGAGCCACATGGATATCAGTTAGGTAAATAAATCCCTTGTGATCAGTCTAGTTCATTATTTCCCAATATTTGTGTGTCTCTTGCATCACTCAAGTTTTTATAAAATTCTTAAGCAATACAAGATTATGTGTATCATATACATAAGCTGAAATCTTATAAAATAGGCATATTCGTTTATGGAACTTAAAAGACGTGTTTAGCTAAAAGTCCCAAAGAAACATGTGAGAAAACATTGTAAGATTATTTCAAAACATATAATAGAGAAATTAAATGTTAGTAGAATTATTTTTTAAAATACATTGTTATTCATTGCTTCATATACGTATACTTTTTCACAAGACAAACAAAACAAAAAAACTTTGGGTGTATTTAATTTTAAAAATTACAAAAGTTATGGAAATTTTAAAACTTAACCATCACAAAGAAAACTCTTAGATCGCCTAACAATTTTTAATGTGTGTAATCTCCTTAAATATTGAAAATGTCCAGTGTAAATGTCTAGCAATATTATGTACATCAGCAAGAACGGACACACTTTCTTGCATAGCAGGGTGCAGCCAAGTGACAATTTTCTGGATAGATGGATCAAAGGCTGCGCTGATGGTACGACGAGAATATGCTTGGCCGGAATGTGTCATGACCGAGCAAGAAGGATCCTTGATGGCGATTACCCTCTCAGCTGCCAGTCTCTCATTACACATAATGACTTATCATTTTTGTCTTACAAACATCTGACTGCACATGATAAACTCAAAAAGTGACCTCGACTACGGCACATAATGGAAACGGTTATCACCTGCTGACTGACTGAGATTTAGCGTTCATTCTCCCACTTAATGCAACATCACCTGTAAGACTGAGCCTTGATATTGTGAAGAACCCGAGTCCTCGTGTGTGCCTAAATCTCTTCTTTCACTCAATTCCTCCTTATTACTGGTCACACTTGTCTTCTCATAATCAACAGCAAACTCCAAGACTGCATTAAAACTTATGATTAGTTTATTGCTTCATTCATTTACTCCAACACACACTCTCAATTCTAAATTCACATAAGTACAAGACTAACTGTCCTAAGTCCAACTCTAATATCTCCTCTCTGCAATCTCCTCCTCCTCTCCGTCCATGTCCATAGTTCGTCCCGTCCTATAACTTATTCTCAGTCCTGAGGCCACGCCTCCAAACAACTCATGTCAGTCCATTTGTGTCCAGTCTTCCGTCAGCCTCTAATTGTAATAGGTTCATCATATCTGTCAATCATCTCGTACTACCCCCCATAGATTGACTTGTGTGGGGGTGGGTCTGGTTTGACATAACCGTCTCTGGTGAGACCCCCACCCCTTACCTGTCCCCCCCTCCAGAGCACCTGCGCGTCTGGTCATCCTATCTATCCCTGGGCAGATTTAACACCTCCGGTCACCTCGCTTGGCAACTCCTTTCATCGCCGAATCTATTGACCGGGCCAGTTAACACCAGAATACCATTTAACGTAAGAAAAAAATCTACCGATGGATAAACTTGTTTCGATGTGCACTGATGGTGCTCCGTGCATGGTCGGGAAAAACAGAGGATTTGTCGCTCTTCTTTGTGAGCATGAAAACAGGCGCATCTTAAGCTTTTATTGCATCCTACATCAGGAGGCGCTTTGCGCTCAGATGTGTGGCGAGCAGCTTGGTGAGGTGATGTCGCTGGTGGTTCGGGTAGTCAACTTTATTGTTGCCCGAGCATTAAATGATCGCCAGTTTAAAACACTGCTTGATGAGGTTAGGAATAATTATCCTGGTCTGCTACTGCACAGCAACGTGCGTTGGTTGTCAAGGGGGAAAGTGCTCAGCCAATTTGTGGCTTTTCTGAGCGAAATTAGGACTTTTCTTGAAATGAAGAATGTCAAGCATCCCGAGTTAGCTGACACTGAATGGCTCCTGAAGTTTTATTATCTTGTAGACATGACTGAACATCTAAATCAGCTCAATGTGAAAATGCAAGGCGTTGGAAATACAATCTTGTCCCTGCAACAAGCAGTGTTTGCATTTGAAAAAAAGCTAGAACTCTTCATCGCTGACATTGAAAAAGTTCGTTTATTACACTTTGAAAAACTGGGAGAGTTTAAAGATATGTGCACACAAAGTGACCCTGCTCAACATCTTAATATTCAGCAGCTAGCATGCTTCACGTACAATCTCCTGCAGTCTTTGGAGAATTTCGTGAGCACACCCGTCTTTTTAAGTTCATCACCCATCCACACGAGCGTGCAATTGACAGCACTAACCTGAGTTGCATCCCCGGAGTCTCCGTCAGAGATTTTTAGCTCCAAGCTGCTGACCTGAAGTCCTCAGACATGTGGATGAATAAGTTCAAGTCACTGAATAAAGATTTGGAAAGACTTGCACGACAGCAAGCAGAGTTGGCGAGCCAACACAAATGGTCAGAAATGAAAAAAACTTGAACACGCAGACCAGCTGATTGTCAAACCTTGGAACGCGCTACCCGTCACATACAACACACTTCAGCGTGTGTGTATTGCTGTACTGACAATGTTTGGCTCTACGTTTACATGCGAGCAGTCTTTCTCACATCTAAAGAACATCAACCACTGATCACGTTTAACGGATGGAAGTCTCAACGCCTGCATGAAGCTTAACCTCACCACGTATCAACCAGAGTACACAGCCATAAGTAAATCCATGCAGCACCATAAGTCGCATTAATGGTAAGTAATATTTATTATTGATTATTTTAGCAACAGCATGACAGTGTTATTAAAAAGATTGCAGAGCATAATTATTGTGCTTTTAGTGTTGGAATTACACAAAATGCTCACATTTACTTAAATTTTTAGTTGTAAGAAATATGTATGACTCTCACAGAATTACGTCTGGAAATATGTGGTGTTTATGGCTCTTTCAGACAAAAAGTTTCCCGACCCGTGCTCTAGGCAAACGGTGGCCAATAAATGGCGGCTCACAAATAATTGTTGAAATTAAAACTTTTCGATTGAAATATATAAATTACAAATTTAAGTAATTACTTTGCTCATTTTCATAAATCTTAAGCATTTAACAGATTTTTATATGTTTTTCTGACTTAATTGCTCAAGAGATTATATAATCAATATCAAATCACCTAACTTTTGATCCAGATATTTAGTAAATCATACAAATATTTTAAGACAAGGGAACCAATGACTGTTCTTTTCATAACTCCTAAGTTTACTCTTATAGATTATTGTTTACATCCATTAATTAGTACGATTTGCTCACTACTTAAAAGGAAATCTTTGATCAAATGATTATGGGACCAAAGATCAGCGGCGGAGCGTGGGTATGTGCCACCCGGGGCAGAAACCAAATTTTTCCACCCCCCCCCCGAAAAATATAGTAACGCAATAAAGTTTAAAAAAATAATAATTAGAAAGTAATAAGAACACTATATATTTTCATGTTAAAACGAAAGGCTTTATTTCTTTAATGAAATTAGGTTATATGTTTTTTTCCTCATAGCTCAATCTTTCATGTATCAATGTTTTCAGCCATGGCATGCTCAATAGCCAAAGTAGCATAGATTAGACAATTTTGGTGTGTATTCGTAATTGATCGTCATTAATTTTTTCATTAAAATAATTTTAGAGAAGCCTTTTAAACACTTTGTATTAAATAAGACACTTGTAAGCAGTGTTAGAATTAATTATATTATTTTAAGCAGGGTAACTTCGAGCCTAAATATGTTTATAAACTTAAACAAACTACCTAGTCTTGTATTCGTTGATATTATATTTCTATTCATGGGGTTAAAATATTCCTTGTCTGACTATGTCATGTGGGATATTTTGAATACTCTAAGTTGAAGGCAAAATTTCAAAGTCCAATAGATTAGCTGGTGTACGAAAATCATGTCTGTTTTCTAAATTCTATAAAAATGTCAAAACCTCACACGAATCTTTACACCAATCTCATCTTATGAAGAAACAAAATTTCTACTTCACTGTTACGCTATACAACATGGATACATATACATATTTGCTTCGATCACCAAAAATGTGTTCTTAGATTTGAAGGTTCGATTAAAATGATGAGGTCTCCACATACATTTTATCAAATGTCAATGCATCCCTTAAGTATTCCATTCCATTAGTTTCTCTGTGAGTAGCCACTGCTAAGAAATTTTGTTGTTGAGTACTTATCGTTTGTAAATAATTTAGGGCATTTTTTAAATATAACTTTGAAATTAAAAAGATTTCATTGTGACTAGAAACATTCCTGTGTCTGTTCGTGTGTTGAACTTTTTGTCTGCATCTTTCAGTTCTATATATATATATATATAACTTACAAGGTAACCTCAAAATGGCTCCATGGTATATTCACTATTTTGTATCCTGAAGTCTGAATGCCTTGCTTGTAGAAGTAATTACGTATTTTCATCAGTGTATGAACTTTGAAAAGCATGCCTAACAATGCTCAGTTGTACTAAAATAGTTGGAGAATTTGTTTCAGTTGGAGTAATAATAATAATAATAAATTGATTATTTATATAGCGCTGTTTCCCAGTAAGGAACTGGGCTCACAGCGCTTTACATGAAAGAAATAACATACCTATAAGTATTAAATTAACTTTCATATCATAACAAACACAAAAATTACAGTATATTATACATAAGCTACGCTAATCATTTACAAGAAATGTTATTTCATTAATTTTGAAAATAAATTTTGAAAAGATGTGTCTTAAGTGCAGTCTTGAAGGACTTGGTTGTTTGAATACTACGTATGTGTAATGGTAGAGGATTCCATTGTTTGGCTGCACAGAAAGAGAACGACCTTTCACCAAATGTTTTGGTGCGTGTCGTAGGAACAGAGAGAACGCATTTGTCTGCAGAAGATCGTAGCTGGCGAGTGGGTGAGTAGACCGATAAAAGTTCAGTAAGATACGATGAGCATGAGTCCGAAAAGAAGTTGTGACAGAGAACGGCCAGTTTGTAATCAATACGGGCTTGTGTAGGCAGCCAATGAAGTGAGCGAAGAAGTGGAGTAGCATGGTCATGTTTTTTTTGCCTTGAGCACCAGTCTGGCAGCTGAATTTTAAACTTTCTGTAGTTTTTCAATGCATTGTTTTGGCGCACCTGACAGAAGAGAATTGCAGTAATCCATAGGAGCTAGTACAAGAGCACAGACTAGAGTTTTTGTTGCACTAACTGTTAAGTAATGACGGATTGAGCTAATCTGACGAATGGCAGTGTAGGCAGAGTGACAGATGTGATTGATGATGCTGTTGGTAGACATGTTGTCAGAAATAATGTAGCCAAGATTCCTAGTCGATGTTGTGAACAGAATATCCGAACTGGCTACGTGAATTGACTTCGGAAGAGACAAAGTACTGCGTGATTTATTGTTGCAAAGTAGAAGTTCTTCAATCTTGTCATCATTCAGCTTGAGTTTTCTGAACGCCATCCAAGACTTTACCTCACCAATGCACTCTTGCATCAATTGGACGGCGGAGTCCATATTAGAGGGATCAGTGTGAGTATATAGCTGAGTATCAGCTGCAAATGATTGGCTTTTAACTGAATGCGTTTCGAGCAGTAGAAGTAGTGGCCTTGTATACAGTACAAAAAGTACTGGACCCAAAACAGAGCCCTGAGGCACACCATAAAGCAAGTCAGCTTTGTGAGAGATACAGCCATCTACTGATACTACCTGTGATCTGTTAGATAAGTATGATTGAAACCAAGCCAGAACTGAGCCAGAAATTCCAAAATAATTTTGCAGGGTTTTCAGCAGTGTTTGATGGTTGACAGTGTCAAAGGCTGCACTAAGATCTAAGAGGACCAATATAGAAATTTTCACACTGCCCAGTGCGAGTAGGAGGTCATTTGTTACCTTCAACAGGGTGGTCTCTGTGCTGTGAGAAGGTCTATAGGCCGACTGATTAGGACTTAGAAGAGTGTGGTCATTTAGATAATAAAAAAGTTCTTTTAAGACTAGTTTTTCAATGACTTTCGACAAAAATGAAATATTAGACACAGGTCGATAGTTGTTTAAATTGTTTTGGTCTAACCCTTGTTTTTTCAGCAAGGGTTTTATAATAGCAGATTTACATAATGAAGGAAAGGTGCCAGATTTTAGACTTTCATTAACTATATTAGTTACTGTTGGGAGTAAGAGATCTAATGACTCAACCAATAGTGGAGTGGCGATGGGATCAAGAGGACAGGACGTTGGCTTAGATTTTAGAATAATACTTTTGACCTCATTTTCCGTAACAGGCTGGAACATGTCAAAGCTTGACCTCACAGCAAAAGAAGGAGATAAATCATGTGGTGGCAACAACGTTCTGTCAAGTTCATCACGAATTTTAGCAATTTTGTTGATAAAAAAGTTACAAAATATATCTGGTTGCTGATGCAGGGGATACACAGAGGGAAGGACCATAGCTTTACCACTCCCTCTGAGGTTATTGCATACGTTAAATAGCTGCCTAATAGTGCTACTTGTGGTTATTTTATTATTAAAATATGATGTTTTTGTTTGATTTACAATATTAGTAACACATCGCTTGGCAGGGGAATAAATTTGCTTATTGACGACAAGTCTCGACTTCAACCAAGTCTTTTCTGTTATACGTCGAGCTTTCTTGGCACGTCGAAGTTCTTCCCTTATTTTTGAGTACCACGGAGCTGATCGTGTTGACTTGACATTGTGGCGGGTGACAAGGGCATGTAAGTCCGGCACAGAGATTAGTGTACTATTCAGTTTATCCAAAGTGGGGCAGAGATCAGGGGACACGGCCACACTTAGATCTTGCCGGAAGGCGTCACGATTCATGGCACGCAGATTGCGAAGGTCCCTGAATTTTGTGGGAGGAGGGGGGGGGGCAATCACCCTAAGTTCACAAATAACACAAAAGTGATCTGAGGACAGCTCTTCTGTTACGATTGCGGATTTGACAAGGCAATCGTCAGGTCTGTGTAATACCCAATCAATTATATGTCCTCTATTATGGGTAGGTTTATTTATCATTTGATCAATGTTGAATGAATCCAAAAGCTCGACCATGTCATGGGATTCTGCGGTTGATCATAATGAATGTTCTTGTCACCTACTATCATGTAAGTGCCAGGCAGAGTGTTGGCATGGTCCAAAAGTGCCTGGAATTCCTCAAGAAATTTGACACCTGTTAATTAATTTTTTTTTCTCGTAAAGACACGGTAGATGCACATACAGTGGATGATACGATGGGGCACTGACAATGTGATTTGAACTAACTCAAAGGATGTGTGCGCAAATTCGAATTCTGTTACAAATGAAAGCTCTTGTGACAGCGTACTTCTGTTGACAGCAGCTAGGCCTCCACCTCGAGTGGCACGTGGAAATGATCGAACAGACTAGCCAGGTGGAGCAATATCAGCACACTTTCCCTCATCACCAGTTTGTCGAATAAACATGATGTCTATCTGCCTGTCCATGATAAATTCGCATACAGTGGTACG
Source organism: Ampullaceana balthica (assembly GCA_944989445.1). NCBI lineage: Eukaryota > Metazoa > Mollusca > Gastropoda > Lymnaeidae > Ampullaceana > Ampullaceana balthica. Next base: position 690,025 of record CALYLW010000196.1, read on the forward strand.
TTTGTCACATGGACCAAGGAACTGAGCGTTAAATGACGCGATCCAGAGATTTCTTTCTGTATAGTTGGGAGACGTTTTGATAGGTAAAACATTTGAAATGTTATAAGAACGTTGATGGCTGTCTACACCAACATGAAAATCAGAGTTAGGTCTTTGTTTGGAAATAAGGACAAGGATTCGTCTCTGTTTTCGTTTCCCCACCACGAGATTTACGCTTCCGAGGAATGTTTCAGCCAATACACAGATCTTTAAGTATACACACCAGTTCAGATGTTATGCGTGTATGCTTCGTGTTCATTGATAACAGGCAATTTCGTGTGTTGTGTAATGGTCGCCTACCTGTGTGCTGTCGGGCATTGCTATTGTTATTGTCCGCTTCGTGGGCTTGTCCGATCGTTGATCGTAAGAACAAAGATGGCTGACATTGTAATCGGACAAAGACGTTGAGTCTTGCAAAGAAAAACAGCCAAAAAATTAAAAAATCCAACATTTTGAGAAATGAAAAAGGTAGCTCGTCCAAAACAAGGATCCATAAAGAACATCCTGATCCAGAAATAACAATAACAAAACAGTCCAATACTTAAGAAATTCACAATTAAACAGGAGCTCGACGCTATTCATGCCTATTAGGCGTAGCCTCGTTCTCGTAATGTTCTCGTATCATATTAACAAATTAGGTTTAACTTTTTGAACGAGTTTGACATGAGATTTTATGTTTTTGCACCTTTGTTGAACTCTTGTATACTTTCCAGCCCTTAAGAAGTATTAACATACGTTGGGCCTGTGCAATCCATTATTTTAAGATCATTATTTATTCAAAATCATTTTAGAAGTGTCGTAAGCTGATTCACTTTTGGTTGAATTAAATCTTTGAAAGATTAAAAATCGTCTACTTTTTTATTTTCAATCTTTACATATCATACAACTGGACTTGTTTGATCCTTAAGTCAAATATATAAAGAGCTATCAAATGTAATGGAAGAATAATTGGTATGTTGTTATTGAAGAAAGGTGATTTTTCGTGAACTCTATCTCCTAAAATTGCTATGAGCTCAGTTTGAATTTTAGATGACAAGTTTTTACCCCTTTTCCCACTATGTTCTCAGAGTGCTCAAACTTACTTTGTAAGCTAATGCATTAGTTCCAGAATGTTGCCTTTATTAGCAACAGTATTGCCCTCTGTGTGACCTCAAAAAGTCACATTCAATTTCGCCAGGATTTAATAATGTCAAATATTCTAACAATAACTTCTTGCCACTTTGTTTTCTCTTTTACAAAAAAATGTCGGTCTTTATTAATAGTCTATTCTTTTTTATCCAATTTCTGATTCCTTCCATTTGCAAAAAAAAACGTTGGTAATGTTGATTACTCATTGAGTACTTCACTAGTAGTACTTATCTTGGCCTTTCTTTTCTTTTAATAAAATTTATTTTAACGTTTTAAAATATAGCTAATTAACAACGAGGAATTAGCCCCCCCCCCTCCAATTTTGTATTTATTTGTGCCAATTTTTAATTCCACTAGATTTGCAATTGTTTCCATTTTGTTATTTTATGCCACAAAACAAAAGACATTAAAATTAATATAAGCCATATACATACGCCAACAATTTGTTCCAATAGTTAATTTACGTTAAAATCAAACTCGAATCAATTATATATACCAGAACATCATTGTCATACTGTCAGCCCCTATGTTTTCCAGCTCAGTCAAATAAGTATCAGAAGACTTTAGATTTATAATGGAGTTTGAAGTTTTGGCCTTAGAAGCGCTCTCGTATTTAATATAGTTCTTCATTTCATTTAATTTTTTTGTCCTGGCTTTTCTTTTCTTTTCTTAAAATTTATTAAAGATGAGTGTTAGCGGTCGTTCGATAGTCGTCACTACGGTAAACATTTTTTTTTCTGTATGGCATCTGTACATCTACGAAAGACGATATATTTATCTTTATTATTTGCAGGTCTTGGTGTGGCTGATGAAACCAATCCTTGAGGAGTAGTCTCTTCTGTATGTCACACACATGAATGCAGTGGGGCAGTGTTGCCTGGCCTTCCTCTCGCCTATTTGTGTTAGCGTAGTGGTGAGCTGCCTGCTGGGCATTTTTCTTGGCACTCTTAAGGTTACGTAGAGTTTCGTTGAAAGACCTGTCTTTAGAGGCTAAAGGAGTCTTTCTTTAGCAGCAGTGAAATGCTGCATTTCTGCACAGTGAGTCTCAAACCAACCTGCACTTTTGCGTTCTCTCTTGCCTAATGCCACAATAGCAGAGCCATATATGGTGTCCCACAGATGTGACCATTTGGACTCAATAGTGTCTACTAGTGGCATTTGTAGAAGCGCTCCTTGTAGTATCTGGGTTTATTATGCTGTTCTCTCTGGATTTTTGGTGGAACTGATGCCTAGGCGTGGTTTGCCCTTGTTGTTGTTGCGGTACAATTACTTTGGAAATAACCTTACTTGCTAGCCAATAATGAATGATCGGTGTCGCAGTCTGCACTGTGGTAGCTGCGTGTGAGGAGGACACTGGTCAGTTGTGTACGTCTTGTCATGATGAGATCTAATTGGTGCCAGTGTTTAGAGCGGGGATGCCTCATGACACTTGGTGGATTGCTTTGCAGTTGAAAAAGGTATTTGTGACACATATTCCATGTAAGCAGCACATCTCTATTAATCTCTGCCCATTTTAATTTAGCTTGCCTCTTCAAAAACAGCCGAGGCAAGTTGGCCAGGCCATGTGATCAAAGCCAACCCCATGTTGCCTGCTGTGTCCATTGATCCAACCTGCCAGAATAAAGTGTAGTTTGGTTCTTTTATGGTATCACTTACTGGGAGTCTAGTCTCCTGAAGGCAGGCAATGTCGATGTTTAGTCTGCCAAGCTCTCTGTCAATGATGGTTGTTTTCTTGACATCATTAATAAGCTGCAGGTCGGCAGTAGTGCCTGGACACAAAGTCCTAACGTTCCAGCTTGTTAGTCGAAGAGCTGGAATCTTCTTATCTTTTTTTTTAATTCTAGGTGCAGGATTTACTGACCTACTGGTTGAGATGTTCCTCTGAACTCCACGCACCCAGTGTAGCAGGTCGGCCATGGCGGGATATCACCTTAATGGCTGGGGGCTACCCAGCTTGAGGCAGCGGTAGCATTCCGTTGAAACATTGCGATCTCTCCCAAAGTCAGAAGTAACCCAGGTGCCTAGTTCTACGCAAATTGAGCTATGGCTTATAACTGGTAAACTACTGCTTCCCGTGTTGTGCTTCCCAAACAGCAGATCTCCACTCTCCACGCCGATGTTGGATCCACTGAAATGATTAATGTCGATACGGCTTGGCACCATTCACATCGCAGGAGCTACCGGAATGCAATTTGTTTCAATAGCAGACCGCCTTAGGAGCTCCAATTCCTGATTTTATGTCGGGGTTTACTTTCCTAGCCTTTCCCGTGTGGGTGTAGCCTCAAGGCAGCTGAGATTTAGAATAAGAGTTTCCGACCATGGTTAACGAGTCTCATCTACCCGAAACCTATTGGTTTTGAGGCGCCAGTTGACCGCTTTCATCCATTCTCCTGTTAGTTTAAACATGGTCCGCCGGGATTTTGTGTGAGCCACGCATGAAGACCAGGAGCTGGATTTTGGTTGTAAGATGCATTAAGAGACGCAAGCCTTTTAGGAGTTGATGCTATTCTTCCACCCCCGCCCAGCGTAATTTTAGTCAATTATTAACATACTATGATGTGCTGGGGTGCCGTGGCACCTACAGAGTCCAATTTTTTCAAAAGCCCAATTATTTGTGGGTAATAATTCAAACTATATAAGCAGCAAAAATATTAACGGCTCTTTTTTACATCGTTCCCTTTTTCAAAATTACCTTATTCTTGAAACTACTTTTGGTTATTGCCGTGTCCGTGTCAGTTGTGGCTTTTAGTAGCTAATATTTTTCAAGGGAATTCAGGGGTGCCTATGGCTCCCATTTTTTTTCAAAAGCCCAAGTAACTTACGTGAATGTTATTGCATGCTTTCGAGTCAGTTTTCTTTTGACATCGTCCCCTTTTCCAAAATTAAAATCTCGAAAACAAAATGATACCTTTCTTTTTTAACTTCTATGCACTGTTGTACTATGTCCCTCAGCGTTACGGAATGACATGGGTTTTTTCTAAACAATATAAAGCCCAAGTCACTGGATCGCTCAGTAACGCTATGATGTAAGTGTTTGAGATTATATTTTAATACAAGTTGTGCATCAGGAGTTGTTAAAATATTTATAAATTAAAAATTATTTTTGAAATAGTACAACAGTCCATTGAAGTTAAAAAAGCGTGTGATGTTTCTGGCCTTTGAAATATATTATTTGACGTCATTGTTTTAGCTTATATTTTAATTTTTGAAAAGGACACGGATAAAAGGATTTTATCTAAGACATGTCCTATGCCATATTGTAAGGGAAAAACTAAAGCCAATATTTACTACGCACGTCCTTTACTTAATTATAAAATTTTCGCTGCATTCAATCTGTAATCTAAATTATTTATGGTACCTGTAAAATTAGTATTTTATTTTACTTTGTTTCATTTGCAGGCGTATTGCAAGCAATTGGGTGGTGAATTGGCTATTGTAAAAACTGCGGCACAAGTATCAGCAGTATCAATTCATTCTAGACCAAGTAAGTTTAAAATAAAATAAATTATTTTAAAATACGTGTATTATAATAAATTTGCCTAATGAATATTGTAATTTATAAATGATTTTCTTTTTATTTTAGATTTTTAAAATTTATTTTAAATCCCTTTTCCTAAATAAAATCTTCTATATGGAAGCAAAGCAGATTATTTGAAAGATTCAAGTGTAAATCAAATTAGTTTAATTATTTTTAAAAAACATCAGTACACAAATATATTCGTGTGTTTATCTGTGTATGTATTTTGTTTCTTGCGTTCTTCCAGATTAGTAACTTAATTTATCAAGATCAATACCAAAGTTTGACATAAATGTTTCTTATGATCTTATCACATGAAAAGTCTTTTCATATTGAACTTTTTTAAAGTCTAACAATAATTTTGAATATTTAAATGTTTATGCAAAATTTGAATACTATTTTCTTTTTTTCTTATTAAAAAAATGTAACTTTTAAAAACGTATACAAAAATTTCAAGTAATTTTTGTATAATTTTCATTAGGTTTCAAAAATACAAGATGCACAAACAAATTATGTAAGCAAGACAACACATTAAAGCTTTAATAGTTGAATCATTCAAAAGGAAACGTTTTGGCTAATGCCGTCGTCAGTACAATTAACTTACACAAGTATTAAAATTATGTTAACAAAACTAAAAACACTTAACATACATTATTATGAAGTTACAGGCTTAAATAAAATACCTACCAAAGCCTTTATTTTGCTATTTATCTTGTTCAAAGCTGGAACTTGTGTTTTTAAATATTAAAATGTATATTAACGATTAAGTGACAGATACGAAATAAGTGTTTTAATTTAGTTTTTTAGAATTTAAAAATATATCTCGTAGCCCTTTTATATACGTATCGAGTATCGTTCAAAGTATTTCTTTATTATTTGAATTTTGCAAAAATAAAGCTGCTCCGTACTAAGGGGTGAGACTAATACGTAGTTAAGCATGCTTTTGCAAAGTATATTTTGCACGAAAGTGTCACGTGTGAATTGCGTGTTGGATGACGGAGAGGTCACGTGAGTGAAAGCGCGGGAAGAAAGGGGAAGAAGGTTGGAGATTATTGGTAGGGTGTTGGAGAATTGTATGTGTCATGGCTGACGCGTCTGAGGACTCCACGTTGTATAACCTCAAGTGATATATGTACTGTGCATAGTGTAGATATTAAAGTTGTTTTATTGAAACCAGTTCTTCAGAGGATTATTGTATGCAAGGTTATGTATTGAGAGAACGCCTACAAGATACATTAATAAATAAACCATTTACATTGGTGTCAGAAGTGAACAAATTAAATTGTTATCACGAGAGATATTCTTCAAAGTGACACTTATTTTGTGTATTCAAAAGAGGGAAGTATTAATTGAAGGCAGAAATATAGAGAACCATCATAATTTATGAATATTCAAGTTCGTTGGCTGCAGTAAATAAACTTGTGAAATATTTGATATAAGAATTGTTCAATATGGCGGCTTAAACGCACGTGACCACTGCGTGCGCTGTGTAAAACTAGGTCGCGCAGTATAGGCCTACTGTCGTTGGCATGCAGTGTGAATGGTGACACACAGTGAACGTATATATGTCAGCAATTACAGGCTATTACTAATAATTCGAAGAAAGAACTGTAAACAAACATTGAACTTGGGAAGCTATGGACTATTAACAACTGTGTCAGTGTGAATTATAAATCAAGGAACGGAATTTTATTCATTCATTGTGTGAAAAGTGTGATAAATGCAAATTTGGATTAATGAAGTGGACTGTCTAAAGTCTAAATGGTCTGAAAACTACTCTAAAGTTCAAAAATTGGAAAATTTGACTAAGTGACCTATTTTATTCATAACTTTGGACCATCAGATGTATTTTGTCAATCTGAGGGAGCGTATATATAAAGTATACTTAAGATCCCGTGTGAGGATGCTTTGTTGCCTTATTTTGTCAAAATCAAATGTAATGGTTTAGATGTGTCACTTATTTGGACTTAACGTATTTTAAAATTAAGATTTTTTCATTTTTATGATTTATACCTTGATAAATAAATACCTACATTCCTTACCGAATTGCTTGACTCATATTATTCCACAAAACAAAACATGGATTACTACAAAGAATTCACTATGATTGCTAAAGAGATCGGACTAAATGGAAAAGAAATGAAAGACTTTTTTGAAGAGAAAGTCAAGGTAGCTAAAAAAGAAGAGAAGCTAAGAATAGCTGAAGAAAAAGAAACGCAAAAATTTGCTGAGTAAAAATAGAGGCAAAAACAATTAATTGAAAGAGAAGAAAGAGCTGCAAGAAGAGAACTTGAACAACTTCAAAGTGACAAGTTAAAACTAGAAAATTTATTTAGAGAGTAGAAACTACAATCCTGGTAATGACGCAAATAGAAAGTCAGCACCTAAGGATACTATCAAAGTTAGAAAATATGATAGCTAGAAAGAAAAAATGGATTTTTATCTGGATTATTTTGAATCCATAAGGGCCATTAAAGGTTATGATGAAGAATATTGGCCAGCACAACTGATGACTAAAAAAACTGGAGAAGCATTTGAAGCTTACAACAGTATCGCCAAAGATGACGAAAACATATATAAAAATGTCAAAAAGGCACTTCTATGTCATTTCTGAAAGTCAGAAAATTATTATAGAAAAGAATTTCATGAAATGAGAATCAAGATGGGCAAAGATCCACAGATCTTACTGCATGAAGCACAAGTTAAATTAACAAAATGTCTGGAACTTACAGCAATTGATACAAGCAATCCAAAGGCCATACCAGACATGGTGTTAATTGACAAGTTCTTAGAAAATGCAACACCAGCTCTATTCAAATATTTAACTGATAAAAAAGTTCGTACTCAAGCAGAGCTAACAAATTCATAACGCATATTCAAAAACTCTCATGCAAATGTGGAAATGGATAAGAGACAAGATATCTTTGCAGCAATACAAATTAAAAACCAAGAAAAAAGACAATGAATTAGAAACCAGAGTCTGCCAATTCAAGACAACGGGACAAACTATTTGCTGGTACTGTAATAAGCCCGGGCATATGGCGAGGCAGTGTTACCACAATAAAGGACAACCAAATAGGGTGTCACCTAATGGCATCCCTATAAGAAAGAAAACAGAAGAAAATTCAAGACAAGATCACTTTGAAAACAAAAGTAGATAATCATGGAGAGAACAATATAATCATAATTCCTGAAATAGAGATTATGATTAAGGTAGACAATCATGGAGTGGAAGATATAATCATAATTCCATACATAGAGATTATATTCAAGGTAGGAGATCATGGAGAGGCAAATATTATTTTGATTCCAGAATAAGAAATTTTGATCAACCATGGGAAAAGAATGAAAACCAAGACATGAATGATAGAATAAAGATGAATCGAGAAGTAACAAGAACTAGTGACACTGTAGCCACTATTGACAATCACGTATATGATAAAAGGGATGAAGAACATAGTAGCAGAGATAGAGATTGTACTGTTCAGTCTGAGACCATTTATGTACAATCATTTGAAGTAGGAAGAACAATGGGTTGTGTATTAAGCAGAATCAAAGACATAGATACAGACAATGATTTTCAGATAAATGTTTCTAGTGAAAGTGAATCATCTGCTCGAAATTCTGTTGAGTTATCTGGAAGCAAAAATGACATCTCAAAAGCTAAGCGACTTATTCAAGATGCTGGAATTGATATTGTGAATGGGCATACTCGTGGTCGTGGTTGGTGAATTACTGAACATTTAAAAGGCTGAAGAAGCATTGAAAGCCCATCGATTTGAATTCATACTTGTCTGATGAAGAATGACTATTTATGAACTAGGCTATGCTATTAGCCGACTACAAATTTGACATTAAACCTGTTAGGGAAAGGAAAATAAGGTTGCAGACATATTAAGTAGAATGACAATAAATAAAGACATTCTGTGAATTCCTAAGTGATAAAACCAGAGACTGTATTAATATTAGTCTGTGAACTCCTAAATGATAAAACCAGAGACTGTATTAATATTAGTATTTTTATTCGCTGAACAATAAACAAGGAGCAGTGTTTGAATTTCACTGGATATATATTTCATTTTAGTTTTAAGAATATTGATTGTTTAAAGAATTTTACTTACACAAAAGTATATTTGTGTTAAAATTTCAGTTTCATTTTTTCAGTACAGGTAGACTGTTGAAGTCCTACAGATTTTTAAATCCCTTATATTAACTTCACCGGCGTCTCTCTCTGTCTTGGGCGGGCGGAAAAACAGAAGTCAAAAATGACCCACTTCCCATGATCCGATCGAAATGAAATTTGGCACACGGACACGTCTAACCTAACAATGCATCTTATCAAAATTTCAGATCGATCAAACGTACCGTAATTAAATTAATGCATTTTTAGTTTATTCTTATATGAGGTATGTAATTTAAATTCACGGTTTGTTATTGTTTTTTTCCCACGTGAAATTTTGAGCTGACGCATTGAGGCGACCCAACGAAGCGACGGGCGCTTTTGTTTACATTTTACGTGTCACTCTGAGCTCGGTCAAGCGAATCGGTGACCAGATTTTTCCCCTCTCCCCCCCACCCACCCTCCCCTACTAGGGTTATGATGCAAAGTTGAGTTAAGACAGATTCAGTCTGTAAATGTTTGAAAATAATCAATACTTTTAGTTATGTCTCATATATAAGGGATTTATAGTCAAAAACTTTGTTTTTACGGGTTTGTTTTATTTCTCTTGATCTTTATGTATAGATGTTGTGTGTAAGGCAATGAATGTCCATTGATGATAAATATTTGAAATATGAATATACATGTAGATTTATTTTATTTTATTAAAACCAAAAAAATTGTATTTCATAAACATTTTTTTTGAAGGATGGGGGTGAATGTCACGTGTGAATCGCGCTTTGGATGACGGATAGGTCACGTGAGTGAAAGCGTGGGAAGAAAGGGGAAGAAGGTTGAATATTATTGGTAGGGTGTTTGAGAATTGTATGTGTCATAGCTGACGTGTATAAGGACTCCAAGTTGTATAACCTCAAATGATATATGTACTGTGCATAGTGTAGATATTAAAGTTGTTTTTCTTGAAACCAGTTCTTCAGAGGATTATTGTATGCAAGTTTATGTATTGAGAGAACGCCTACAAGATATATTAATAAATAAACCATTTACAGAAAGGTAGAACGAAATATAATAATACATTGCTGTTCTGTACCAAAACGTCAACAAAGGTCAAGCGATAAGTTAAACATATTACTTTAAATTAAACAACCCGGTAAAAACAAAGTTTTTGACTATAAATCCTTTATATATGAGACAGAACTTAAAGTATTGATATGTTCAATATAATACGCAACGTGCGACAAACATTTACAGACTGAAGCCGACGGATCTCCCCTTGCTATAAAAAATTGGGGGGGGGGATGGTCATCGATGGCTTGACTGAACTCCAGCACATGGAGGTGAACAAAGCAGACGGCTACATTGACTTATAAGAGATAAAATAAAAATGCATTAATTTAATTACGGTACATTCGATCGATCTGAAATTTTGATACAATGCATTGTTAGGTGATACTAAACTATGTGCAAACTTTCAGCTCGATAGCATCACGGAAAGGTGGTCATTTATTAATTTAGTTTTCCCGCACACCCGACTAAGACAGAGAGAGAGAGAGAGATGACGACAGAGACTTAGACAAGATGGTGAAGTTAATATAAGGGATCTAAAATTAAACAACCCCGTAAAACACAGTTTTTGACATTAAATCCCTTATATATGAGACATAAATAAAATTATTGATTAATTTCAATATGATACGAAACGCTCGACAATGATTTACAGACTGAAACTAACTGAACTCCCCTGGCTTTAAAACCTGGGGGGAGGAGGGGTTTTGGACATCGATGGCTGGACTGAACTCAAGTGGCACGCATTTACACAACTCTATTTGCAAAATTTCAGCTCGATAGAATCACGGAAAGTGTGTCGTTTTTAAATCCTTTATATTAACTCGTGGTGTCTGCGGCCGCCCGCCCGACCGACCGCCCGCCCTTGTCGCCAAAACTTTTGATCGATTTTTAACCCACTTGCTCGTAAGCCAGTTATATTAAACACGTTTTACGACACAACTGCAATTTTGTATTTTTGGATGGTCTTGCGCTGCGTGTTATAATGAACATTCTTTTAATTACTTCTTGTACATAAAGGATTTATAGTCAAAAACTTGGTTTTTTACAAGTTTTTCTTATTAAATCCTTTATATTAACTCGTTGTGTGCGGCCGACCGACCGACCGACCGACCGACCGCCCTTGTCACCAAAACTTTTGATCGATTTTTAACCCACCTGCTCGCAAGATAGCGAGCTGAAATTGTGCAGGCAGTTTCGTACCGATGATAAAAACAATGTATCAAAATTTCAGATCGATCGCATGTACCGTAATTATGTTATTGATTTTTTAGATTATTTTATTTATTCCTATGTATCATGCTATTTTTTGAGATAGAGCGTCGCCGTGCGTATTATATTGAACAACCTTTCTGTCGCGCAATAAGGTGCGTATTTTATTGACAGCACTTTTTATAAACATATTCCTGATCGGTGCGCATTATATTAAACACGTTTTACGACACAACTGCAATTTTGTATTGTTGGATGGTCTTGCGCTGCGTGTCATAATGAACATTCTTTTAGTTACGTCTCATACGTAAAGGATTTATAGTCAAAAACTTGGTTTTTTACGGGTTGTTTTTATTTATATTTGTTTTTCCCCCCGACCGCGAACGACAGAGACCACGAGAGAGAGAGAGAGAGAGAGAGAGAGAGCGAGAGAGAGAGAGAGAGAGAGAGAGAGACAGAGAGAGAGAGAGTGTGAGAAGACGGTGAAGTTAATATAAGGGATTTAAAAACAGGGCGAAAGAACTTCGGCATTATTAGTTTTTCACCCAAATGGCATGCATTTATTATCTTTCATCTGTCTGTACCTCACTCCACCCTCCCTACAACCACGCACATCTAAGTTATTTTTTTATTTTTAAATCCCTTATATTAACTTCATCGTCTTCTCTCTCTCTCTCTCTCTCTCTCTCTCTCTCTCTCTCTCTCTCTCTCTGTCTCTCTCTCTCTCTCTCTCTCTCTCTCTCTCTCTTTCTCTGTCGCGATCTCTTGGTCGGACTGGCGGAAAAACAAAAGTAAAAAAGGACCCACTTAATTTTGCACATAGACTCGATCGAATGCACCGTAATTAAATTACTGCATTTTTAGTTTATCTCTATATAATTCAATGTACCCGTCTGCTTTGTTCACCTCCACGTTTAGTCCAGCCATCGATGTCCACACCTCCCCCCTACCCCATTTTTACAGGAAGGGGAGATCAGTCGGTTTCAGTATGTGAACGTTTGTTGCGCGTTGAGTATTATATTTAACATATCAATACTTTAAAAGTTGCCTCATATATAAGTGATTTATAGTCAACAATTTTGTTTTTACTGGGTTGTTTAACTATTTTGTCACTTAAAGCCTTTAAAACACCGGTAGTCTTTCGTATTCTTTATTTCCACATGTCGTTGAGTACCTAGTGCAGCTTAATTTCCCAATTAAATAGCAATGTCTTGTATGTGTCATTTTCGTGCTCACTGGGCAATAACCCCACTTAAATTATACACACAAAATATTTCAGCGAATCTTAATATGCACTTGTGAAGAAAACATCCCAACATTTTAACAATGCATTATTACATACTGGCTGGCCCGTAGTGCATTGCAATGATCTCGGTATAATTTTTTTTTAAATACCAAAATGTTATGCCATAAAATTTCGCGCAAGAAAAGTAAACAGCCCCACAAAGTTTAATAGTACGTGCAGCAATAAAATAATAAATTGATACTTTATATAGAGCTTTACCACAGTAAGAAACTGTAATCATAGCGCTTTACATAAAAACAAAAACATACATATAATTATCAATGCATTCAATAAACATTCATATGCTAGCAACCACATAAATTACTGCACGGTACACATAAGCTAAGCTTATCGTTAGCAGAAATGTTGTTTAGTTAATTTTTAAAATAATATTGGAAGTGTTTAGTCTTTAGTGCAGTCATGAAGACCTAATTATTATATTCTTCTTACATAATAAATTAACGATTAATTAAAATAAAACTGATTGCTTTTTAAATCCTTTATATTAACTCGTGGCGTCTGCTTGATGCCTTGCTTGATTGCTTGCTTGAATGCCGACAAAATTTTGGATCTATTTTTAACCCACTACCTCGTAAGCTGGCGAGCTGAAATTTTGCAGGCAGACTGGTGCCGATGATAAACATGATATATCAAAATGTCAGATCGATCGAAAGTACTATAATTAAATTATTGAATTTTTATATTATCTCTATTTATCTCTATGTATCATGTTAATTTTTGTGCTAGAGTGCCGTAGTGCGTATTATATGAACAACTTTTTCTGTCCCGTGGTAAGGCACGTATTAAATTGACGATGCTTTTTAAAAATATATTCCCGGTTGATGCGCATTATATTAAACACGAGAGCAATGCCCGTGCGATGCTACGGGTAGGCACAATGAAAATAACTTTATTTGGATTTGAGTTTCACATTCCCCTTAATAATGAGTGTAAACGTATCAGGAAATTAGGGTAGTCATAAATCAAACCCCTTCTTTATAAAAATCACGATATGTGTGTCTAGAAAATAGATAGTATGATGAATTTAAATATTACCCATCAATGTTGGTATTTCTGCTTTAATAACGCACGCTTTTGTCTATATGCTTTACCAGAATAACAAAGGTCCTTAACAGTTACAAAAATCTAATGGGCAAGGATCAATTTCTTTTTCCATTAATTAAAAAATGAAAACAATATCTTTGATTCCTTTGGTTCTAGGAAAAAGCTCTTAAAATCCCCCACTCCATTTTATAAGCTAAGTATGAAATTAGTTCAAGACGAATATCATATATTTTTTAGCATAGTAACAAAGCAATTAATTGGCATATACTTGTTTCACTTAAATAACGGATTATTTTTCTTTGTATTTATATTCAAGCCTTTTTTCATTGTAGCTTTTTTAGCTTATAAAATGAATATAAGCTAGGGCTTAATATATAACATATATTATGTTGGCATTTGATTTTAAAACAGAATAGTTTTTTAAAAATCAGTCTGTATACAAAAATTTATCCTCGTTGTATAATATTGCTCAAATAAAATCAAGTTGTTATGTCACAATATCAGTTGCTGTTAGTGTATTTTTTGCAAGAACAGGCTAGGCACAATTAAAAAATAACTTTATTTGCTTTTGGGTCTCAAATTTCCCTTAAAACATGAATGTAGATGCATCATGAATTAGGGTAGTGATAAATCAAACCACTTTTTATAAAATTCACGATATGTGTGTGTAGAATATAGAGAGTATGATGAATTTAAATATTAACCATCAATTTTGGTATGTCTGCTTTAAAAACGCATGTTTTTCTCTATATAAATCCTAAAGAATATAAATGTACTTAACAGTTATAAAAATCTAATCGGCAAGGCTCAATTTCTTTTCACATGAATAACAAAAACAAATTAAAATATCTTTCCATATGATTCCTTTAGTTCTAGGAAAATGCTCTGAAAAACACCAATTCTATTGTTTAGTTTAAGCATGAAATTATTATTATTTTTTTTTAATGTAACAAACAAAATGTACATTATATATTATTTCTTAAACATAAAAACCTTAATTATCTTCTGTTATGTTTAATATCATGTTTTAAATTGTTTGTCTAAAAATGTGTTCTAATGTTATGTTGTGTAACTGTGGTTATGGAAGAATGCCGTAAATCTGTGATGCCATATGTGTTTTCTGTACTGTGAAAGTATTTTTTAAGCTTATAGTTTGTTGTTTCTTGTTTATAGAGTCTGGTATTATGTTTAGTGTTATTGCTTTGTCTATATCTACCTTGTGTATTGTGCCTGCTTTTATGAATTGTTGGAGTGTGTTTTTAGTTTGTAAAATTGTATTGCATGTGAGATATAAATGTTGTTCTGTCTCATCAGCTCCTGGCCTACAGAGTGGACAGCCTATTCTTGCACCTCTGTCTTTATAATTTCTTGATGAGACTTGTGTTGTATTGTAAATTAGTCTGTATGTTATTTCTTTTTCTTTATTTGATATTTCTTTGATATGTGTATTTTTAAAAGTTTCCTCAGTGTCTGTAATTCCATAAACTTGTGTCCATTTAATTCTATTGTTCAGAGGTGTTGCTTGTCTTTTTATTAAATGTGTATATATTTCTTTGGTTGTTTTGTGTAATACTTATTCATTACCTTTTATTGCTTTGATGCATGCTGTATGAAATTGTGATTGATTTCTACCCATGTAATTTTCAGTGCTGTTATCAATTGCTATTAAATGTCCTATTCTGATTCCTAAGTAATAATGTGTGAATGTATTTTCTGATCTTTTTTTAATGGCGTGTCCTTTACATTTTATTCTGAGTTCTTGTATTTTTGTTTGTATGTCTTGCAAGTTTATTCCTCTATTTAGCTTAGATTGTATTAGTGTTGTTTGTTTGATATTGTGTATTGTTCCTTGGAATATGTATTTAGTTATGTGTGAGTTAATTTCTTATAAAATTATTGGTGGGGATTCCCATATTGTTCCTGTATATATTGTTCTGGGGATGACATATGTGTTTATAATTGTGCTCCTTCCAAAAATTGTCTGTGCTGTGTATTTGTTTTTGTCAATAATTTATTTAATTGATTGTTCAATATCCCTCCATATTTCATTGTTTGTCTGTGTTTGATTATTGGAATAAAAGATCCCATAAATTCTAAGACTCTCCTTTCTAATTATGCCTAAGGGGAAATCTAGTCTATCTTCCCACCTACCTATCCCCATAATTTCAGATTTGATTACATTATCCTTGGACCCACTACCTTTTCCAAAATCTTGAAAAATTGAAATTATTTTGTGAATTGACCTATCATTTGTGGGGAAAAATACCGTGTCATCTGCATAAGCAATCACTTTAATATCTCTGGCTCCAGGGATCCCTATTCCTGTAATGTTTTTCTCCATTCTGATTTTCTCTATAAGTGGTTCAAAGGATAAAATATATAGATAAGGGGATAAAAGACACCCTTGTCTAACTGATCTTTTAATTGCAATGTTTTTTTAAAAATTATATTATTTATTATCAGTTTGCTGATAGGCGTTATGTATAGAATTTTAACCCAATTACAAAAATACTCCCCTAATTTATTGTGTTGTAATATCTTGTGAAGGGGACGCGGTGGTCGAGTGGCAGCGCACTGGACTGTCGTACCGATGGTCACGGGTTCGAATCCGTGTGAAGGCAAGGGTTTGTTCCCGGGGCCTAGGGCGTCCCTGAGTCACCCCGCTCCGAATGGGTACCTAACACTACATGTAGTTAGGCGGCTGGGTAATGCGTGGAACCCACAAAGCCGTGGCCTGTGAATGCTGCATCACTTGCCAACAGATCATCTGTCATGGTCTGTGGACGCAACTATCTTCTGCATAGAAGGAGCGTCTGTATAGATAAGATAAGAAGATAAAGTATACACAGTCTACCCTGTCAAAGGCTTTTTCCTGGTCTAGTGATAATATACATGTTTGAATTTGTTTTTCACTTGTATATTGAATAATGTCTCTGATTAAATGATTATGGTTGTTGATGTCCCTGCCCTTAATGCTGCATTGTTGATTGACATGAATGAGAGTATTTAAATGTGGTTTTAGTTTATTGGCTAATGTTTTAGTAAGAATTGTATAATCTGTGTTGAATAATGATATGGGCCTGTAATTTATAAGTTGTGTTTTGTCTGTGTCTTTCTCTGGTAGAAGTGTGATGTATGAAGTGTTCATTGAATTTGGTAGTTCCATGTTGTTGTAAGCTTCTTCTAAAGTTGCATGTAATATTGGGCCCAGTCTTGTAAAAAAGAAGTTGTAAAACTCTGATTAAGAAGAATTAGTTATTATTTGAGCAAGATAATATTTATTTGAATATGTATGCTTAGTGGAGGGTGGAAATATGGTTTATTGGTTTATTATACGCATCTTCTTTTCACACGAAAATTAACATAAAAACTATTTTTTTTTAAATTCATAGAGATTGATTTTCTAATAAATTATGTCATTTTGAAAGGATGTCCCACTCTTTTCTTCTAGTATTAACAAAGCAATAAATTGGCAGATACTTGTTCCACTAAACAAAATGATTACTTTTCGTTGTATTTGTATTTAAGCCTTTTTTCATTGTAGCTTTTTTTAGCTTATTAAATGACATATTTGGTAATGGTCTTTTGACAAATTTGGTAATGGTCTTAATATATAACATATATTTGTAGGCATTTGATATTAAATCAGAATAATTTAAATATAATTTTTTCAAGAAAGTGTATACAGCTTAAAAGAAAACTGCCATTTAGTAAACCACATGAGCTGCCTTTGAAATCAGTCTTTATACAAAACTTTATCCTCGTTGCATAATATTGCTCAAATAAAATCAAGCTGTTATGTCTAAATATCAGTTGCTGTTAGTGTATTTTTTCGCTTGAGCACGCACTTTCTGATGCTAGAACCTATATATGAATCGTAATACCCACGATATGTCTTTACACTAAATATATGTATACCTTAAAGAACCGTACAGTTTATACCCGAAGTGTGTGCCACCCAACTCATAAAAAGCATATTATTTATGTGAATTTTGATGCTTAAGTCAGGTGTGCATGGGTTTTATTTGTTTTAAAAAAACATTTTGAATCGCAATGTCTGGGCTTAAAATTTACCCTGCTGATTTAGTTTAATATATGCAAAAGTATAAAAACATTTGCTAAGCTATAGTGTTTATGTCATCCAGGGTTGGGCGATATTATTGACCAATAAATGGTACATTTCAAAAGGTCATAAAGTTGTACTCAATATAAAAATAGCTGTTCCACTTATTACCCACACTCATTGATCCGTGCATATAACTCCTATATATAATCCATTTTCGTCTATAACAGTACCGACTTTTTTTTCATTCATTCTATTTCCTTGGGGCAGTTTATGGAGCAATCTTTCCAGAAAAAAAAATCGTGTTAACTATTTAAGCACCGAAGGAAAATAAATATTACCACCTAAGAATAATTGGCATTGCTTTCATCACTAATCACTTGCTTTATGCATTTTTTAATTTATAAATATAACTTACCTAGCATGTTTGACTTAATTTATGCAAAAAGAAAATTAACAGTGGCTAAGCTATAGAGTTTGGTATCTGGTTTCACTCATGTGCTTTCTTTCTCTAATGCATTGAAGACATTGTTAGTATTTGATTATTTATAACTGACTTTTAAAATGTCAAATACATTAAGTATTTAAATTTAAGCATATATGAGGATATTACGAAGAGTTGTAAAAATAAACAAAATAATAGTATATCAATATAAATATTGCTAAAATATTATATTAAAGAAAACAGTGACCGTGGTTTGTAAACAGAACGTTAGGTAAATTAACGTTGAACATGAATGTAGACTGTTGGAGAAAGATTAAAGCAAATAAATTTTTCGAACGGCTGGATGACATACATCTCGAAAATACATAAATACAACAGTGTAAAGATGTAATTTGCAAATATATATTAATTATTTAAAATTTTAAAAAAAAGATATACGTAATCTTGTTAGAGGCGCAACATTACCACACATAAAAATAAACCGTTTCATCACATTTAGTTCACAACATAGACACACACACACTCACTTTATTCACACACTTGCACACACAAACATAAACACACAAACAGATAGTGCCATTAAAAAAAAATCACATTTCATTAAAATAACCGCGGCTCTTTTTACTTTGTTTCCATTTTACAAATTAATATGAGCTCGAACTATAATGACGTAAAAGTCACAATATTTTATTGCGAGAAACGCCGTCTTGTTAATCTCGACACCAACATGTTTATTATTTTACGTTTTCAATAATTTATTTTATTTTCGGGAGTTACCCCGCATAGCGAGCACCAACACACGGACGCGCTTAGGCGCAATATATATATAGGGATGTTTTGTGAGACATAACTAAAATTTAGTATTTTTGGATTGTCTTGCGCTACTTATTATAATGAAGACTAGTGTATTACCCGTCAACAATGACGGAAGTATTCAAAATAAATACATTTCAGCTGAAATCTATTTTTTTGAAAAAATACACAGCTGAATAAAAAGTAATATAATACATTTATTTTATTTATTTTTATTTTATTCCTTTATTTTCACATTGCACAATTTTATGCGGAACGTTCGAAAAGAGTTATTTTTGGTGCAATAATTTGGTGCGCTGCTTTCTAAAATTAGTAGCGTCACGGACAGACAGACTTGACACAGATTGCAAATTATGTATGTTGATTCTTTTAGTTATGTCTCGTATATAAAGGATGTATAGTAAAAAATTTGTATTTTACGGTTTTTTTTATTACTTAATATTTAAAAAAATTATCTAGGTGAGTGGTTAAATAAAACAATATTTATTTTAAAAAAAACACACACTCAAGGCCCCGGCGTCCAAACAAGGGAAGATTTAAAGTTCAAAAATCATGTAGATATAAATCTGGATAAGGATGGAGATATGTGTAAATATTTGTCAAGTCTGCGTGCAATCATATTGGGAATAAAATCGTTTACGACAAAAAAAATGTTGGTCTCCTGGACCCGATGGATTAGATCGTGGGAGTTTATAATGTAATATTGTGGCCCCTTAACTCAAAAAGAATGGAAAATAGAGTTGTATTGTCCTTAAGGTGTTTTTTTTTAAAAATTGGCCTTCAAGTTTGATTTCGACAACTAATTATTTGGCCCCAAGCCCCTATTAGATGTATTTTAAAAAACTTTTTTACCAGAATCTTTACTGTAGAGTACTCAACAATTTACCAAAGTTCCATAGCGATCAGATGAATTATTTAAAAAGTATATATGTAATATAAAAAGAAAAAAAACATTAAGGACCCCGGGCAAAATTAGCAATGTAAGGCATAAAGGACAAAAAACCTTAAATAAATATATATAGATGCAAAGGTAAAATAAATAAAGCTGCTAATAATCATCCGCCAGTTAGTCAGCATCTTTACGAAAGGTAACCAATAAAATTGAATTTACCATGAAAACTTATAGTCCCCACTCTATGACGTTGTAAAAAATAATGTATTAAAATTGGTATGGTCTATATTTATGGACAGTCTTTCTGTCTTTCATATTTTTGATTTCGTATTTATTAAATGCTAAAACAATTGTTTTTTTAAATTAATTTCACTTACGTGAAAAATAATATCACCAAACAAATACATTCAAATAGTTTCCTTTTTTACAACATGATCCAATACTTTAATGGAATCCCGAAAGTCAATATGATCCTGTTTCACAAGTGAATACAATACTTAGTGAAATACCTTTTCCTTTAAAGCTTACTCTTTCTAAACAAAAGCTCATTCCCAGATTGTGTACCAATCAATGTCGCATATAGTTTTTAATGGTATTAAAGTCAAGTTAAATACTGCTCCTTGTACGATGCCATTTTTAAAAAGCTTTTGTATGAGGGCCTCATCTAGGTGGGATTAAAAAAGATATGTACCAAAACATATACAAATTATTATGTAAAATATACGGGCACGTTGTTAACAAAAGTCATTTTAGATTTTAAAAAAAATTAAGATCAATTAATACTAATATTGAATACTGGGTCGAACAAATATTTTAATTAAAATGATCCCATTAAAATCGATAGAAAAATGGAGATCTTGCCAAAGGTTAAAATATAGCTATTTTAAAATTCTTAGATCACATAGAATAAAGAGAATCATACCGTTAATGTTAAATTCATCATTATAATTATGGCTTAACACCTGATAACGATTAAACAAGATAAACAATGACCAATCTTTTGAAAAAATTATATTTATGTACATGACATTTTCATCGCATTTATTCTCTAATACACTTATATCCTCGGTTGAGTCAATCTCTCGATAATCTTATTCAAGATTATGAGAACCTTTTACCTCATGGCATGAACAGCGTACTTTCGCTGCACATTGACATGTAAGTTCGCTACCTTCTTCTCAATGCCTTTTTATCACTCTGCATTGCCCTCTCTCTGTTTGATGTCTTTCTGGTGTACACACTGCAGATTGGTTTGAACTCTATATTGGTGGTTGTTTTGTCAATTTGTTTTCTGAAGAAGGCTTTTCACACGCATCTTTGTCAGTTTTACCCATTCCCTAGTCATTAACTTTTTATTTCGACCCAGACAGATTGAAGCCCCAATTTATCCAATTTAATACATAGACTGACAGTTAAGAATGTTTATTGTGTTCCTTGTAAGTGCTATGTTGGAAAAATGAAATCAGTTCCGTAGTTTGTTCACTCTGGATGAGCAAGTCTATTTTCAGTCATCTTCAGTTTCTATACAATTTGTAATATCTTTGATAATTATACTTTGTGTGTAAAGTATAATGTAAGACATGTTGATTAACTACAATATTAGTTTTATATATGCTTGGAAAAAGTATGTTCTAATTATTTTCAAATTATTTCAAATGTATAGTATATATTATTGATCTTACAATTTGTTTTAATGATTAGTCAAAAGATTTTTGTTT
The DNA here is from genome assembly GCA_944989445.1 of Ampullaceana balthica. Classification (NCBI taxonomy): domain Eukaryota; kingdom Metazoa; phylum Mollusca; class Gastropoda; family Lymnaeidae; genus Ampullaceana; species Ampullaceana balthica. Next base: position 711,387 of record CALYLW010000196.1, read on the forward strand.
TCATTATATATTTTAGGCGACAAGTTTTATATAGGCGCTCAACTAATAGAAGGAATATGGACCTGGATGTATACGAGAGAGAATGCAACTGAATTAAATCAATTATGGGGCCCTAATCAACCAGAAAGGTGTGAAAAATGTGATTGCGTTATAATTGAAAATTCAAAGATGAGCAGCTATTATTGTAATGAACCACTTTCTTCGGTGTGTATGGAAGTAGGTAAGATATACTAATAAATAATAACGCAATATTTTATGTATCTTCTTGAACTTTAAACGGGTCGAATGACATACTGGAAGCCACATTTATTTAAACATAAATGAATTGATGCAATATGTTTAATTAAAAAGCGTATAAAAATGTCTTTATAATTTTTTTAAAATAAATTTATCCTGGATTAATTTGAAAATCAAAGTGTGATCATTATTATTAAATCAAACTTGTATAACTTCTTGTTGAAACATTTTTAAAGATTTTAATTCCATTCGTCCCTTTTTTAAAAGTGTATGTCCTCTGCAAAAAATATTTGACAAAAATTACAAAGTAATTCCCATGCATTGTCAATATTCGTTTTCTGACTTAAGTATAATATGTTAGAGATTTTACATGCATGTTCATTAATAGGTGTGTTCCATTATTTAAACATATTCAAAGCGTAGTCAATGTGTGGGAAAACTTTTTCTTACACATACACAAAACGGGGCACCACTCAATAATTTGAGGCACATATTTCTTACCAACTTGTAAATATTCATTTTCTTTTGGGTCGAGCCGTTAGTCTCTTACGACCTGGTTCATTTTATCGCAGACGAGCCTCATCAAGTGGGCATCACAAAAGAGGTACCTCTCCGCGGATACCTGAACTTCTTCTTCCTAATCCCCGCACAGCTTGGGGCACTCTTCAAGCACGTGGGCCACCGTCTCCTGCAGACGACAGACCAGTTCCCTTCTAGTGTTAAACTTGTACAGGTAGCTTCGTATTGGACAGCGTGGGGTTCTCATTCGTGTTATGAGCGTCTGATTGCTACGTCCAATTTCCCACCAGAGGTCGCTTTTGGTCGGTCGCGGCATGTACTGGTATACTTTGCTGGCCGTGCTTCCAGATGCCCAGCCATGAAACCATTTCTCTCGTAAATGGTCTTTAAGTCACGGTCTGACCCCCAGCTGGGTCATCGGCCTGTCGGGTTGGGCTGACCCATCTCTTGCTAGCTTATCGACCCTGTCTGGATGCTCGCCACTGTGCCCAGTGATATACTGAATGATTACTTTTCCGCCTCGTGCTAAGATTTCACCTACTGTTTCCAAAAATGACACTGACCGTTTACTTCTCCAGAGAGGATCGACCCACAGTCTCGAGCGAAAACCACGAGTCGGTGAAGACTACGATGGTCGGGAAACCTTTCTCTTAGCTAGACGTCGGCGTACTTCCTTCAAACCCCTGCAGATCACCTCCAGTTCAGTGTCATATCTACTGTATGCAGATCCACACGGCTCTGAAAGTTCGGTACTGTAAGGTTCAGGATGGGGGTATTGAACTAGTACTCAGTATCCACTTCTGCAATCCTTGAAAAGTGAGCCGTCCGTGAAGACTCTAACCACGCTGTCGCCATAAGCCTCGATTGTTTTCAGATCCTCGTTTCACTGTGTTTGACGGGGCTTGCGTTTGTCACCGCCAGATTGCCAGTGTCAAATGTAGTTAAGGCAAGTCAAAACTCTCATGTGGTCCTCGAGCAGTGATCAGTTTCATTCACTCCCTGTGCTTGGGTATTGGGACTGAGTTTTCTATTTCGTAGACCGTATCCATAAAGAATAGTGTTTTCAGTCGTGTCCGCTTTACCCCTCGGTTTTGTATTTTGGAACAAGGTTTCGTCATGCTTAAACCTACGGTATCGCTCCACCGTGGTAATGATCGCCTTATCGCCATGGATTCTACGTTCCACATAATTTATACGGCGGCTGTGGGTGTAGTACGCAACGCCCTGCATACACAACGTAGAGCTTGGTTCTGTGTTCGGCCCAGTTCCTGTAGAGCGGTACGGCTCGCAAAGATCTGTAGTCAATGGCCCCCCTCACACTATCGAGATAAAGAGCTCACGGTAGTCGTAAGTCCGCGCCTCAACTAGTGCTCACTAGTTTCTTCACCAAGGACAGTTTAGCTGTGGCTTTGGCACACAATTCACGCACATGGTTATGCAGTTGGACTTTCTGGTCAAACTTGATGCCCGGGTACGTTGGAGTCCGATCCGAATTTAACCTTTTCCCGCATATCTGAAGCATCAATTCCTGCTTCAGAGCATTCCGTTCATTAGTAAAAATGGAATTGACTGTTTGCTCCATATTGACCACTATGCGCCATCGGTTGGCATAACCTTCGATCCGAGTCTGATCGTTCTGCAGCCGGTTCTGCATTGTTGCAACGTTATTTCCTGAACTCCATATAACCAAATCGTCAGCAAACATGGCATTCTGTGACTCCAGTATGCATTTTAGGTCGTGGAAGAAGGCAAAGAACAATGTACAACATAGGGCGGACCCTTGCGGGAGTCCGTCCTCCAGACGCTTCTTGCTGGATAGTGTTTCTTTCACTCGAGTTTAAACCATTTGGTTCGTGAGGAACAATTTTATCCAGCTGTACATGTTAGCAGTGACACCTAACTGCCTTGTCAACTTTGCACGTATTGAGAGTGGTTTGCGATTCTATCATTGTGAAGGGGGCCGATAAAACCTCTAGTTGAGTGCCCATATGTTGTCCAATTCCATTCGGTTGATTGTTCGGCTGAAGTCAGATCTGGCGCCTTTTTGTTCACCTGGGCGAAATGTTTTTTCAGCGCTCCTGGACGTTTACTTCACTTTCCATCTGGCCTTTTGGTCTCATCAAAAGGTTTGGGATTCCTTGTTTTGCGCCAGACAGTGCATCTATAAGCCGCCAAACGTTTCTCCCGTCTACGAGGTCGAGTTTTCACACATATAAAAGCTTTTTGCCTTCTTCGCTTTGTCGACAGCAGCCCGGACTTCGGCCATCAGCCTGTTGAACGCCATTCGAGCTTCGAGCGTCTTGAGCCTGGCGGTCTTTTTTAGTGCTTTTGCTCGTCGTTTCACCAAGTCTTTCAGACTCTTGTCCCAGTAAGGTCTGAAATCTGTTTTCCCTTTGCCCTTGGAATCCTTCGCCTCGCAACGCCAAGGATTGTCAGTTAACTTCCCCTAGGTGGCATCCATGTTGTCTCCAGCAACATCCGCCGAGCAGGGTTTTAAAGGTCAATTCCGTACATGATTTAATTTGATCCAAATGAACCATAAGAATAGAGAGAGTAGGCAGAAATCTTCAATCCATTGAGAACGGTCAGTGTGCGTCCGGTCCCTTGCCCAGAGAGTCTTCCTGTCTTCGGTGTTCCTAGCCGGGCACTGCTGGGTGTAGGCAAGCTCCCACACCCAGCATCGGGCCTCTCAGAGAGGCCATGCCCATACCTCCATTTGTACGTAAGGGTTCTAGTGCTTTTAAGTTGTCTTTTTGCCGGGGTTTGTCGGTTTCAGGTCGCAGCCACTTCCACAACCCTACTCGTCTCCCGGGCTACGTAGATGCCAACCCCCTTCCGAGAGTTCTTACCAACTAACCTTTTTGTAGTATACTACACCCCCTCTCCTTTGTTTAAAGTTTATTTAAAATACAAAATACACAAAGAAATTATGTAATGAGAAAAATAAATGTATGCTTTACTATTTAACTAAATTATATATGACATATTACAATTAATTTTTATGATAAGTCCTATATTTTAAAAGAGTATCAAATTAAAAAAATTTGATAGAAAAGCATTATTTAAAGATTATTTTTTTAATTAGAGATCAGAATTAAAAATGTTATAAAAATAATAGGTCAATCATAAATATAAAGTTTAGCCTAGGATTTCTTATGTTACATTTTGTTTCTCCAAGTTAATAAACACCACTACAATTATTAATATATTTTGAGACTTCGTCTGTACATAATTGTTTATGTTTCAATTACTGATTCATTTTTGAGGAAATTGGTTCGTGTGCCTCACTACATACCCTCCTATAGTATAAGAAGTCTTGTTATAATAAAACAATTTTCATCGTAGTCTTAACATATCGATTAATTTTCTTTTAAATTTAAATAGACGGTTTTACAACCGTAACGTCGAGTGCGGATGAATCCACAACTATTCAATTAGTGCCAGTTTATACAACCAACGAATCTAAAACAACATTCTCCACTACCTTGGATGTAACAAGAAATGAAGAAGCAATCACAAGTCAACATAACTCAGAGATTTCATCGTCAATATTAAGCTCTTTAAATTCTTCTACAACTCAAGAAACCACCGAAATTTACACAGCCCAAACTATAACCAGTCAATTCAATAACCGGGAATCAACAACAACAATAGAAACCAGTTTGCAGAGATCAGAAGCAACTAAATGTAAGGACAAAAATATTTAAATTATTCATTTTTCTATACATGTTGTGAAGAGTTGTTAAATGAATGATTTCTCTAAAATTCAATTTAGATACAAATATTAAGAATGTTAATTTATTTAACATTCATCCACCAGAATGAAAGACAATTTACTTTCGGGGTAAAACTTCAACAGTACACCAAAGAAGAGGAACCGTCCCTGTCCTGGCAAATAAACTTTTAACGTTTGAAGTAAATGAACTGAAATGTTTATATTAGTTAAAATCAATATAAAGGAATCTGATATATAAAAATGTATGCAATATTCCCACCTCTTGCTAATCATAAATTTAAAAAATAAACATTTGAAAACAACTATATACATGTATATGCGATTCAACTAAAACGTGTTATAAAATAAATTTAAGCTATCAATTGAGATACATCAATATACATCATTCACGTCGTCTGTATGTATGTATGTATGTATGTATGTATGTATGTATGTATGTATGTATGTATGTATGTATGTATGTATGTATGTATGTATGTATATATGTATGTATGTATGTATGTATGTATGTATGTATGTATGTATGTATGTATGTATGTATGTATGTATGTATGTATGTATGTATGTATGTATGTATGTATGTATGTATGTATGTATGTATGTATGTATGTATGTATGTATGTATGTATGTATGTATGTATGTATGTATGTATGTATGTATGTATGTATGTATGTATGTATGTATGTATGTATGTATGTATGTATGTATGTATGTATGTATGTATGTATGTATGTATGTATGTATGTATGTATGTATGTATGTATGTATGTATGTATGTATGTATGTATGTATGTATGTATGTATGTATGTATGTATGTATGTATGTATGTATGTATGTATGTATGTATGTATGTATGTATGTATGTATGTATGTATGTGTGGATGTAATGCTACTAATTTTAGTAAGCAGCGCACCAAATTACTGCACCAATGCATCAAAAGGTGTGCAAATTATAGATGCGCTGTAAAAAAATATTTTATGACGTCATTGTTTTAGCTCATATTTTAATGTTGGAAAAGGGAACGATGTAAAAAGAGGATTTGCTGATGGTTTATTTTAAAATAAAAAACAAAAGGGGGCGCCTTAGGCGCCCTACAACCCCTATTATAAAATACTTTGTGTGCATTTCAGAAAGTTTAATATTTCGTATTTATCAAACAAGGACAAGTTAGTTGGGCTTATGAAAAAGGAAGGCGCCGTACGCGCCCTAAAAAAAAGAAAACTTCCGTCATTTTTTCGGTTGATACGCCGCTGGTCTTTCCAGAGTTCCTTCTTTTTCATTCACTCATAGTCGTTTACCCAAACCCGCCCCATTTTTACAACTGTGTCTTTCAGGAAATCTTCACCCGTCACTAAATCATTAGCTACGCCGCGGGTCAGCTAGTATATATATATATATATATTATCTCCTAAGTCGTTCACTTATTTTATCACATATTTTGTAAGTTTATCATTACTATCTTAAAGCTTTCTCTATCATTTTGGCATCTTCACCATCTACTGAGCAGTGCGAACCCATGTTGTCTGAGTACACTCTCATCGCTCTGGACTTCCCGGATATGTTAAGCGCGGGGGAAAAAAGTTCAACAATTGCACCTTTTTCTAGAAGTTAGGCAGCAGTGCAGACAGTTAGAGTCCGGTTGTAATCTATTTTCCTAACCCACTTTCATATATTTTCACATAATGGAGTGAAGCTTTCAAACGTCCCCTTCATCATCATGGATATCCGTCCCGTGACCGTTGCGGACGTTGGGGGTAGCGCAAGGACACATAAACAGATAACGATCTCAAAATATGCCTATTTTGAGCGGCGGCCAATAATTCATACAATTTCATCCCTTTCCATTCCTTTATGATGTCCAGCCAGCTTTTCCGTTGTCGCCCTCTTTGCCGGCCCCCTGCTACAGTGCCTTGAAGGATAATTTTTGTCAAGGTATCATGTCGCAGTACATGAACAAACAATGCCATCTTACGTCTCTTAATTGTTGTTATGATGGTTTCTTGATGCCCCGCAATAGAGTTTATTCTGTCCCAGACGTATTCATTGGTCTTATGTTATAAATACGAGATCTGGAGAATTTTCTTTATGCATTTGTTTTCAAATGCCTGCAGCTTGCTTTCAGTGGCTGCCATTAGTGTCCAGGTCTCACATCCATAAAGGACAATTGTTTTAACGAGAGCTCTGTAAAGCCTAAGCTTTGTTTGCAGGCTAATGTTTTTGCTGTTCCCTATGTTGCTCAACTTCGTCATTGCAGCCATTGCCGACCCAATTCTAGCTCGAATTTCAGCTTCACAGGTACCATCTCTGGATATAATTGCTCCTTGATATTTAAAGTTACCTTCTCCAGCTTGTGTTGGTTCATTACGATGTTTGCCATACAAGCAGCTGAGATATTAACCAAAATCTTGCTTTTCTCTGAGTTAATTTCAAACCCATGAGCACCAGATCTGTCTGCAAGTTTGTCAGTGAGCTCCTGTAGTTCTTTACTGCTCCCAAACAAAAGATATATATCATCAGCAAATCGTAGGTTGCATAAGGGTCTCCCGCCTATAGAGATGGATGTGTTGTGATCACTGAGAGTTTCTTGCATGATTTTTTCAAGGAAGATATTGAACAGGACAGGTGAGAGAATGCAGCCCTGGGAGAATCCGATCGTCGTTTTGAAGAAGTCCCCTACGCAGCCTTTAAATAAAACTGCACTGCTTGCCTGATTGCAGAGTTCTTTGATCACATTTACCAGCCCTTCTTCAATGTTAAAACTTCTCATCACTTGCCAAAGTATCTCGTGTCATACTCAATCAAAGGCTTTCTTGAAGTCTATGAAGTTGTGATGGAGTTCGCGTTTGTGCTGTAGATGTTTTTCTATGAGCAAGCAACGGTTGAAGATCTGCTCGATTGGGCTTCTGCCTGGTCTGAAACCTGCCCTTTCTTCTGCCAGTAATTCCTCGGATATTGGCTTTAGCCTCGGAGGACAATTTTTTGCATTACTTTGCTAGGGTGGCTGTTAAGGCTGATTGTTCTATAATTCTGCATTGTTTTGTATCGCCTTTCTTAGTTAATGGTATGATTAGCTACTACGTCCAATCTTTGGGTCATATCTTTTTTTCAAATATTTCCTGGCAGAGTTTTGTTAGGACTTTCTTTACCTCTGCTCCTCAATGTTTAAGCAATTCAGCAGGGATATAGTCAACTCCAGCCGACTTACACCCTTTTAAGTTCCATACTGCCTCTTCAACTTCAGTTAACAGCACTGGTGGATCATCCATCTCTCTGTTCTGTTTAAAAACAACAGAGGTAAATAAAAAGTAGATTTTGCATTTTTTTTAATATCACAGATTACAATTACTTTAAAATATATTACAAATATTAACCAGTATCTTATCGCATCTATTATAGACACTCATTCAAAACATAAGATTATTGCGACCTACGCTTATCCATGATTTATGTCTAAAGATGAAAAAAATTCGATGTTTAAATGCATAGAACATAGCTTATAACTTGAATTTAATTCAATTCATTGGTTACCACAAGTGTTGTTTAGTGCTTTCTAGAGTATTTTACATAACTTTTATGAGGAACAAGAGATGTAGACACCTGGACCCATAGATTATCTATTTGAGTTTTCTATTCCAGTTAATATTTCTGTTAAGGTCATAAATGTTTATGAAGCAAAATTGGATTTTTTGTCTTGATCAATCCATTTAACCAGTAACCAATGCTACAAATAATACTTAAATAGCTCTTAGTACGAAGAAGGCACTATTGACACCCTGGAAATACTTCGTGAAAGCAGAATACAAAATTGACATATAGTATTTAAATTTTAGCCCTTGTGCTTTTGTGCATCATTTCGCCTATATCCATCTATCTACTATATCTTTATTTTCCGTACATGTACAAAAATTAACTAAAGACCCCCTTGCCTTAATCGGTACATGATGTAAAAAAAAATTTTTTAATGACTACAAAAGAGAATAATCGTTACCAGTTCATCGGCAGATGTCATAGCTTGAAATATTCTGTTAATGACGATTTATTTCGCGTAAATGTTATATTTATAACGTTTAAAAACCCAGACTAAATAGTTTCCTCTTACATGTTGACTAATATACATGTATATGTTTTTCAGTCATAGACTGTACAGTTGGTATTTTCTTGTTAGTTTTGCTACTGAAAGTTGCAAACATTTTTTTTTAAAAGGTCAAGGAAAGATGTTTATTGTGATATGATATTATCAATTTATTATTATTATTATCTTCCCACAAATCCCCCGTCCCCACAAAAAAAAATTAATAAACAAAATAAAGAATATATATATATTTTTATTATATATTTTCTAAAACCATGCCTTCATTCATTTTTATAAAAGACTAGCCAAATCCCGATACCCGGCGTAACTAGGGTTTCACGTATGAAAACGAAAAGGGAAAAAGATTATTGGTCATTTTGACATTCTTTTATCGACTTTTTCTTAATAACTTGCTTATATGATTATAAAATAACATTATATGAAACAAATGTAGATTGAATAGACTATTGAAAACATTAAATTTAAGACCAAACGAAGATGTGAAAGTGGTAGACAATAAAGAATTAGATGATGCTTCATATATATATATATATATATATATATATATATATATATATATATATATATATATATATATATATATATATATATATATATATATATATATATGTTTATCTTTAAGTGTAATTAAGGATATCTTCCTATTTTTTCAAGTTAATGTTTTCTCTTTAGTAGAGTCAGAACAATTAAGACACCATTTTTTCATATAATTTTGTCCTCACCAACTCCAATCTGGCATTTCTGAACTATGGTGTTTCATGCATTCTTTTTTAGAATTTCTTTTTTTTTAATGCTTCCAATCGGGCAATCCTAGATTCATGCGTTTCAAGTCTTCTTTTTTCTGACACTCTTTTTCTTACTGTCTCCAGTCTCAATTTTCTAGATTCATGCATTTCAAGTCGTCTTTGTTCTGACACTGTTTTCTTACTGTCTCCAGTCCCAAATTTCTAGATTCATGCGTTTCAAGTCGTCTTTGTTCTGACACTGTTTTTCTTACTGTCTCTAGTCTCTTTTTTCTAGATACATGTGTTTCCAGTCTCCTTTTTTTCAGAAGCTCTTATCCGTAGTGTTTCCAGTCTAGATTTTCTAATTTCCTTTGTTTCTAGTATTATTTTTTCTAAAGTTCCCTTCCTTATGTCCTCCAGTCGTGACTTTCTTGATTATTGTGTTTCTTGTAATTTTTCATTATCAAGTGTGAGACTTTCATCATTAAATCTGTCTTTTTGTTTTTCTGAATGCTTGTTTTCCATATTGGCTGTTTCTATTATGCACACAATGTTGAATTGATCTCAGATTTAAAAAATATTTTTATATCTTCTTTTTCAGAAGTAGAAGCCAGTATTTTATGTCTTACTAGGGGCAAGTACCCGGCTTCGCCAGGGTTTAACAACAACAGCAACAACAACAAAAACAACAACAGCAACAAAACAACAAAAACAAACAACAAAAACAAAACAACAACAACTACAACAACAACAGCAACAACAACAAAGCAACAACAACAAAACAACAACTACAACAACAACAGCAACAACAACAGCAACATCGACAAAACAACAACAGAAACAGCAACAGCAACAAAACAACAAAAACAAAACAACAACAAAAAACAACAAAATCAACAACAAAACAACAATAAAACAACTACAACAATAACAGCAACAACAACAAAGAAACAACAACATGAAGGACATTGTCGTTGCAGGGCAATGGATGTGGACAACAACAACAAAAGCAAAAACAACACAAAAGCAACAACAGCAACAGCAACAACAACAAAAACAGCAACAACAACAGCAACAACAACAAAAACAACAACAGCAACAAAAACAAAAACAAAACAACAACAAAAAAATCAACAACAAAACAACAACAAAACAACAACTACAACAACAACTACAACAACAAAAGCAACAACAAAAGCAACAACAACAAAGCAACAACAAAAAAATTATTTTATGGCGATAATCGCCTTCTTGTTAATCTCGACACCAAAACGTTTATTATTTTGCGTCATTATTTTACGTCTTAATTTTCAATAATTTTTATTTTATATAGCTCATATAAGGAAAAATTACATTTTGGGCCCCCGGCCCCCAGTATCTTATATATATGGAACGAAACCTGTTTAATAACCTTTCCGGTATAATTTTGTGTACGTGTACCAAATTTCACGTTATTTGGTTGTCTGGATCTTGAGTTATTAGGGAACAGAGAGACAACCAGACAACAAATGCGTCTTATATATATAGAGATATCTTCCATCATTAATGACGTTTGCTGAGTCTTTTTAAGGCAGCAAAAGATTTTCTTCCGATTTAACTTTTATTCTTTCTAGGCAATTTTTGTAAAATCCACACAAATAAGAAGTAATCTACTATAACTGTCAATTAAAAAAATTAATTGGTTTAATCCTATTTCAGATATGTTTGATCAAAGTTATAGATTTTCATGCAATACAAAATAAAAACATTATAACATTATTATTTTGATGGATGTCAGAGGATTTCATTAAAAAAAATTAATATACCATGTGAAATAAAAATAACAACAAACGCTATATGAGGAATAGATATGGCGTCTAATTCAGAACATAAAATATAAGTTTATTAGGGGCGCGATTTAGCGCGTCATATATTTCTATTAAAGTGTAGCGGAAATTTTTTAAAATAAAAAAGTTATTTATAAGTATGATTGTACCGTTGAATTGTATTTGAAGGTAAATTTGACAAAGTTTCCACTATGTTTTAATAATTGCGCTATATATATTAAATGAATTAATTTTTCTTTTACTGTTCTTTAAAGCAAGCATAATTTAAAATTATTGGTAAAATAGAGACCATAATTATAATAAACAAACATGTTGTGAATTATGAACAGAAATCACACATAAGAGAGTTTGTTGTACATGCGTATGAATCATTTTTTTATAAAGCCACAGATATGACAGATAGATAATACTAAAGCTACTTAATAAATGGCTGATTTTTATTGTCGAAGTGAGAAAATCTCACTGTGTGGTACCTAGCTTTGAAAGATAAAGATGGCCAGAGTAGGATAAAGGGGTATGGGAAGGTAAAGGTAGATGTTCCTGTTAGACTGTGTGTTTCCAATCGGAGAGAAGTTGTCAGCGTAGACCCTTCAGTATTCTTTGCAAAGTTTGTAAGCAAAACTCTCTAACTAATGGGATTATTAATTTTTTGTGATTTATTTTTCATATCAATAGACACTATACAATGCAAATATATTTAAGTTTATTTTGTGTTTTTAAATTTAATCAAATCCTTAGAAAAGGATGAAAATAATAGCAGAAACAAATAGTAGTGACAGTGCATAGTGTGACCATTGTATTGAAATAAAGAATATATGAAAGAGAGTACATAAGTAACGTTATGAAAAAAAAATAAAGCGTATGCATTGTTACGTAATTGTAAAATGAAAGTAGATGTTAATATTGTAATTTTTAATAATAAAATGACAAAGCTCAATTTAAAACGCTTACATTAAAAAGTGCACACCATAAAGATTAAGGAAAGCGCCATCATACAATAAAAGTTTTTAGAAAGCGCACCGCTGGATTTAAAGTATAGAAAAAAACTAATCGGCATCCTTCCGTCTCGCGAGACGATGGTGCATCACTGTTGAGTTGGGTTGCATTTCCTCGAGTGGATGTGCAGTCCTATCCTTGAGTGACAGTCTTTACCACAGCTTTTACACACGAGTTCTGTGCTTCCAAATGTTTTTTTGCTTTTCTCCTAGCTCTTCTTTCTGTAGCCTCCTCCATCCTTCGCTCCTCGGCTACGCAACACCTTGCGGCGAAGCTGGAGTGTCCTCTCCAAATGTGATGCAAACCTGGGCGGGTATTATGGAGAATCAGCTGCTGCCCATACAGCATATCCCCCCTCTTCACGTCAATGGTGTAACCAAGGGAACGACTTGCGTCGATACAGGCTTGGCTGCCATTGGCGTCGCAGGAGCTGCCGGAATGTAATATTATGTATAGACCGCCTGAAGGTGCTCCATTACCTGTTTTTCTGTCAGGGTTAACTCCCTTAGCCTTTCTCCGAGTAGCGGGTGTGGCCGCAAATCAGCGGAGGTTTTTAAGTCGGAGTTTCCTTCTCCTAGATGAACTACCAGCCAAGGTTAACGAGCATCATCTACCCGTAGGGGTTCCCAGTGGGAGCTGAATAAAATTAGTGCACCAAAATGAACTCGTTTTGAATGTCCGCATGAAGCTGTTCAATGTGGGAATGAGTTATAATTTATTTCTCTTTGTCTCTACATTTTCTGATTTTTCTATTTACTGCTTTCGGGCAAAAACAATACCAAAACCATCTGCAGGTTAAAAGGAACCATCCTGCCAAATTTTGTCCTTGTCCGTTATTTAGTTTTTAAATGAGAGCGGGACAGAAAGTGGTGATAAACATACAACATACAAACATCAACTGATCATTATATATTAAATATATAACATAAAATGAAAAAAGCTTAAAAGTAATTATTCATAAAAATAATGCTTTAAACATATCTAGATTATCGGGTCATTAATACTTCAATACTATCTTGACTATTAGATAACTAAAAATCATAAAACAAAATAAAATAAATTGCATTAACTTAACGTAAAGAAAATTATAGCCGAATAGAGTTAGATGATAAAAATGATAACAGGGCAGACTGTGTAACTGAAGAATGCAAAATAAACAAAGGGAATGAACATACATAAGTAAAAATAGATTACAGAAAGTTCAAGAAGTAGAAAAAAATGCTATTCGATAATTTTGGTGACTCTCCTTTGTTCCGAGAAGGGGAGGCCTACACGAGTAGGGTAGCGGAACTGGCCACAGCCCGAATCCGACAACTCCTGGCAGCAATGCCATAGTCCGGTTCGGTGCTAGTCACATATCATTGCAGTTGCTTTACGGATCTTAGGCAGAGCATTAGATGCAATGCTGATAATGAAAACCAAAGTACCCGTTGAGGGTCGGGTTATTCCGAAGCGACAGTTTCGTCCTCTCATTTACTAGCAACGCCAGTGCGCGGTGTTGGTTTAGGGCCAAGAGCGCCAGTACGGATTACCAAAGGTGCCGTTAAGAACTTAGCGGACGCCAGCTCTCAGGAAACCTTCCAGTGGTGGTAATACCCTATGTAGACCATTGATGATCCACCGCCTTGCGGCAGTCCTTAAAATAGAGACTCGTATGCTTTGCCGGGTTGGCACCGAAGATGTAGTTAGTCGAAATAGGAAAATCCCACCCCACCTTAGAGGTCACTTTTAGTGGGAGTCATTTTCGAACTAGTCCTGGATGCCCAGGTGGCCGCTTCCAAAGTGGGGGGGGGGTCCCAACTGTTAGATTTCCTTGGGGAGTGCTTTCTGGGAAGAATAACGAAGTGCACTAGGCTCGGGGCTGATGACTTTCTTCTTATATATGTTCATTTGTGACTCTACTTTTAAAAAAATAATGAAAATTAAATAACTGAGCTAAACAGCAGTTTCTTATCCCGATTCCAAGTAATATGAAGATAAATATGGTGATTATTTGTAAGCGTCCGTGTTACTTAGCAAACTTTTTAAATATAGTTAGTTCTCTGACATTTTAACAAAGGAACATTTTTGATAATTTACAAAAATATATACTTAAATATTTTGGTAAAATCTTAGATTAGTATTAAACAATATAATTTGCAATGTCACGTCTGTAGTGTCTATCCGTGGCGCTACTAATTTTAGAAAGCAGCGCACCAAATTACTGCACCAATGCATTAAAAGGTGTACACATTAAAGATGCGGTGTTAAAAAATATTTTAATTTTGGAAAGGGATCAATGTAAAAAGAGGATTTGATGATGGTTAATTATAAAATCAAAAAACAAACACGTATTATAAAATACTTTGTGTACATTTCAGAAAGTTTAATATTTCGTATTTATCAAACAAGGACAAGTTAGATGGGCTTTTGAGAATTGCATTTTTTCAAAATAAATAGATTTCAGCTGAAACCTTCCGTCAATTTTGACGGGTGATACGCTAGTATATGGATATTAAAAAATATCAAGTTTGATCAATGCATTTATCATTCTTTACTAAATATTAGGTATCATATAAAGTGGTTTGAATAACTAAGTTGTTCTAAATACTCGAAGCAAAAATCGATATGTAATTATAAAAAGATGTTGTTAACACTATTAGTACTTTGTAGATTGCATAGTCGAATAAAATTAATTCTTGAAAACTAAAACGAGATTTTTGACTAAATTGAGATTTCAGTGTCAAGTCAGAGGTTGATTAAATGTAACTTATTTTATAATTTTCAATAAGTAAATGTAGCAGAAATCGACTTATATACGAAATTTCAACAGATTCCTATGTAGAACTTATATAAAAATCAAAGATAAAACAACAAAAATGGAGAGACACTGACTTTTTAAAAGACATGTTAAAATATATTTTATAATGGATTGAAATTGAGTTTCAAAAATGGATTCATATAGGACTAAATTTTTTTTTAAAAATCAATTAATATTACAAAAATATCATTCAAGAGCAAACAATTTTCTTTACAATAAATTTATAACAATTTATTGATTTATTATCTTATTTTGCCTATTAATTACATAAATTGTTGATTAAAGTATTTTGTGACCATTTTGTATAATTTTTTATAAATGTTCCTATACAAGAATAAGTAGGTTTTTTAGATATGTTTTTCTTATACTGATTTTATTATGAAAACTGAAGAAATTAAAGATGTCTACAATAAAAGTATATCACAATACTTCAGCTTTAACGCAACAGAATGTTTACCATTTACATTGTTGTTGTTATGAACCATATCTCTTTATATATTTTTAATACCGCATTAAAACAGCTCTTAATTTTTTGTATTACAAAATTTAAAACTACTCTAAATTTCACTTTTTATTTCTTTTCTATGTAGATCATGCTACGAATGTGATGGACAATTTAAACCCAAGCAACAATGACTATAGAAGTTCTCATACAACGATTGTGATGCAGGAAACTACCAACAAAGGAATAAAACTTGTTTCTGTATTTTATTATGAATTGTATTTCTTTTGTAGCCTCCTCTTAAAATGCACAAATCTGTAGGTAGAAATACACATTTTTCATTAACACTGCTAAAAATTAATCCATACATCGCTAAACTTTTATGAATAAAAGACTTCAAATACCAAAAACGTGTTAGGTGTATAATGTGTATAAGTTTTTTTTAAAGGAATATTAACATAATAAATAACAATTTTTATAAATAATAATTTTTTTAAGGGCAAACAACAATATGTAGCGTAGCTTGCAAAAACCATTACAGGGAGTCCTCTATTTACGACGTTGATCCGTTCTTAAGAAACGTCGTAACCTGAATTTCAGTGAAAGTTGGAACATTATATGTATATATATATATATATATATATATATATATATATATATATTATATATATATATATATATATATATATATATATATAAATTTGTGTGTATGTGTGTGTGTGTGTGTGTGTGTGTGTGTGCAGAGGCGTCACAAGGGTTGGTGTCACCCGGGGCGGCAGCTCATGGTGTCAACCCATCACGGCTTAAGCTATAGCACTCTTCCGAGTCTTGCAGTCCCAACTAACGCGAACATACAGAAATTTAAATTTTGGTGTCACCAATGTTCCCTCTAAGTTTCGTTTTCCGTGTGCAAAGTACAAAAACTCGTGGGCTAAGTACAAAAACTCGTGTGCAAATTACCTCAGCACGAAGTTTTTGTGCAATATGTTACAAAATTTTCTGCGCGGTAATTTTAAACTGCTGCTTAGCATCGGTCAGATATCTGTGCAGCCGTAAGCTTAAAGGGAACATTTGTTGTCACCCCTTGTGATGGTGTCACACTGTGCAATCTGCATCCCTCACACAAAATTTCTGCCATGGACATTATCAATATAAAAATTGTCATAACTTTAAAACTACATGGGATATTTTCAAAATTTAAAAAGCATTTATTTCATAAATGGCAATTATATTGTGATAATCAAAGGTGAAAAGAATTACAGCTATACAGACTTTTCTTTTAGTCTGGTAAGTTCAGATTTTTAACAAAGAAAATTTAACACACAAAAATTAATCACAAAAGATTATAATACAAATTATTTTTGTTTGATAATATTGTATTTTGATATTCAATTTCCTTCATTTTGATATAAGATACATCTATGTTGCATTAGACATTTATTTAAAATTCTACGATAGTTAATATCACTCTTAAAAACATTTATAAAACTAAAAAATGGTCTTGCACGAACGTGTAAAACCCCCCTGAATCCCCCTGGCTGCGAAATAGTTAATTAATTGATTGACATTTTTTTTTAATTTTAAGTCTTGTCTGTCATAATTAAAGAAAATTTATTATTTTTTTTAAAAATGTTTAGCTCTTGAACGTGCTAAAAATTTAAGTGATTTTTGGCTTTTGTAACACTCATAATTAATGTATATCATTAAAGAATTTCTTAAGCCGGAAACGGCATACGTGGCATTTTTACTCAAAATTAAATAATCTACTAAATTCTCACTGTCTTTCACTCTTTTAACAATATTAAATAAAGGGTTCACTAGATTACCTTTACTGCTCCAAGAATGTGGAATTATGAATTGTGGACAAAATATTTGAATATAACTGATTATATCTTCAATAATATGCTATATAATGGACAAGAAGTTTTTCAACGTTAAAAATTCGTCGATGCAGTTGCGTGGGTGCGCTTCTATTCAGCGTCGTTCAAAATCAACTGTACTGCGGCTGCCGAACGTACGCATCAAGTGATCTATCAGTGAAAAATCGACAACACTTAAATGTTTTCGTGTCAAAATAATTTCGAGTTAAAGGATATTTTAAAAAGTAACTATACTCTAGAAAATTAAGTTTCTTAGATTACATTTTTTTAACATAGATATCCATGGTAACACGCCTTTAAGACATTTAATACACAATTTTCCTCTTTAAAAAAAATCCATCTGATTTGTTTTTGGAGAAAAATCTTATTCCTCCCAACCACTGTGGTGAAGGGAGTAGTCGGGTGGGGTTCGTCCATGGTGTCGATATGTCAAAGCCAAGTTGTCTTTATTTCATTTAAAACAAAAGACACCACCTCTTTCATGTCAAGCCTTTCTAAATCTCTCTCCGGTGCAGCTGTTTCTTTTTTTTTGCCTTATTTGTGTTATTGTAGTTTTTCGGGACTGTTTTATTATTGCATGTTTACTGATATTTTGGTATTAATAAGTTTTCGCGTTTAACGTATTTCATTGTATTTTTTTTTAGGTGAAAAAAATTTGTCGTTTCTTTTTTTTTAAACATCAAATTGTACACTGTAAAATTTTAGATTTTGGTGTTACCCCCTGATGGTGTCACCCGGGGTGGCCCAACCCCAGCGCACCCCCTAGTGACGCCACTATGTGTGTGTGTGTGTGTGTACAAAGTACTGTACGTACAGTGCTATAACAAAATGTTACAGTTAATGACATAAAAAAGAGAAAATAAATTCCTTACCACATGAAAATAAAATGTTTAAGAAAAAACACAACAAAGACAAATAACGTGTAATATTTAAATTTTTTGTGGGGGGGGGGAGCACGTTCATAATCACGAAACAACGTAACTTGGGACCGTGGGTACCCGAGGACTCCCTGTATTTGGAAATAAAAATGTAAATGTTACTTGATACACTTTGGGTCTTGCTACTGTACTATTGAAGAAAATAATGCGTCGACGGCGCCACATGTTAAAAGTTATGCATGATCCTGTTATTATATATATATATATATATATATATATATTATACATAAATAGTAACGTATATATATTTTATATATATATATATATATATATATATATATATATATATATATATTAGGGCTGCGAAAATTAACGATAAATTTTTCGATTAATCGTAAAAAAAAATTAATCGATTAAAAATAATTTGACTTATTAACATTCGATTTAAATTTTTAAAAAATACATTTCACATTTTTAAAAAATATATGAATAATTTATATTTTTTTACTAACATACTTTGCCCTCGTATTATTATTAATTTACATGTGCATATGTAAACAAAAAGATTTTCTTCCTTCTCTCTTGCAGAACAGAAGAATTTGCTATGTTACGTCACAATATTTCGGAGCCATGGAATTACCGCATCTTAATCGATTTCGTGAAATAATGACTGTACGGGATCTATATATGCGTTATACAAATAGAATTAATCTAAATTAATCGATTAATCTATTACAATTGTTCCTGATTAATCGCACAATTTTATAAAAATCATTGCCAGCCCTAATATATATATTTACTTTATATAACTTTTGTTTCCTGTTAGTACTATCACCATTATTTTTGTTTGTTTTTTCCCCTTCACAAATCTTTTGCTTTTATTATGCCACTACTTTTCTAGTACAATTTTAAAAATTATCAAATGTTAGCTGTACCGAATTTTTAAGCGGAACATTTTCCTTTTTTAAGGGTCTTAAATACTTTGGCCTTTCTGGTTTCAATATATCATTTGATCCAATATTTCGTTTTAGACAAAGAGCAAATTTTAATAATTAAAATACTAAACAATTACTTACAAAGGTTAACCCATGAGTTATACTATCAACTAATCTAGTCCCTTTACGTGTTGCTTGCACTTCTCAGGCGTAACTAATTCAATTCACTCATTTTCTTACTCGTATTTGTAAACCCTAATCATTTTAGGCAAACGTCTAAAAACCGCCAGCCAACGTTTTTAGTCATAATACATCATAGTACTTGACCATATAATTTTTAAATTTTTTATCAATCCAGAAATATATTTTTCCTTCACAATTCTGTGTAAAAAATATATATTTTCTTTTTTTTAGTCTGGTTATAAAAACGTGGTTTTTAAAAATACTTTTATTACTTCTATTTTTATTAATTCACTTTCGTTCCTGTTTGTTTGTCTGCCCGAAATTTTTAAAATCTGCCAACGTAAAATTAAACCACTTCTGATGGTCCTAGAGATCTCAAAATGTTACCACAGATAGATCTTGGATGACAATGCATTGCTTCAAATTTTCAGATTGAATGTACCGTTATTATATTATTGAACTTTTTAATTTATCTATACATAAGCATATGTATTATCCGTATGCTCTT
This sequence comes from Ampullaceana balthica, assembly GCA_944989445.1. Taxonomy (NCBI): domain Eukaryota; kingdom Metazoa; phylum Mollusca; class Gastropoda; family Lymnaeidae; genus Ampullaceana; species Ampullaceana balthica. The sequence continues at coordinate 731,148 of CALYLW010000196.1, forward strand.
GTTTACATTACATTCACGTGCCGAGTTCACACCAACCACGACCACATCAACCATGTTTAACATCAAGGGGAGATCAGTCATTTCCAGTCTGTGAATGTTTGTCGGGCAATGCGTATTATATTTGAACATAATCAATAATTTAAAACTTACCATAGCATACACTTAGACTAAAAAGAATTATATTATATATTTACGCTCATTTTTCACTGCTGCCTAACGTTGAGGGAAATCACTCTGCTTTTTTAAATTTTGTGTTGTAAGCAGTGCTGATTGACGCAAATAGTTTTTTTTTGGTGCAGTAATTTGGTGCGCTGCTTTTGAAAATTAGTTAAAAAATCTTGTGGTGATTAGCACTGTAAAAAATATTATATAAATACTTTGTTTACTTTTCATGAATATTTCGTATTTATCATGCAAGGATAAGTTACTTGGACTTTGACCCAAAAAAAAGGGGGCACCGCAGTCGCCCTACAACCCCTATTATAAAATACTTTTTGTACATTTAAGGAAGTTTAATAATCAGTACATCAGTGTTACTTTCTCATACTAAGGCCTGTTAATGTTTCTATTCAGTAGCATAAGTTTCAGAAGAATTTATATCCAATACGAAGTTCAAAATTTTAGTAGTTGAATAACGTTTACATATTTTAGGACTAGTTTGTGCCGTGGCGCCGTGGCGCCTGCGGCGCTTCCTTTTTTTAAGGGCCCAACTTTTTCAAAAGCCCAAGTAACATATCTTTGTATTATAAATACGAAATATTCGTGAAATGTTCACAAAGTATTTTATAATTAACAATCCTCCGATCCTATTTTTTAAATCCTTTATATTAACTCGTGGTGTCTGCGGCGGACCGACCTTGTCGCCAAAACTTTTGATCGATTTATAACCCACTTGCTCGCAAGATAGCGAGCTGAAATTTTGCAGGCAGTTTCGTACCGATGATAAAAACAATGTATCAAAATTTCAGATCGATCGCATGTACCGTCATTAAATTATTGATTTTTTAGATTATTTTATTTATTCCTATGTATCATGCTATTTTTTGAGATAGAGCGTCGCGGTGCGTATTATATTGAACAACCTTTCTGTCGCGCAATAAGGTGCGTATTTTATTGACAGCTCTTTTTATAAACATATTCCTGATCGGTGCGCATTATATTAAACACGTTTTACGACACAACTGAAATTTTGTATTTTTTAATTGTCTTGCGCTGCGTGTTATAATGAACATTCTTTTAGTTACGTCTCATACGTAAAGGATTTATAGTCAAAAACTTGTTTTTTTACGGGTTGTTTTTATTAAATCCTTTATATTAACTCTTGGTGTCTGCTTGCGTTCACCCTTGAACTCTTGCACCCGTGTCGCCAAAACTTTGGATCAATTTTTAACCCACTTCCTGGTAAGCTAGCGAGCTGAAATTTTGCAGGAAGTTTTGTACCAATTATAAAAACAATGTGTCAAAATTTCAGATCGACTACATGTACCGTAATTGAATTATTGATTTTTTAGATTATTTTATTTATTCCTATGTATCATGTTATTTTTTTAGATAGAGTGTAAGGGTGCGCATTATATTGAACAACCTTTCTGTTGCGCAATAAGGTTCGTATTTTATTAACACCAATTTTTATAAACATATTCCTGATCAGTGCGAATTATATTGAACATGTTTTACGACACAACTACAATTTTGTATTTTTGGATGGTCTTGCGCTCCGTATTATAATGAACATTCTTTTAGTTACTTCTCGTACATAAAGGATTTATAATAAAAAACTTACTTTTTTACGTTTTTTTAAATTGCATCGTTCCCTTTTCCAAAATTAAAATATGAGCTAAAACAATGACGTCATATAATATCTTTTTACGGCGAGAAATTTTAGAAAGCAGCGCACCAAATTACTGCACGAAAAAATAACTCTTTTCGAATGTCCTCATGAAATTGTTCAATTATTTATAATAATAGTGTGGAGGGTGTTTAATTTTAATCTGGAAACCAAAATGATTATCCAATTTAAAAAAAAAGCAGAGTGATGTCCCTTAGCGTTAGGGCACATAATTGAGCGTAAATATATATATAATAGTTTCTTTATTTCTTTTTTCAATTACTTATACGTTTTATCTTTAAGTTTGATAAAAAGCTTCACTTTCTATATTAATTTTTTTTTGAAAGCTCATTACGACGAGAAATTTGCCGTCCCTAAAAGAAGTGCCGCTGGGGCATTTGCTCCCCTTGTCCCCCCCCCCTCTTGCTACGCCACTGATTTTAAAAAGCAGCAAACCAAATTACTGCAACAACATAACTCTTTTTCAACGTCCGCATAAAACTGTTAAATTTGGAAATGAATGAATAAAATAAAAAAATAAATAAAACAAATGAAAGCTCGGTATTATATTATTTTTTATTCTGTGTAGTTTTTTTCTAAATATCTGGATTTCACAAGGTGAAACAAAAATATTCGTAATTTTGAGTCTTAATGAACGGGTCGCACAACATTTTTTGATTACATAGTGCATGTTATTATTCACGCAAACCTTTTCAAAAATTTAAGATCGCTCAAATAAGTTATCCATTTGTTTGCAAAATTAAGCGGTATACGTCACAGATGACGCTTTTATATGAAAACTAAACAAAAACACGTCGCCACTGGGCCAAATAATATGTGCTATTAATATCGACACGACAGTATTTTGAGTAGAATTTCGACATGCGCAGAATGTTGCGCAAACAAGTAATGGTGGTGCAAATATTGTGTTTAACTTGCAAGTAGTAATTTATATTACTGTTTCAGTTTTCAGAAAATTATTGTAAGTGAATTATTAAAAAAATTAAATCTGTTTTCTTTTAATTTCACTAAAGTAGCACAATTAATTTTTGCTTTTTTAAAATTAAAATACGGTTATACTTTAAAATCGTTATACCTATCCAATTAAAGTAATGTGTAAATAATCTGAATTAGGACAAGAATAGGAAAATATTCAAATTTCTCCGTTAACAAACATTACAATAGGCATAAATAATTTCGAAAAAAAACATACTTTAAAATTTCAAATGTCCTTGAAAAATTGACATCTGAAGAAATAACAAGTAAAATGAGATCATATGCTTAAATTTTAGTCTATTTAATGCCATCTTTTTCTTTTCTATGTTAACTCAATTTATGGGAACCCTTCTTCTTTTTTTTATTAATGCAAACCGATTTCATGGAACAAAGAGATCAGCTAATAGAAAACGCTGTTATATAAGCTAAAATAAATTAAGAGTTGGAGATATAAACTGAACAACGAGTTAGAATGAGAAAAAATATGAGTATGGAAAATTCAGAAGAAGTGGTTCTATCTTTAGAACAAGAAGTGCAACGAGAATTGTTTTTTTCCATGGATATTTTTTTAAAAAATTTAATAAAGCTTTGATCAGGTGCATACTCTTGCAAGAAAATATTCGTGAATAATACCATATTACACCATGTAACCTACTAGATGCAGAATTCGAAAATGAAATAAATTACTGTTTTGACATTGATAAAGAAATTTTTAATATTGACAGAAAAAGGATCAAGGTTTTTATTGCAGTACCTACACTTTAATAAGAGCTATTACGTTAGAAAAACAGGGGGAAAGAGCCCTTGATCTATTGAAATTTTTTCAACAGTATAGAATTAAAAATTGTGAACCCAACATTGTCCGGAGGAAGGGGCTTACCTTTACGGGATCCTCTGGATAAGTAGGGTACGTGAGACCCGAAACTAACAGTCCCGACGTGAAACGTCGATGGTCTGCTAGGATTAGATGGGCAGGTAGCCAGATGATTACACTCGCTGAACGGAACGTAGACGGGGACACCCGTGGTGGAGAATGTCCCGTCAATGACGAAAACCAATGTACCCGTTGAGGGTTGGGTCATCCGAAGCGACCGTTTCGTCCCCCTTTCTAGATTTTTTCAATGAACGGCACTGTTTATGGCAAGGTGGGCCAGTACAATAATAGAAAAAGTACTGTGAGGAACTTTGGTCGGACGTCATCTCTGAGGAGACTTACCCAACGGGGATGCCCTTATCCAAAACTATATAGTTGGCCATTGCGGTTGCCCGCACCTCCATGGGAAGTCTACAATGATGTTTCTCCCTATCTTGCGACAGTCCTTGGTAATCTAGACCGGTATTCTGAACCGTGGTGGCGCCGCTATGGCGGGTCGAATTAGAAAAAAATCCACATCCACCCTTTGGGAAGGAAAGTCCCAATGAGAGGCAGACTAGGGCGACTTGTGCAGCTGCCATCTGCCCAGACGACCCCCTCCTTTAGGGGATCGTCTCGGGTTTGTCCCCGTCAGCTAGCTCCCTTTGGGGGAGGGGAGACAGTTGCCGGTGAATTTCCCGATGGGACTCAATAACATTCTTAGTGACTCAGGGCCTTTTGACGCAATCTCAAATGTCACGTACCCAACATTGTAATTTTGATAAGCATTTTCTCAACAATTGCTGTCAATGTCGCTAGTTGTGAAAGGAGCTTCTCCAAACTGAAGTTGATTAAAAAAATATTCGTTCCACAATGATCTTGGAAAAACTTAGTAAATAAAAACTTAATAGACCATGTTAAACTAGTATAGGGCAATGAACTAATAATGTTCATTGTTTCAGGGCTGGGGCCCAAAATATTTTTTTTCTTAAATTTTTAAGACTTTATTCCCCATTCAATTTAAACGTCGTCATAAAAACGTAGACCCCCTTTTCAAGATGATGTCACAAAGCTTCCCCCCCCCCTTAAAAGCCGTAGTTTCTTTTTGAAAATGAGCAAGTTTCAAATCAATTTTGTTGTCATTTAAGTATGTTTTTAGTGTAAGGCTGCACTAGATCGTAACAAGCGTGAAGCCATGTAAAACGTCATTAAATAAAGTGTCAGTAATCAAATATACAAGTGAAACGTTTATTTAAAGTTGCGCGTTTTGATGTGACGTCACATTTATTAAACACACACCTCCCTCGTCACAAATCAGGGCCGGCTTTAGGCATAGGCAAATTAGGCGGCCGCCTAGGGCCTCCGATTAGTGGGGGACTCGCACAGGACTTATGAAAAAATAAATATATTAAAGAGCGAACTACGAGTCTACAACAACATTTACCCGCTGATTATTTTTAAATAGTTCATGTTTGAATTGTAATATTTATAAATTTAAATTCATCTGTCCAGAAACATTTTCAGAAGATTGACAAACGTGTAACCTAAATTTACGCTAAACATACATCTATTGAATATGAAATGTTTTAAGTATTAAACATTTAATAGTTAAAAGTTAAATTTAAATGCTGTTGTAAGTAGCAAAATGTAAAAAAAAGTCTCTAAGCATGGGTTTGGATGTAGAAATTTTGTGTCAATAAAATTATTTGACGAAACTTCACTGATTTCTCGAAGTATAATTTTTTTTTCCAGAGATTAGAAACGACAACAGCTAAACAAAAATATAATAGAAGATTATTTAAGTAGTCTGGCATGGCTAATTTTTTGTTTTATTTTGATATGTTTGGTTTTTATCATCTCTCTAATACTGAAAATTTATGAAATAAGTAGATAATCATCGACTTAGACCTTGAGCCTATCGCATTGAAAAGTTCATTTAAAAATGCAATTAATCGATGCTTTTAAGCATTTTCATTGTGCACAACTTCCTTCGATGGGACAGAATGAAAAACATATAGGTTAAAAACCTAGTAATTATAATTAATTTGGAAAATACAACGGGACCTCGCTAAGTCGAACTTCTCTAAAACGAAAACCTCCCTTTATCGAATTAATGTTAGATCCCGGTCAAATTCCACAAGACTAATTGTAATTTAGATCTCCTTAGATCGAAGATTTTTGGCTTCCAACCTCCTTCAGTCGAATTTTCCAAGGCGTTTGGGTTATTATTCTGGGGTGACATTTCAGAATGCGTGTTCCGCACAGCCACGTAAACTGACACACATTCTTTTCATGGTGCATTCCACAAGGGATTAAGTGAATCTTGAAAGTACCAAAAAAATGAACAAGACAAGAATAAAGTTGTGACTGGAAAAAGGTTAATTCGCGTCTATGAATTGTCCATGAAGCAAATTCGTGCTATCGGCGCTCGGATTGAACTGGAAAATCGGTTGAAGGAAGGAAAGACAATTGACAAGGAAATTCAAAAACTTATGCAAAAAGAGACTCAGCACTGAAAAAAAGTTTTACAAAGAATCATTTCAATTCTGAACTTTCTTGCAGAATGGAATTTACCACTTCGTGGCATTGTGGATCAATTGTTTCAACCAGACAATGGAATTTTCTAGGATTGGTTGAATTGTTAGAAATTTACGATTCATGCCTAGAAGATCATTTAAGATGTATAAAAACAAAGAAATTCATGCTCATTACTTCAATGGGCAAATAATTCAAAATGAGGTAGTTAATCTGATCGGTGATGCCACCTTGAAAAAATTAAAAAGAATGTTCAAAATTCGAAACATAATGCCATCTTTTTGGACTGCACCCCTGATGCTGGTCACCAAGAACAAATAACTATGATTTTGCGAATCTGACAATAAAGCCTATTTCCGATACACGCTGGGAATACAGGATCGATACTGTTAAAGCTGGTCGTTATCAAACAGCTGCAGTGTACGATGCATTGGTGGACGTGTCTGAAAATGCCAACGATCCAAAAACAAGGACCGAAGCAAATGGATTGGCGAAATAACTAAAAACATTTCAATTTCTGGTAACTTTGGTCAACCGGTACCATTTATTTTTTCAAATGAATATAATCAGCAAATTGATGCAATCGAAAGACATTCAATTTGACATTGCACTGGAATGTATAAAAAGTGTAAACGATTTCATTAAAAAATCAAAGAAAATAGATTTGTATCCGCTCAAATTTCGGCCACAGAATTGGCTCAAGAATTAGAGATGGAACCAGATGAAATCATATTTCTAGCTGCCACAAGCTTGAGAAGACAGAAAGTGCACAAACAGTTTGACTATGAAAGCATAGATGAATCATTGACAGATTCAAAGGAAAAATATCGAGTGGAATTTTTAAATGTTTTTTTAAAAGATCAAGCAGTTATGTCATTGACTGCACGTTTTGAGCAAATGGAACGTTATTTTGGTCTTTTTGGTTTTTTGCACAACTCAAAATAATTGCAGAATTCAACCAAAACGATTTCATGAAATGGTGCATGGATTTGAAATATTGCGCTCACCGATGCATCTGGTTCAGATATTGATCCGCAGGATTTATGCAGGGAATTTCAAATATTTTCCAATGTTGTTCCAGATACTGTACGTCTTCTCTTGATGCTTTCCGTTTTAATTATGATCATGGTTTGAATGCTGCTGTTCTAAATGTAGCTAGCATTGACAACTCTGATTGCTGTTGCATCGGGATAAAGAAGTTTTTCAAAGTTGAAATTAATTTTTTTTTAAACTATAAAAAAAAATATTTGAGAATTACTTTGACGCAAGAGCGTCTGAACAGTCTGGCAATGATATCTATCGAACGAGATATAGTCTATTCTCTGGATTATTCACAATTTATTGCGGAATTTGCAGCCACCAAAGCACGAAAAATTAATTTTTGTTGAAGGTTTATGACATCTGCACGACTACGGTTGTATAAATTTCAGTTATTTGTTGATTTAGATATAAATACAGGTAGTTTTTAATTAATTGTGTAATTTTATTCGTTCCGTATTTATTTTTTATTTTTCTATTACATTTAGGGCCACCAAATTCACTTTGCCTAGGGCCTCCAATTCCCTAAAGCCGGCCCTGCACAAATCGTCACAAATATGTCAATACCCCCTCCACCCCCCGTTTTTCAGGTGCGGGACATCATTTATGGACGGTCTCTAAAAAGTGCGGCAAATGAGAGACCGCTTCGGGCTGCAAAAGTTCTAGCTACGCCACTGGTTTAAGTGTTCGCTATTGTGTAAATGAATGGTTCTTGATCAAAATATTAAATAAGAATATGTTAGCCCATACTAAAATACAGTTGGCCATTATACTCCTAATGTTCATTCCTTCGGGGCTGGAGTTTTCAAATGTCATTTTTGTAAACATTTAGATTGTATTCCAAATTCTATTTTACACGATCTTGACAAACTTTGATATTTCCATTATGATTCAGATTGAAATGAACAGGTGTTTAGAAATTGAAATCGTGCACCCATTTAGCCCGGGGGCCAGTGGCGTAACAACGGGTTGGCATCGGGGTGGTTGTCAAGGGCGCCAGCTAAAAAAGGGCTCCACTAAATCTCTAATTTTTAAATTTTTATTTAAATAAATACAGTCGGACCTCTCTATGTCGAACTCAAAAGGACCCGAAAAAAATATTCGACTTACGGAGTTTTTGAGTTATGGAAAATGGCGTAATAGGTGGCGATTAATCAAGGACAATAAAGATATTGAGAGGTGGGGGAACAGCCGTACCGGCTAGTAGGCTTGAAAGGAAAGAGAGGCGGTATCTGATGTTTAATATGAAAGGAAGCCAACTTGCTTTGACATGCCGACACAAGCCCGTGAGAGGAGATACCTTCCCTCCCCTCCACCCACTTTACTCCCTCCTCAGTGAGATGGGGGGAGTAAGATAAAGGAGAGTCCACTTGATCGGTACATCCCATGTTCTGCGCAAAGTCTTAATTTGGTAGGTGTGCAAGCGGCCAGCATGATGCAGATGTGACATTTTTCGTAACTATTGAGGAATTGTACAATTTTTTCTCCTCGTTATCTATTTGATGTGAAAAAATTTCCCCAGCCACTGAAATCGGCCTAAAGAAGCATACGGACACAAGATGGTGTTCCAAAGCAAATTCTGTAAGTGTCGTATATTATAAACTGGAGAAAATTATTTTAGTATTAATTGAAATGAAGGCTAATCACTTACTTGGTGACGCATTATGTTGCTAAATCATTGCACCGTAAATTCTATAGTTACAAGTTCATTGCGTTTATAACTATTTGGAAATTGATATTGGAAAAAATAAACAGTCAATTTAGCACTACAAAACAAATACAAGGATATTTATCGATCATCGTTGTTAATGAAAGAACTTTTAAATTATTTTGAAGACCTATGAACTAACAAAATCTATTTTTTTTAAATTGCCAAAATTGAAGAAATATGTATTAAAATGAAAATCGGGCCGGTTAAAAAATAAGGAAAGCAAAACGAAAACGAATGCCAGGAGAGCATGCTGAAGATGAAGCACCTAACTTGGATAAATTCAATTGTTTTTGTTGTAGCAATTATTGATTCAATAATGATGCAGTTAAAAGGCAGATGTGTTCCTCTGAAAAATATAGCAGAAGACTTTAACTTTCTGACTGGCAAAGCGGTTAAATCTTTTGCAATGGCTGATTTAGAATCTAAAGCTGCTCTATTATCAGGCAAATATCCTGAAATAAATAAAGAGCAATTTATAATTTAAATAAAATGTTTTAAACACCAAATGATTGAACTATTGCAAAACAAAATACCCGATGAATTGTTTCATTTAGACCTTCTCGCTACATGGGAATTGCAAGAATCGTACCCGAATATTGAACGAGCTCTGAAAACATTTTTTACGATGCCAACCACAGTAGCCACTGCTGAAAGGAGATTCTACAAACTAAAAATTATCAAAAATTACTTGAAATCGACGTCAGGTCAACAACGAAAATCGTCTCTTCTTGCCATCGAACGTTTACTTACCAGTCAAATAAACGTCGATGAAATAATCCCCAATTTTTCAAACATTAAAGCAAGAAAATTTAACCTTTGAACCTTTGATATAGGACATAGGAGTGTATCGGTGGAGTGGTAGCCTACTTAAAATTTCTTTAAATTGTGAGTTTCTATCGTTATGTATGAGATAATGAGTATGAGACATTGCCACTATTGTTTTTATTTATAATACATGACACATCAAGTTTTGCTGTATTCTTTATTAACGCAACAATGTCTCGTTTTATCCACCAAGAAATTGGTATTATTTAGTAAATAATAAACTGCAAATTAGTTTTGTTCCTATCTTATACATTTTTATATTCAAGTTGTATGACTGTCACTGTCAAACTACGTTATTATTTTCATATATAAAATAAGAGAAATTCAATTATTTTTCTAACAAATGAAAAATCGCAAAGCTGAAATTTGTCAATTTATCAAGGGCGCCAAAAATAAATAAGTCAAGGGCGCCAAAAACCTAGTTACGCCTCTGCCGGGGGCCCTTAAAGTAGTTTCTAGATTAAATTTAGCAATATAAATATAGTTTTATTCATCAGATCGTTTAGAATGTAATCCCGCAGTTTCTACACGTATATTATTTCACAGCGAAATTGAAGTTCCACGCGCATACTTTCGTTTTTAATTTATTAAATGCATTATTATATGTTGTATTTCAGCTGTAATAGCTGGATTACCCGTTTAGGAATATTGAGAAGTTTTTTTAATATATTCTGGATAAGTTATCGGTATAAAGAGTATTAAAAATAAAAACTTTTGGGGTTCGTGGACCCAAAGTTAAATTTTTTCCTAAATTATAAAAAGTCACTGACTTTACGAATGGGTCTAGACTAAACTTGGTATATCAAAACTTGATGACCCGTATTAAAAATACGATAGGGCATTGAACTATTAATGGTTCCCTTTTTTAGCCGGGGGCCTAATATCTTCTGTTGTTGTAAATTATAAAGATTATTTTTCTCATTCAATTTTAAACGATCTTGACATAATATATTAATACCGATCCAGCGTTATCAAGATTGAAATATACAGTAATTTTGAAATTTACATCTTGCACAATTTGGGACACTGGAGTCTTTTGTGTTGTTGGTTTTTTTTTAAAGTAATGTAAGACTTATCAATATTCGTTAATTAACCGGCCTTTTCATAATATGAAGGAAACCTATTAATAGAAATATTGGGGCTATATGTATCTTTTTAAGAACAAATTTCTTTAAAAAATAATAAAAGAAACGAGTCAATGTGTTAATGTAGGTATATTGAGAAGAATGTATCTTATTAGCTATTTGTTAATTCTTCGTTAATTTAAGACTGCTTATTGGACTTGAAAAAGGAAATACAGTTTCGTAATTTTACTTTCCTAACAATTTTGAAAACATAGTGATTTTACTGTATTTATGCTTCAAATCATTGTTCCGCTTAAAAGTAATCTAAAAATAGAACATTACTAATTGAGCTATGACGTTTTCCGGTTTTAGAAATGACAAATCCTATAGCGGCTATAGTATATTTAGTATAGCCCTGATAATTCGATTACACGCTGAGTAAAATGGCAATATATTTTTTAAAATTATCAATTAATTCTAGGCGGGGTCCTTAATCTTGTTTTTTTAAGGTAAGCTTATAACATATTTTTTTTTAACTGATTGCCTAAATACTTGGACATTTTTTAGTACGCTTCCCCAAAGATTTCTTGCATAATTGTTTTTAAAAGGTCCTTTCATTATTGCTTGGAATATATTTATTTATAACGAGGTCGCTGCAACGAGCGTCGGGTCAGCTACTTATTAATATAAAACAAAATATGTGTAGTTTTCACCAACGATTTTATTAATATTAAATGTTAGTCCGGAAAACTTAGCAAAATACTATTATTCTCAAGCGCTATTGTTTAATTGTAAATTAATATTAGATGATGTATGGCGTCATCAAATTAACACACAAATGTACGTGAAATTTAAAGTTTTAAGCCGAGAAAGTATTTCTTAGAATCGTTTTTTTTCTATCTTATTACTTTCAATCACTTACATACTTTCAAACACAGTTGTGTTACAGTGCAATATTTTATTTTGTAAGGGACATTAAATACAGTAAATATGTTTAACGCCAAAAACAATTAAGGAAAAAGATTGGTTAACTTGAAATAGTATAACAGTGCCGATAAACTACTATGTTTTTAATACATTTTATTCTCTTAACACGAAAAAAAGTTCGCTAATTAGAAACAACAAAATAGCCGCGCAGGAAAAGTCAGAGAGGCGTTGTTTTTTTGTTTCAAATGAAGAAAGCGAAATAGGCTTTGAAATAAATACACCATTAAGATGGCCGTTTTGACGAGCTAGTCTATTCTCACTCCTCCCTCCACTTCTCCTTACACAATTAGAAAAAACATATAGACAAATCAATTTGAAAATACTATTTTAAACAATCAGATTTTCCCTTGAAGGTGTTTTAAAAAGTTTATATGTTTTATGTTTTTGAAAATTGTGTATTAAACGTATGTCAATTCTTGTTTATGTTTTGTTTTATTGAGTTTCATTTCATGTGGGAATACTCACTGAATATATACATATATATCTACGTAAAAATTTTTTTTTAAATCCTTTATATTAACTCGTGGTGTTAGCTTGCTTGGACCCTTGAAACCTTGCACCCTTGTCGCCAAAACTTTGGATCAATTTTAACCTACTTCCTCGTAAGCTAGCGAGCTGAACTTTGCAGGCAGTTTAGTAGTCATGATAAAAACAATGTATCAAATTTTCAGATCGATCACATGTACCGTAATTGAATTATTGATTTTTTAGATTATTTTATTTATTCCTATGTTTCAAGTTATTTTTTGATAGACTGTAAGGGTGCGCATTATATTGAACAACATTTCTGTCGCGCAATAAGGTGCGTATTTTATTGACAACACTTTTTATAAACATATTCCTGATCGGTGCACATTATATTAAACATATTTTACGACACAACTGCAATTTTGTATTTTTCGATGGTCTTGCGCTGCGTATTATAATTATAATGAACATTCTTTTAGTTGGTGGTCGGACACTTCGACCCCGGACGATTCGACCCCGGACGGTTCGACCCTGCCAGTTCGACCACAGGGCGGTTCGACCCCAGGACGTTTCGACCCCGGTCGGTTCGACTCGGACGGTTCGACCCGGGACGATACGACCCCGGGCGATTCGACCCCGGACAGTTCGACCACAGGACGTTTCGACCACAGGGTGTTTCGACCCCGGACGTTTCGACCCTCTCGTTTCTACATTGTGATATGATTTTATTTATTCTTTGGGTTTTTTTAAAATAATATTTTTAAAATATTTTTAAAAATTAATTTTTTGGTATATTATCCATTAAATTTTTAAAATGTTTATATTTAAGTCGATAAAAGGTTTTCACCGTGATAACAAAAACAAACGAAAGTCGATTTAAAAAAAAATAATTTTAATATATTTTTTTAATTTATTATTTTTTATATTTTTTTAAGTGTCGACATGATGAACGCAGGCGCTAAAACAATAACAAACCCGCGCCCTTGCATTCACTTCTGTTTCTTGTGTTCCTTAACATGTGTATACCTCCCTGATTTTAATAAGACGTACAAAGTTGTCAGTATTTAAAGTTCATCAAATTCAATAGTTTATATCGCGCCCTAGCAGACAATAACATTCAAGCTGCTGGACCCGTATAACCGGACTGAACGTTACGTTGTTGTTTACATTTCCTCTGAGGGTTTCATAAGCCCGTGTTATGAAGGCTACACTCAGTGACCACCACAGCAAGCCGTGTGCTGGCGAGGGTAAATATAGTAAGTGGGGGCAGAGAGAATGTAGGCACCTTTAGAAAGGACTTTGTGACCACATTGCCTGTGTTTTGTCCGATTACATCGGACGGGTGGAGGGGGGGGTGGAGTAGGATTGGTTTGGAAGGACTTTCTACCTCAGAGGAATGACGCATTGATTACAATCATGAATTCGCGTTGAATATTGACCGGTTGTCAATAACAATTTCAAACTGTATTTAATTTTTAATGAACAATAATTTTAAGCTAAATTATTTTTAGTAAATGGATAACATGTAAACATGTTTATACCAAAAATTACCTTTAAAAATAATAAATTTTAAAAAGTATATTACATCTCAACAGGTACAAAAGTTAGGTTATTTGCTGATGATTGTATAATCTATAGAACAATAAAATCAGAACAAGATAGCAAAATTATACAAAAAGACTTAGATGAATTGATAAAATGGGAAACTAACTGGATTATGCCTTTCCACCCAGAAAAGTGTCAACTGTTAAGAGTAACAAAGAAAAAGAAACAAATAAATTCAAAATATTACATTCATGGAAAAGAACTGACCCAAAAATCAAACAAAACCTTAGGCTTTATAAAAAGAAACTTTAACAAATGTAATAGAGATATAAAACTAAAATGCTACCTCTCTTTGATAAGACCTGTATTAGAATATGCATCTTCTGTATGGGACCCATCCACCAAAGAAAACATTGATAAACTAGAACCAATTCAAAAAAGAGCTGCCAGATTCATTACTGGAGAATATTCGACACTGACATGAATAACACCATTAGTTAAATCATTAAACTTTGAAACACTAGAGGATAGAAGAACCAAGAGCAAAGTAGTAATCATACAAAAAGCAATTAATTCTAATTTAGAAATACAACACAAAGATAACTTAATACAACCCTCAGATAGACATAAGGATAAAAACACCTTTCTTATACCGTATGCAAGAATAAACACATACAAGTTTTCCTTCTTCCTGTCCGGAATTCGGGCGTGGAATGGGTTGCCTGAAGAATCCAGGAAAACCAACACTTTATCAACATTTAAATCTCAAATAAAAATGCAGGACTAAACACAAACCATAGATAAGCGTAGGACGCAATAATCTTCTGTATAGAAGGAGCGTCTGGAAACAGATAAGATAAGATAAGACAAAAATATAATAAAAAAATATACGGTGTAGATACGAAGGGGTCGAAACGTCCGGGGTCGAAACACCCTGTGGTCGAAACGTCCTGTGGTCGATCAGTCCGGGGTCGAATCGCCCGGGGTCGAACCGTCCGTGGTCGAACTGACCGGGGTCGAAACGTCCTAGGGTCGAACCGTCCTGTGGTCGAACTGGCAGGGTCGAACCGTCCGGGGTCTAAACGTCCGGGGTCGAAGTGTCCGTAATTCCTTTTAGTTATGTCTCGTACATAAAGGATGTATAGTCAAAAACTTGGTTTTTTACAGTTTTTTTATTAATAAAATTATTAAATTTTTTAAATCCTTTATATTAACTCGTGGTGTCTGCTTGCTTGCACCCTTGAAACCTTGCACCCTTGTCGCCAAGACTTTGGATCAATTTTAACCCACTTGCTCGTAAGCTAACGAGCTGATATTTAGTAGGCAGATTCGTGCCGATGATAAAAACGATGTATCAAAATTTCAGATCGGTCGTATATACTGTCATTAAATTATTGAATTTTTAGATTATTTTATTTATCCTCTATGCATCATGTTATTTTTTGAGATAGGGCGTCGCGGTGCGTATTATATTGAACAACATTTCTGTTGCGCATTAAGGTGCGTATTTTATTGACAACACTTTTTATAAACATATTCCTGATCGGTGCGCATTATATTAAAAATGTTTTACGACACAACTACAATTTTGTATTTTTTATGGTCTTGCGCTGCGTATTATAATGAAAATTCTTTTAGTTACTTCTCGTACATAAAGGATTTATGGTCCAAAACTTGGTTTTTTAAGGATTTTTAAAATAAATTTTTCTTTAACACAAACTACTTTAGAAAAAAAAACTTCAAATTCTTGTCAAACATTTTTCATCGATCTTATGAAACTATTTAATAGATTATTATAGATTATACTAATAAAAAAAATATAAAAACCCCGTTAAAAAACAACGTTTTTTACTATAAATCCTTTATATACAAGACATAATCTAGAAGTATGTTCTCTATAATAAACATCCCTAGACAATCCGAAAATCTAAAATTTTATTTATGTCTCATATATAAAGGATTTATAGTAAACAAAACTACTACGGTCTGCCTGCTAAATTTCAGCTCCATTTGAATCACGGGAAACGGATTATAAAAAACCTATCAACAATATATTTTATATCAAAAGCACACAATTCAGAGCAACGCTATTTTACGCATCGTTCATATAGCGTTTGCCATAAGTCTATTTTTCCACGTATCAGATATTGTCTATCGTAGTTATTTTCCATTGCAAAATTCTTCCGAAGTAGGCCAAAACTAACAAAGTCAAATACTTATTTTTAAATATCCCCTCAACAGAATTCTGGCCAAAGAATTTGAAGCACTTAGATGAACTGTTTTATCACATTAAAGATGTAATCAGCAGCAAATAAATTTAACACATCTAAACAGTGTCATTTAAATGTGTTATCGATTGCGATTGATTTTTTATAAAAATATTTAGCTAAATATAACATCAATTATATATAAAATCTTATAAATCAGAAATTCGCTCTGCATTGCTTTTGCTAAAAAAAATTTTTCCTAACTTACGCTTCTTTTGTGGAAAAAAAACCTACCTTGTAATTTTTATACACATATTGTGTCATGTTATAATTTTCGTCCACTCAGTGACTCTCCTTAAATAACGTCTCACTTTGCAGGATATGGGGATGTGTCATATGGGCTTGCGTCATTTGGGCATAACAGATTTACAAAGCCCATCAGCATTCCATCCTCAAAAAGTTATGTCTACAAGAGTAAATATTTTTATAGTAAAAAATAAATAGAGGTAAAAAAAGATTTTAAAAAACCACGTTTTTATAAGTGTACTAAAAAGAAGAAAATAATTTAAAACTAATAAGTTCAAGTACTTTCATATAATATGACTAAAAACGTTGGGCGGGTGCTTATGAGGTTTTACATATGCAGTTCACTCATTCTCTCACTTATAGATATCTTTTTTGCCTTCTTAATTATAAATCTTTAATTTTTATACCAAACACCCGCCCCACGTTTATAGTCATATTATAAGAAAGTACTTGAACTTATTAGTTTTAAATTATTTTCTTCTTTTTAGTACACTTATGGAAACGATGTTCATTTAAATATTTTTTAACCTCTTTTTATTTTTATACCAAACACCTCATAAGCACCCGCCCAACCTTTTAATTAATAGAAGTAAAAAAAAATTTCTAAAAACCATGTTTTTATAAACTGAAGAAAAGGAAGAAAATAAGTTAAAACTTATTAGTTCAAGTACATCGATATACTATTACGAAAAACGTGGGGCGGGCGCTTATGAGGTTTAACATATGCGGTTCACTCATTCTCTCACTTATAGATCTCTCTTTTGCCTTCTAAATTAGAAATCTTTAATTTTTATACCAAACACCCGCCCCACGTTATTAGTCTGTTTTATTCAAAGTACTTGAACTAATAAGTTTTAACTTATTTTCTTCTTTTTAGTCCGCTTATAAAAACGTGGTTTTTAAAAATCTTTTTTTTTACTTCTATTTATTTTATTCTTTTTAGTCCACTTATAACAACCTGGTTTTTTAAAATATTTTTTTACCTCTATTTATTTTACCAAACGCCTCACAAGCGCCCGCCCAACGTTTTAAAAACATTGTGATGTGGTCACGGGGTGAACTCACGGATGTCAACAAAAGCAGACTGTACAGATGCTTATATATAGACTATAGATAAACTAAAAAGTTTCAAATTTAATAACGGTACATTCGATCGATCTGAAATTTTGATACAAGGCATTGTCATCCAAGATCTATCTGAGGTAAAATTTTCAGATCTCTAGGATCATCAGAAGTGGTTTAATTTTACGTTGGCAGATTTGAGAAATTGTGGACAGACAAACAAATCCACAGGAACGATAGCGAGTTGATAAAACGTTGTTAATAAAAATAGACTTGAAAATAAATGATATACATTTTTTAAATCATTGCGATATTTCTTAAAATTAAATAGCTAAGATTATGAACTCCCTCTATTGAACAAAACGAAAATAAATAGTATCTAATCTTTTCTGTTACAGACGCTACTTCTGTACAGAAGATTATTGCGTCCTACACTTATCTATGGTTTGTGTTTAGTCCTACATTCTTATAAGACTTTTAAATGTTGATAAAGTGTTAGTTTTCCTGGTTTCTTCAAGCAAACCATTCCACGCCCCTATTCCGGACGGGAAGAACGAAAATTTGTATGTGTTTGTTCTTGTATACAGAATAAGAAATGTGTTTTTATCCTTATGTCTATCTGAGGGTTGTATTAAGTTATCTTTGCGTTGTATTTCTAAATTAGAATTAATTACTTTATGTATAAATATAAATTTTAACTTTGGTTCTTCTATCCTCTAGTGTTTCAAGGTTTAAAGATTTAACTAATGGTGTTACTCTTGTCAGTTTTGAATATTCTCCGGTAATGTGGCAGCTCCTTTTTGAATTTGTTCTAGTTTATCAATGTTTTCCTTGGTGGATGGGCCCCATACAGAAGATGCATATTCTAGTACAGGGCTAAGCAAGGTGAGATAGCATTTTAGTTTTATATCTTTATTACATTTGTAAATATTAATAATCATAAATTAAAAATCACTCTGTTTATTGCACTTATGGTTTCGTCGCTAAACATGCTAGTGCTCGTGATGTCTTTTCAAACTGTGTCACACGGTGGCGTAGGCACACATTCTCTCCTCACCCCATCGCGTTGGTTACAACCAATCATTGTACTTTCTTTCTCTTGCTTTATAAAGATCCCGCTCTTCTCTGTTCATTGCCAGTTAGCTGTATCGTTTGGGAGAACTAACAGCTTCTTGTTGCAAAATAATACTTTTATTTATCAGTTTTTCCTCCTTCAAACCAGGATTATCTTTGGTAACACTTTCGTTTATTTGTTGTTTACTTTCTAGTATTCTGTTCCAATTCTATATTTATTAATTAACGCTACTGTAAAGTATTTTAACAAACTTTGATAGACAGAGGTAGACCTATTTCATACAAGGGTACGTTGCTCTAAGTCAGGGGTCGGGAAACCATGGCTGGCTAGCCAGATTGATAGCTGCATCTGTCTCTCAAACAAATGTAAGTTTAAAAAAGCTATTAATTTTTGTTATTCAGACTCATTTGTTCCATGTATTAATTGTATATAAAAAGAGCATAACAATGTTATTAAAATACTTAAGAGGCATGATTATTGTACTTTTAGTGTTGAAATTACACAAAATGAACACATTTACTTGAATTTTTAGTGTTAAACATGATGTATGGCTCTCAAAGAATTACTTTTCAAAATATGTGAAGTTTATGGCTCTCTCAGGAAAAAGGTTTCCCGACCCCTGCATTAGGTAGTGTCACTATTTATAAGAAACTACAAAAAAAAACACCGCACTTAAGATTGGTGTGTGTCAAAAAAAATGCTAGGCCGTAGAGGCAAAACATTTTTAACTTATAATTTTTGGAAGTTACTTGACAATTGCGAGCTCAAGCAACATTTTTCATATTTAAACCGATAAAAGTTGGTGATAAATTATTCCTTGGTATGTATCTATTCTTTGTATAAGTTTAAAATTAAAATAATTATTTTAAAAATTGTTCCATAGATATTAGCTATTTTCAACATTCTTATTCGCATTTTTTACAAGATATTCCTTAGCATCATCGCATAAAAAAAATTAATAAATCTGATTTTAGATCAGAAGCCTTCAATTCACGGACCGTGGAACTATTGGCGGGTCCACCGGACGATAATTTGTGGCCCTATATATTGAGCATTAATATTTCGCTTTCAAGCGGTCCGCACATTTATCACCTTCAAATAACCTAATTTCTTTTTTTAAGAATTTTTCTGCAACACATGTTTGATAATTTGTAATTATCTTTAAATCTACTCATACACTACTGTATAGCGTCTGTTAATATTTCGCTTTCTTATCTTCCGAATCGAAACGAAACTTTTAGAGAGTCCCTGAGTAGGTGAAAAATATATCATGTCACACAAGTTATTATATTACATCACAAGAAAACAGACAGCAATTTTCATTATGTACGGGAAAGAAATTTAATGTAGTCAATGAAGTAATTAAAAAATATAAGAATACCATAGGCTTAACAAAGAGAAACTCTAGCAGATGTAATAAGAATTAAAAAATGAAATGCTAGCAAACTTTAGTGCGACATGTACTAGAATGTGTATATTCTGTAAGGGACTCATGCAACAAAAATCGAAAATATAATACAAGACTCATATAAACAAAGTGATAATTAAAAAAAACGTAAAAAACATTTTTTTGACTATAAAACCTTTATATACGAGACATAACTAAAAGACTGTTCCTTATAATACGCAGCGCATGACAATAAAAAAATCCAAAATTTTAGTTATGTATCGTTAAACATGTTAAGTATAATGCGCACCGATCGGGAATATATTTTTAAAAAGTGTCGTCAATATAATACGCACTGAATCGCGCAACAGGAAAGTATTAAAAAGGTCGTTCAATATAATACGCACCGCAACACTCTATCACAAAAATTAACATGCTACATAAATATTAAAAGAGATAATCTAAAAATTCTTTAATTTAATTACAGTACATGCGATCGATCTGAAATTTTGATACATCGTGTTTATCATCGCGCTAGTCAGTCTGAAAAATTTCAGCTCGATAGCTTACGAGAAAGTGGGTCGAAAATCGAGCCAAAGTTTTTTTCGGCAAGCAAACAATTAAGGGCTCAACCAGACGCCACGAGTTAATAAAACGGTTTTAAATTTTAGAAAACCCTTAAAAAACCAAATTTTTGACTATAGATCTTTTATATACGAAACATAACTAAAAGAATGTTCATAATAATACGCAGCGCACGACAATCCAAAAATCCAAAACTTTAGTGATGTCTCGTAAAATATGTATTTAACATAATGCACACTGATCGGGAATATATTTTTAAAAATAAGTGTCAATATAATATGCACCTTATTGCGCGACAGTAAAATTTGTTCAATATAATACGCACCACGACACTTTATTAATAAAAATTAACATGTTAAATATAGATAATTAAAGATAATCTAAAAATTCATTAATTTAATAAAAGCACATGTGATCGATCTGAAATTTTAATACTTCGTTTTTATCATCGGCACGAGTCTGCCTGCAAAATTTCAGCTCGCTATCTTATGCTGAAGGGGGTTAAAAATCGATCCAAAGTTTTTTTTTCGGCTAGCACGCAATCAAGGGCTCAAACAGACACCACAGGTTATAAAGGTATGCAAGAACGAACATATACAAATTAACGTTCTCCGCGTCCGGCATTCGGACTTGGAAGATGTTGCCTGGTGCAACAAGGAAAACCAACACCAAATCAACATTTAAAACTCTAACACCAGGTAAAACTCTAATACAAATGCAAGACTAGAATTAACCATGGATAAGCGTAGGACTCAATTGTCTTCTGTATAGAAGGAGCGACTGTAACAGATAATACAAGATAGACATTACACATTAGCAACATAAACATTTTATCTAACACACTAGCACAAAGAAGTTATGACGTGTTATGACCTAATGTGTAATTTTTTTTAAAACCGTAAAAAACCAAGTTTTTGACTATAAATCCTTTATGTACGAGACATTTTTAATATAATGCGCACCGATGAGGAATATGTTTATACAAAGTATTGTCAATAAAATACGCACCTTATTGCGAGACGGGAGAGGTTGTTCAATATAATACGCACCACAACAATAAAGCAAAAAAAGTAAACGTGTTAAATAAAGATAAAATACAAAATACACAAACAAATTGTGCAATTAAAACAATAAATTTGAGCTTTATTTTAAACTAAAACGGCATATGACGTTTCGGCTAATGCCTTCATCAGTACAATAACATAAAATAGGTACTTACATATATTTAAATTCTTAAAACATATTATATCATAAAATAATTTAAAATATTCATGTAAAATAAAATGAAAGGAAAAACAAAAACAAACTAGGACACAGGATATAGAAAAAAGTAAGAAGTATCTAACGTTACAGTTAAAACCACAACGGGAAAAAGATTCTGCAGTTAGGTAAAATTGTGACTTTGGTTAATTCCATATGGAGCCAACGTACCAAATCCTATCATGGGTAGTGTTTGCATATAAAATACCAGTAACTGCAACATCTGAAATACAGTCATGGTCAAAACTGTTAAAATAATTAGATACAGGACATTGAGCCTGTTTGTTTATATTATACAGGTGTTCTCGAAACCGATCTCCAAGACGACGACCTGTCTCACCCATGGAAATTTTATTACACCTCTTGCAAAGAATTGCATAAATCACGTTGTGACTTGTGCAAGTGAATCCATCTTTTATTATGAAGTTTTCAAGAGGGAAAGAAATTTGGTTAATTTCAATCACATATGGACAAGTATTGCAACGGTTACGGTTGCAACCTTTTGTTCCAATATGTGCTTTCATTGTGGGAAGGTGACTTCTTACAAGTATATCTCTCAGGCTTCTATCTCTCCGGAAAGCAAAAAGAGGAGGCTTTTTGAAGACCTGCTGAGTTAGAGGGTCAGCCATGAGGATTGGTCGGTTTTTGAGAATCACCTGGCGGGCTATAAAATTATGGAGATGAAAAGTTAAAATAAATTTGGATCGATCACATTGATCACATTGATCAGAAACAGATGATGTAAATGCGTCCTGTCTAGTCATGCCTTTAATTCGATTGACAGCAGATATTAAAACTGTTTCCGGGTATGACCTCATTCGAAAAAAAAATCAAGCATTTCATTACTTTTCTCCAAAAAGTCTGCCTCATCACTGCAGAGTCTTTTAAGTCTCAATACTTGTGAAAATGGAATAGCGTTCTTAAAAGATTGAGGATGGGACGATGTGTGCATAAGGAAACTATAGCTTGTTTTCTGTTAATTTAATTGGTATGTCCAAAAACTTGACAGCACTCCTATGGATGGTTGAGGTAAACTTGATTGAAGAATGGAAATTACCAACGAAGTCAATGAAACTTTGCAATTGTCCATTTTTGTTATTCCTATACAATCGTCAATGTATCTCCTGTAGTACTCTGGAGAGATACCTTTGCAATTTTCACTCAATAGGTGTTCCAAATGGCCCATAAATATACATGCGTAACCTGGTCCCATCTTCGTTCCCATAGCAACTCCACTAATTTGATCAAAAAACTGCCCGTTGAACTCAAACGAGTTTAAATTAAGAACCAGCTCAGTTAATGGTAGTGTGGCACCTGCGGGGATCTTGAGATTCGCCTTCTTGTTAAGAATAAATGAAATTGCAGAGAGGCTATCAGCATGAGGAATTGATGTGTACAATCAAGAAACGTCCATTGTAAATAGTATATGATCTTCATTAGGTAAAGCCAAGGAATCCAGAGATTTTATCATATGGCTTGTGTCCTTAATGTAAGATGGTAAATTTGCAACAATAGGTTGAAAAACAGTATCCAAAAAAATCTGAAATTAATTCGGGAGGACAAGAGCAGGCGGAGACAATTGGCCTTCCAGGGTTTCCCAGCTTGTGTATTTTTGGTAATAAATATAAGCATGGTTTACCAAGATCACTGTAATAAATACGTAATTTTTTTGCAGAAGATGGTAATTGACCACAATCTATAAGTTCTTCAATGGTCTCCTTAACAATTTCATTGTAAGAAATAATAGGATCGTTTGTCCTTGGGTTGTAAAAAGTTGCATCATTTAGTTGTTTGGAGGCCTCTTCAATGTACAGTCTCTTATCCCACACAACAACAGCTCCACCTTTATCTGCCGGCTTGACAACAATGTCTTGGCGTTTTTTCAGTTGGAAAAGTGCTCGCCATTCTTCTTTCGATAAATTTGATTTGTTCAGAGGAGCTTGGCGAAGGTTTTGGATTTGGTTTTTCGTACTTTTAATGTAAAGGTCGAGCGCTTTAGATTGATCAGAAGGAGGGGTTCATGTTGATTTACGTTGTCGATGTACAGGAAATTCACTGTCGTCCTCATCGTTATTCGCAGGGGTACCATAGAAGTAAAGCTGCAATCTCATTGATCCAAAGAAACGATGTGCATCTGATAGTAATTGGTCTTTATCACTTGATGCCTGAAGATGGGAGGGGTAGCACCTCTGTATGGGGAGCAGTCGTACTCATCTTAAGCTAGTTCGCAACCTTTGGTCCCCAGCTGGCACCAAGCTCTTACCTGTGGCTACAAGTAGATGTTGCATGCACAGCGGCCACACCCCGGTAAACTTTCTCGACTGACTGGCTAAACCAGGTGAGAGCAACCTATGGGATACAAACCTCGGTGAAGTGGAATTCATTTACCTAGCATGTGAAGACTGGTTTAGGCTGCCTGCGTGCTGGTTGCAACTTGCTTTCAGTGGCTGCCATTAGTGTCCAGGTCTCACATCTATTAAGTACAATGGAGTCAACGGGTAAGAGGCGATTCACAGCAATGCATTGTGGAGTTCTTAGACCATGACGATACACATGGGACATCCTTGCCGTTCACTGCAACCACCCCCATCCCGAGCCATCTCAAAAAAGTCTTGAAGAAGGGGCACGTTGGTCGAGTGGCATGCGCGCTCGGCTGTTGTACTGATGGTCTCCCTCTATTGGCTGGGAAGAAATATGTTAACATCATCTGCTGCTATGCCCCAAAAACGACTAACCCTGATGAGGTGAAATCCGGGCTTAACGCGTACCTTCATTCTATCATTGCCAACATTCCTTCTACTGATAAGTTGTCATTCTTGGCGACTTTAATGCAAGAGTGGGCTGCAATGACATTCTATTGGATGTTGTGATAGGAAACCATGAAGTTGAGCGGTGCAACAGCAATGGTCTCCTGTTGCTTCAGACGTGTCCAGAACATGATTTGTTGATTACAAACACAGTATTCAATCTTCTTAAAAGAAAAATGACCTCATGGATACACCCTCGATCCCAGCACTGACATCTAAAAGACTACGTAAATACAAGGAAGTATGATAGGCAAGACGTACGTGTGACCAAATCTATTTGCTGTGCCGAATGCTGGACAGAACATCGTCTCATCATCCCTAAACTTACTACTCACATACAGCCTAAAGACTGCCAAAGGGGAGGAAAGCCCTAGGACGACTAAACATCACGAAGCTAAACTGTGCCAGTACTAAACAATTTCCTGACTCTTCCCTGTAGGACAAACAGAGATTCACAAAGCTGAACAATACGAACGTTGAGACTGTTTAGGCGGATTTCATAGACCTAATCTACAGCACAGCCTCTCAAATCCATGGACCCGCAACCAGAAAGCATCAAGACTAGTTCGAAGAGATCAAGCAGATGTTGGCAGAGACACATCAACTCCACAACACCCCTGAGCAATCCCAGGTCTTCATCCGTAAAGGACTCATGTAAAAACATGCACCGCACCATACAACAAAAACTTCGCCGGATGTGAACAAGAAAGCTTATGAGATCAAACAATATTCAGACAGGCATGATAGGAAGAGTTTTTATAATGCCCTTAGGGAAGTGTCCGGGACCACAACCTCTAATTTATCAATGCTTCACAGTCCTGATAGGACATATCTAATTACTGAAAGAGAGAAAATTTTACAGCGTGTGGCGAAACACTTTCATGCTGTCCTAAATAACAAGTTAAATATTAAAGAAGATGCTATCAGTCGCCTCCCTCAAGTACAAATAAACAAGGCAATGGACGACCCGCAGACAATTCTTGAAACGCAAAGAGCTATACATCTTCTGTCATGTGGCAAGGTTCCTTGATCAGATTCAATTATGGCTGAAATATACAAATAAGGTGGCATGGTTCTATTGGTAAAACTGCATGAAATCTTCCTAATGTTGTGGCAGCAACAGACAACCCCCGCAGGATTTTAAAGATTTCTCTATAGTCCACTTGTACAAGCGAAAAGTAAACTTTCAAGTATGTGATAATATTCGTGGAATTGCACTGCTAACAATTGCAGGGACAATACTTGCCAGAATCCTCCTTAATGGCCTAAATGCACATCTGGATCATTTTCTTTAACGAAAAAGCAAATGCGGTTTCTGAAAAGAACGTGGGACCATCGACATGGTCTTTGCAGCAACGCAGATGCATGAAAAGTGACAAGAGCAGAATGTGGTTCTCTTCTTTATACATATCGTCCTGACAAAAGCATTTAACACAGTCTGTCGAGAAGGGCTATGGAGGATAATTGCCACGCATAGCTACCCAATAAAGTTTTAGACATTGTAAGGCTGTTCTATGATGGCATGCATGTTCGTGTCCAGGGCCTCTTAACCACTCCTGTCACAAATGGTGTAAAGCAAGTTTGTGTTCTGGCCCAAACACTTTTTAGTGACTTGTTCTCAGCCGTAATTACTGAGGCTTTAAAGGATATCAATGAAGCACTTGCCATTAGGTATCGCACTGATGGTCACTTGTTCAATATCAGGAGGCTTAAAGCAAAAACAAAGGTCAAGTCAAACACTATCCTGGATCTTCGTTTTGCAGACGACTGAGCCCTTACCACTGGCTCAGAAGCACACCTGCAACTAAACGTATATAATTTTTTTAGTGCGTTCTTAAACTGCCGACTCCGCATCAGCACAAAAGACAAAGAAGACAGAATTTTGCACCAGTCGGCTCCAGGCAAATCTTACAGCCTAGTATAATCATGGATGGCAACAAAATCAAAGCAGTGATTCGCTTTACTAACCTTGTCAGCACACTGTCTCAGAATGCCAAAATTGGTGACGAGGTGAACGTGAGAATCTCAAAAACCAATGCAGCATTTGGCATATTGCAAGACAGTTTCTACTTTCAAAGGGGAATAAGCACACAAACAAAACTAAAACTATACAGAACTATAGTGCTCCCTACTTTACTATACATATGTGAAACATGAACCGTATGGAATTGGTACAAATGTAGTAGTTTGAATTTATTTGATGTATTTACACCCAGAAGAGTGTCAACTGTTAAGAGTAACAAAGAAAAAGAAACAAATAAATTCAAAATATTTTATTCATGGAAAACAACTAATCAAAACTAAAGATGAAAATACTTATGAGTAATAATAATGAGAGACGACAACGTCCTCCACAGGTCAACGAATTTATTATACAATCATACAAAACCTTAGGCTTTATAAAAAGAATCTTTTACAGATGCAATATGAATATAAAATTAAAAAGCTAACTCACTTAAGTGAGACAAGTACTAGAATATGCATCTTATGTATGTGACCCATCAACCAAAGAAAACTTTGATAAACTAGACCAAATCTGACGAGAATAACACAATTGGTTAATAATTCAAACTTGAAATACTAGAGGATTGAAAAACAATGTGTGATTAAACAATATAATTTGCAGTGTCACGTCTGTAGTGTCTGTCCGGGACGCTACTAATTTTAGAAAGCTGTGCACCAAATTACTGCTCCAATGCATCAAAAGGTGTGCAAATTAAAGATGCGCTATAAAAAAAAATTATATGACGTCATTGTTTTATCTCATATTTTAATTTTGGAAAAGGGAACAATGTAAAAAGAGGATTTGATAATGGTTAATTATAAAATAAAAAAAACAAAGGGGGCGCCATAGGCGCCCTACAACCCCTTTCGAGTTCTAGGGTATTGTTGACTCACAAAGCTTGACCTCAATAAATCAGAACACCATTAGATGAATCTATCTTTTATTTTAAACAGGAATCCTCCAATACATAATATCAACACTGTCCTTCCATCCGCTACAAAACCGCCCCTCTAGCCTATCCTCCTATTTACGTCATCCAACTACACTACGTCACACCAAACATATCTCAACAATAGTGCGCACCGGCGCAAAAGTCTTACATTAACATTCCCAAGGCGGGAAAACCCCATTATGCTATAACATTTCCCTGACATAAAATACTTTGTGTAAATTTAAGAAACTTTAATAATTCGTATTTATCAAAAAAAGACAAGTTAGTTGGGCTTTTGAAAATGGTCGGCGCTGTAGGTGCCCTAAAAAAATCGATTTTTTCCAAATAAATAGATTTCAGCTTAAAACTTCCTTCATTTTTGACGGGTGATACGCTAGTGTAGTAATAATACATAAGGCAACTAAATCTAATTTTGAAATACAACACAAATAATAATAATAATAATTGATATTTTATATAGCGCTGTATCCCAGCAAGAAACCGGGCTCACAATGCTTTACATGGAGATCCTAACAGACATATAATGATTAAATAACCATTCATGTGTTCGTTCGTCCGTCGATACGACGAGGACCACTCTAGTCATCCGAGGGTTGTAGACCGCTGGTGTGGGATGGATGACAAAAGTGACTTGCGCGGTGATTTTGATTTAAGTGAGAAGGAGTTGCGCAGTTCGTCGATCTCACTCTCTCGCCCGAGGCCATCTTATCCAGCGGCAGGACTAAGTCGAGACGGCTGGTGATGGAGACGGGTGCAGTGGATGGCCATGATGTCCTGTGTGTCTTGTCATGCCCTTAGCGTTCCACAACGCTTTGCTGAGATTCGCCTTTTTGACCGTTGACCAACTAGTGGTTCCTCCGCTCTGTCCACCGAATCCAGTCTTCACGTGCATAGATAGACATATCTAGATCACCGAGGGTTTGAGACCCGTCGGCTACCCTCACCAGGTTTAGCCAGCCAGTCGAAGCCGTTGCCCGGGGTGTGACTACTGCGCACGTTGCAGTTTCTATGAGCCACTGGTGAGAGCTGTGGGCTGTGAGACAACTTCCGGATTAATATTAATAGTATTAACAGCCACAAAATGACAAAACCAAGTAAAATACAACCAGACGAGCATAGAGGGAATTCCTTTCGAAGATCAGTTCCTTGATAACTTTAATTTCCTTAATTTGCATTTGTATGTTGTATATTTCTCCAGCGCTTGATTGTTTTTGTCTTTTAATGACAGCAGAGAAATTTAGGTTCCGCCATTTTGTACAACCGGAAGTTATATCTTTCATACCATAACAACAACATAAGGACAGTACATTACACTTACGCTACGTTAATCATTAAAAGAAATGTTGTTTCATTAATTTTGTAAATAGCTTAATACAACCCTTAGATAGACAGAAGGATAAAAACAATTTTTTATTCCGTATGCAAAAACAAGGACATACAAATTCTCGTTCTTCCCGTCGGGAATTCGGGCGTGGAATGGGTTTACTTAAGAAACCAGAAAACAATCACTTTATAAACATTTAAAATTCTAATAAGAATTCAAGACAAAAACCAACCAGGATACGCGTAGGACGCAATAATCTTCTGTACAGAAGTCTGTAACAGATAAGATAAAATAGGCTTTGGGATTTTAACAAACCAAATTTATCATTTGACCTTTACGGGAATTATTTATTGATTAGTTAGTGATCACTTAAGGAAAAGTGGCTACTGTTCACAAGTGTTACATGTTTATAATTTTTAAAAAATACTTGTTTTGTGACATAGCTCAAATATATATTTTAAAAAAATATTATGAACCTCCGGCTAAACAAGATATGTTGTGTAACATCCAGTATTATTGATTTGTGAATAACCTGCAAGAAATAAAAAGTGTGTAAAAATCAGCCGAATTTTTTTCTAAGTTTTGGAGAACTCATTTTATACCAAAACATATATTTTAGGCCCCCGGTCTAAACTGAGCGTTATGTTAAGTTCAAATTTGCTCAATTAATAATAATAATAATAAATTGATTATTTATATAGCGCTGTGTCCCAGTAAGGAACTGGGCTCACAGCGCTTTACATGAAAGACATAACATACCTATAAATATTAAATTAACTTTCATATCATAACAAACACAAAAATTACAGTACATTTTACATAAGCTACGTTAATCATTTACAAGAAATGTTGTTTCATTAATTTTGAAAATAAATGTTGAAAAGATGTGTCTTAGATGCAGTCTTGAAAGACTTGGTTGTTTGAATACTACGTATGTGTAATGGTAGAGAATTCCATTGTTTGGCTGCACAAAAAGAGAACGACCTTTCACCAAATGTTTTGGTGCGTGTCGTAGGAACAGAGAGAACGCGTGTGTCTGCAGAAGATCGTAGCTGGCGAGTGGGTGAGTAGACCGACAAAAGTTCAGTAAGATACGATGGGCATGAGTGCGAAAAGAAGTTGTGACAGAGAACGGCCAGTTTGTAATCAATACGGGCTTGTATAGGCAGCCAATGAAGTGAGTGAAGAAGTGGAGTAACATGGTCATGTTTTTTTGCCTTGAGCACCAGTCTGGCAGCTGAATTTTGAACTTTCTGTAGTTTTTCAATGCATTGTTTTGGCGCACCTGACAGAAGAGAATTGCAGTAATCCATACGAGCTAGTACAAGAGCACAGACTAGAGTTTTTGTTGCACTAACTGTTAAGTAATGACGGATTGAGCTGATCTGACGAATGGCAGTGTAGGCAGAGCGACAGATGTGATTGATGAAAGTTGTTAATAGACATGTTGTCAGAAATAATGTAGCCAAGATTCCTAGTCGATGTTGTGAACAGAATATCCGAACTGGCTACGTGAATTGACTTCGGAAGAGACAAAGTACTGCGTGATTTATTGTTGCAAAATAGAAGTGCTTCAGTCTTGTCATCATTCAGCTTGAGTTTGCTGAACGTCATCCAAGACTTTACCTCATCAATGCACTCTTGCATCAATTGGACAGCGGAGTCCAAATTAGAGGGATCTGTGTGAGTATATAGCTGAGTATCATCTGCAAATGATTGGCTTTTAACTGAATGCTTTTCGAGCAGTAGAAGTAGTGGTCTTGTATACAGCACAAAAAGTACCGGACCCAAAACAGAGCCCTGAGGCACACCATAAAGCAAGTCAGCTTTGTGAGAGATACAGCCATCTACTGATACTACCTGTGATCTGTTAGATAAGTATGATTGAAACCAAGCCAGAACTGAGCCAGAAATTCCAAAATAATTTTGCAGGGTTTTCAGCAGTGTTTGATGGTCGACAGTGTCAAAGGCTGCACTAAGATCTAAGAGGACCAATATAGAAATTTTCCCACTGTCCAGTGCGAGTAGGAGGTCATTTGTTACCTTTAACAGGGTGGTCTCTGTGCTGTGAGAAGGTCTGTAGGCCGACTGATTGGGACTTAGAAGAGTGTGGTCATTTAGATAAGCAAAA
Source organism: Ampullaceana balthica (assembly GCA_944989445.1). Classification (NCBI taxonomy): domain Eukaryota; kingdom Metazoa; phylum Mollusca; class Gastropoda; family Lymnaeidae; genus Ampullaceana; species Ampullaceana balthica. The sequence goes on from CALYLW010000196.1 coordinate 762,099, forward strand.
AGTTGTTTTAAGACTAGTTTTTCAATGACTTTCGACAAAAATGAAATATTAGACACAGGTCGATAGTTGTTTAAATTGTTTTGGTCTAACCCTTGTTTTTTCAGCAAGGGTTTTATAATAGCAGATTTACATAATGAAGGAAAGGTGCCAGATTTTATACTTTCATTAACTATATTTGTTACTGTTGGGAGTAAGAGATCTAATGACTCAACCAATAGTGGAGTGGGGATGGGATCAAGAGAGCAGGACGTTGGCTTAGATTTTAGAATAATACTTTTGACCTCATTTTCCGTAACAGGCTGGAACATGTCAAAGCTTGACCTCACAGCAAAAGAAGGAGATAAATCATGTGGTGGCAACAACGTTCTTTCAAGTTCCTTACGAATTGTAGCAATTTTGTTGATAAAAAAGTTACAAAATATATCTGGCTGCTGATGCAGGGGATACACAGAGGGAAGGACCATAGCTTTACCACTCCCTCTGAGGTTATTACATACATTAAATAGCTGCCTACTAGTACTACTTGTGATTACTTTATTATTAAAATATGATGTTTTTGCTTGATGTACAATATTAGTAACACATCGCTTGGCAGCGGAATAAATGTGCTTATTGACGACAAGTCTCGACTTCAACCAAGTCTTTTCTGCTATACGTCGAGCTTTCTTGGCGCGTCGAAGTTCTTCCCTTATTGTTGAATACCACGGAGCTGATCGTGTTGACTTGACATTGTGGCGGGTGACATTGGCATGTAAGTCCAGCACAGAGAGTAGTGTACTATTCAGTTTATCTAAAGTGGGGCAGAGGTCAGGGGACACGGCCACACTTAAATCTTGCCGGAAGTTTATGTTTATAGTGTGTATGAAAATAGCCTACTATTTACATAAAGTTGAATATTGGTAATGATATAATGGCTTTTAACAACGAGCGGTACCAGGAATGAGCTCATAACACGATTGGCAGAGGGGTATATGCTAACATGTCCAGGCCTGGGCGACCAGACCAAAGTGTAAATTGAGCCGCAAACACCAGAGCTTGGTGACTAAAATGAGCATTATTAGACATAAATTAAATGGGCCCTTGGCCCTAAATGGTACATGCTGTAGAGTTCTAAAACTCCTCTAGATTTAAATTTTGATTATGATCAATATATGTGCCAAATTTGGTTGAGTTCCATCTATGTATGGCATCTGTGCGTCTACGAAAGACGATATACTTATCTTTAATGTTTGCAATTCTTGGAGTTGCTGATGAGACCAATCCTCGAGTAGCAGTCTCTTCTGCATATCACAGACAAGAATGCGGTGGGGCTGTGTCTTACGCGGCATTCATCCTCTTTATTTATTTCAACTGTTTCCACCCTAGTTTGTTCCTCGGCTCTTAGTTATCCTTCTTTTACTATAGCCCACCATTTGGACCAATCCTCTGCCACCTCTTCCTAGTTTTGTATGTCAATGTTGGCTGCTTTCATGTACCTTCTGCATATGTACGTGTATCTGAGACGTGGCAGACCAACCGAACTTTTCCCTGTAGCTAGCTCGCTTTATAGCACGGCCTTGGGTATGCGACCAGTTTGAATTCTCTTGACGTGTCCAAGAAATCGGAAGCGTCTTTGACTTAATGTGGCTGGAATTCTGCTCATGCTTTTATTTGAGCCGAGCAAGGACCTCCGTTTTGGGGACTTTCTCTTGCCATCTGATGTCATGGATGTGGCGCAAGCACCTGAGGTGGAAGTTATTGAGTCTCCTTTCATGCCTGGTATAAGCGGTCAAAGCTTTGCATCAGCCGAAGAGTGTACTCAGTACGCTGTGCTTGTATTCCTGCAGTTTAGTTCTTGCTGTGAGTTTTTGCCCAGTCTACCCATAATAATGCTGCCTTCCATATCCTACCACTTATTTCATCTTCCCTTGAGATGGTGCTCGAGATGTTCGATCCCAGATATGTCAAACTGTCAACAGCATTCAGGTTGCAGTCATCAATGTTTATACTGGGGAAGGAGGCACCATCCTGTTCCATAATCTTGGTTTTCTTTATGTTAATGGTCAGGCCAAACTCTTTGCAGGCAGCGGAGAAGCTGTATACAAGGCTCTGCAGGCCATATACTGTGTCAGATATAAAGGCGGCATCGTCTGCAAATAAGAGCTCAAGCAAAATTGCCCTTATTTTAAGTCGGACAATATTGAATTATCTCTTGTCAGCTCTGATGTGTATGTATATCACATCGCTGTTGTTCATGGAGACATACTGGAATAAGACGGAGAAGAAAATTCAAAATAGAATATGTACCAGTTCGAAGCTTTGCTTTACTCCATTCCATCCCTATCCCTGTAGCGCTACAGCCCATGTAGGGCTTGGGCCTGCCTCACGACCTCCTTCCACTCAGTCCTTATCAATGCCTTTCTTCTCCAATATTGGTTGCCCAGTTGTTGTAGATCAGCGGTTCCTAACCTTTTTGAGTCCATGCACCCCTTCAGGTGCCCAAAAAAGTTCATGCATCCCCTCGTGAAACTTGCAGAAAATGCATAATGAACTATGTTTATTTTAGGAACACAACAGTTTTGACCATAGGCATCAGGGAATTTAGTGAGAGATCTGATGATTCTTATTATCGATCCGCGATTCAAATCTGGGGACTTTTTTGGAGAAAGCAACTCTCATGTCATCCTCTGCGTTCAACTTATTCCTTTCCTTGGTTTCAATCGTCAAAGATGTGCAGAATCCTGCTTTACAGAGATAGGTTGTGGCAAATGGAAGGAGAGTCAGTACTGACCTCTTGGCTAGTTGTGGGTAGGAATCTGGCTGGGCGCACCAAAATTCAATCAAGTATTGCAACTAAAGGCACTCCTAAGTATTTCTCTGGTTATCAAATCAATCAGGTCATGTTTAGCAAAGTCACTGTCATCAATGTTGTCCAAGCCACAGAGAAAAGGATTGCGAATCCAAAGGTCTTTCCTAGCAATTTATTGACAGAAATACCCATCATAGGACTTAAGAAATGTTGAAAGGTGCTCTGAAATTTCCCCTTTGATGTTGTTAGGCAGTCATCCCTCAGTGCTTCCTTCTGCGCCAGATATTACAACTTCATCAAAGAGTGGAAAGTTGGCCAATTTGGACTTTTTTTTTGGACTTTTCTAGTCGTCGTTTGAATAGTGGTACTTTGTTAAGGAAGGCTTGCAATATCTCAGTAGCATCCATTACAGTCACCGCAGGTCCTTGGAGAGATGTGTTCAACTCATTCAATATGGTGAAGATGTGAGCCAGGTATGCGTAGTAATGAAAGAAATTTGGACAGTCAAACTTGTTAGCAAGGTCACTCTCTTTTTCTCGCAAGAAAATGGCAAGCTCCACTCTCAGTTCTACTAACCGAGAAAGTATCCGTCCCCTGGACAACCAGCGCTCCTCAGTGTGGTAGAGCAGAACTTGATGCTCAGAAACCACCTCCTGACAGAACAACTTGAAGAGGCAGTGGTTCAAGGCATATGAGCGGATAAAATTTACAACTTGGACTGCAGTAGAAAGAATTGACTTCAAGGTTGGAGGTAGAGTTTTGCATGCTAGGGCCTGACGATGAAGGTTACAGTGTGTAGTTACAATATCTGGAACTTCTTTCTTTACCAGTGCTGAAAATACTGACTTATTAAAGAGCATGGAGGGAGCACCATCTGTGCAAATTGAAGAAATTCTTGAAGTCCAGTCAAACTAGTTTTCAGTGAAGAATGCACTGACTAGCTGCAGCCCATCAGCAGCTTTGGTAGTAGCTAGGAGTGGCTTACAAAGGAGAAATTTGTCCTTAAGCAATTAACTGAGAACATATCTCAGAAATACAAGAATCTGACTGCTTTGTGCTACATCAGTGGATTCATCCACCTGCATGCTAAATGGAAATATTCTACTTCTCATCTCGCACAAGACTTGATCCAGAATTTCTGCAGCCATGTCACTAAACCTGGAATGAAAAGTGTCATTGGACAAAGGAACTTTCTCAACCTGCCTCCTCTGCTGGTGACCACACTTCAGTTCCACCATCTCCAGAGCACAAGTCTTCACCAAAGTTCTCCAATGGTGTGGGGCTTATTGTTCTTTGCAATAAGATATGCAACCTTGAATGATGCCTCCAGTGCATGTTTCTGTGACAAAGAAAATCCAAGCTTGGGCAAGGTACCCGAGGTCAAGGAGCGAGCTCTCTTCTGCTTGAAGACATCAACACTGTCCTTGGAACTGGATGGATGGACTTTCTCCGAGTGCTCTCGGAGTCTAACAGTCTTCATGTTGTCATTGCACAGGTTTTTTCCACAGAGGAAGCACTGATGCTTTTGTGTTTCATCTCTCTCTCTCTCTCTCTCTCTTTTATTATTTATTATCGATTTTGAGGGGTTGATCACAATAGGAAAGTCGTACCAGTCACAGGCAAATTTTTAACTGACGAAGTTGATGTTTTTAATGACCGGAATTGGATGTTCAACTCAAGATTTTAGGTTTCAATGACGAATGATGGCTTACAATTAACGTTTTTAAGACCTTTGCAGCGTACCGAGGAATTAAAGTGAAGGAAAAAAAATTCAACGTTTAAATCCGCTCAAAACAATTAGAGGGTCACCGGAAGATATATATCTGACGTATTTGATGACAAAATTAAATTATTTTTAGAAAACTGTGACGTAAAACACGAAATTCCGAGGAACACATAGAGCGAACCGTTCATTTTGCGAAAAAGTTTTTTCGTCAAATTTTCGACATGCGCAGAACGATGCGCGAACGAGTACCTATCAAAAGGTTTGTATATGGGCGCCCTTTAACGCATCATGCCTTGCTTATGGTTTACATTTTAAGATTATCAGTTTTTCTCACTTTTTTTTCCTTATTTTTTCTGCCTCTTTTTCTTTTTTTCTCTCTGAATGGTTCATGCACCCCTTGGAACCTGCTCATGCACCCCTTGGAGGTGCATGTACCACTGGTTAGCAACCCCTGTTGTAGATCTTTCTCTACGTCATCCATAATTCTAAGCCTAGGTCTTTCCTTGAGCCGCTTTTCTCTGGGGTTTTGGTGGTGTACCCTCTTTACTCCTCTATCATTTGACATTCTTTCTAGGTGTCCTGCCCAGCGCAGTCTGCCCTTTTTTTTATTTCAGCAACTATTGTGGTATCCTCCAGATATAGACTGTATAGTTCATGGTGGTTGGTTCTTATTCTCCATCCGAACTCATCCTTTGTTGGTCCATATATTTTCCTTGCAACTTTCCTCTCCCATGTATTTATCAGGTTTTCTGCAGTTTTTGTTAAGGTCCAAGTTTCACTTGCACATGTTACAGGTAGTCTGATGACTGTTTTATAAAGAGTTTTCTTTGTTTAGCTTGTAATGTTTTTTGTTTATAGGATTTTCTGGCTACTAAAGTATGCTCTATTCCCGGCTTATATTCTTTCTTTGATTTATGTTATTAATTCATTCCTTTCATTTAGTAGTGATCCTAGGTATTTGAATTGATTTACTTTTTCAAATGTCTGGTTCCTAATTTTAATGTCTTTACCTGTCATTTCTTCTCTGAGAAAGCCTCTTAGATGGCACCGTAAAAGCACAATGTGCACTGCATGTTATCGGGGAATCGCTTGATGATGTTAAGCAGACGTGTAGGGCAGTCTATGTTTAAATCCTTTATCTTAACTCCTGGCGTCTACTTGATTGCTTGCCATATAAACATTGGATCGATTTTTACCCACTTTCCCGTATGACAGTGATCATAATTTTTTTCAGGCAGACTTGAGGCGACGATAAAAATGAAATATCAAATTTCACATCAATAAAATGCACTGTATTTAAATTAATGATTTTTTTTAGATTACCTCTATGTATCTCTTTGTAGCATGTACATTTTTGTGCTAGACTATCACAGTGTGTATTATATTGAACAAACTTTTAAAATATTTTCTAGTCGCGCGGTGACGGGCGTATTATAATGTCCATACTTTTTTAAAACATATTCCCGATCTATGCTTGTTTATGCTTGTCTGTCGCGCTGTGCGCATTACATTAAACATGTTTTATAACCCTTTGCCCGTGATCAAATAGAGCTGCCATTTAGCAGGCAGATTGTAGTAGTTTTGTTACTATAAATCCTTTATATTTGAGACATAACTAAAATTTTTGATTTTTGGATAGTCGTACGATGCTTAATATAATAAACATACTTTTAGTTGGTGGTCGGACACTTTGACCCCGGACGGTTCGACCCTGCCAGTTCGACTACAGGACGTTTCGTCCCCGGGACGTTTCGACCCCGGACGATTCGACCCCGGACAGTTCGACCACAGGACGTTTCCACCCCTTCGTATCTACACATTATAATTTTTTAAGTTAAAAAAAAATATATAATTAAAAATTTATTATTTTTAAAATTATTTTTGGCATAAAATAATTTAGCTTAAAATGTGTATCCATTAAAAAATAAATACAGTTTGAAATCGTTATTTGTATATACAAGGACAACCATTCCGTGTATATACAAATTACATTCAATATTAATTCATGATTGTGATAAATGCGCCATTCCTCTGAGGTAGAAAATCCTTCCAAACCTATCCAACTTTAACCCCACACCGTTTGATGTAATTGGACAATACAAAAGCAGTGTGGTGAGATAGATCTTTCTCAAGGTGACTTTACTCTATCTGCTCCCACTATTTACCCTCGCCAGCACACGGCTTGCTATGGTGGTCACTGAGTCTAGTCTTCGTAAGATGGGATTATGAAACCTTCGGACAAAATGTAAACAACAATGAGGTAACGTTCAGTCAGGTCATACAGGTCCAGCAGCTTGAATGTTGTCTGCAAGGCGGCGGTATTAACTATTGAAATGTATGAACTTTAAATACTGACAACTTTGTACGTCTTATTAAAATCAGTATTACTGCTAGGGAGGTATGCACGTGTTAAGGAACACAAGAAAAATAAGTGAATGCAAAGGGCGAGGGGTTTGTAATGGTTTCAGCGCCTGCGTTCAGCATGTCGTCACATATAATTTTAAAAAATATTTTTTAACAAATAAAAATAAAATTGTTTTTTTTAAAAAAAGCAAATTTCGTTTGTTTTTGTCATTACAGTGAACATTTTTGAACGACTTAAATATATACATTTGTAAAACCCAATAATAAATTAGGTTCTTTTTTAAGCGTGTTTAGTTTGTAATTGGGATAGGAGTGGAGATACTGTTTTTAACTGATAATATACCGAAAATTAATATTTAAAGAAAATTTTAAAAAACAAAAACAAAGGATAAATAAAAAAAATTTCATGGTGTAGACACGGAAGGGTCGAAACGTCCGTGGACGATATGTCCTGGGGACGAAACGTTCTGTGGTCGAACTGGCAGGGTCGAACCGTTCGGGGTCGAAGTGTCCGTAATTCCTTTTAGTTATGTATCGTATATAAATTTATAGATTTATAGTCAAAGACTTTTTTTTTACGGTTTAAAAAATAAAATAAATATATTATATTAACTGGTGGCGTCTGGTTGCTTGCGTACCGAAAAAGCTTTGGATCGATTTTTACCCCAATTTTCCTTATAATATCGAGTGACGATAAAAAAATTAAGCATTGATTTTCTCATCGATCGCCTGTACTGTAATTAAATTAATGAATTTTTAGGTTATCTCTATGTATCTCTATGTACCTTGTAAATATTTATGCAGTCTGTCACGCAGTGCGTATTATATTAAACGCGCGATGCGTATTATATTGAACATAATCAATACCTTTAGCTATGTCTTAAATAGAAAGGATTTTAGTCAAGAACTTTGGTTATTACGGGTTTTTTTATTACTTAGATTTGTAAAAGGACACTTCTGCTGATAAGATCAAAAGCTTTATTGAGATTTACGAATGTGATGTAAAGAGACATATGTTGCTCCCTGCATTTCTCTTGCATGTGGCGCAGAGAAGATACCATGTCTATTGTTGACCTTCCGGCTCGAAAACCACATTGCGATTCAATGAGTAAACGCGAGGCTAAGGTGTGCAGGCGTGTTAATGTAACCCGGCGAAGGCCTTTCCAATTATACTGATGACGTAGATTCCACGATAGTTATTGCAGTAACTCTTGTCTCCTTTATTCTTGTACAATGTAACGATGTTTGAATCTCTTAACTCTTGTGATATCTGTCCTTGTTCCCAGCATAGAATGACAAGTGCGTGCAAAGGCTTAAAATTATTTCTTTTCCTTATTTGAGAACGTCGGATAGCATTTCATCGTTGCCAGGGGCTTTCCCGATGGCTAGACAACCGTAGCATCTACGTAGTTCATCTATTGTGGGTGTGGTATCAAGCTCTTTTATGACCAATAAGTGTGTGATATCTTCGAGGCCGCAGTTGAGACATGGTTTATTGCTGCATACAATTCAAATTAGTTCTCAGTCCTCCGTTTTAGTTGTTTATCTCGATCAGAGATGAGTTCCCCTGATTTTGCCATTACGGGTGGTCTCTTGCAGGTCAGAGGGCCTGTTGCTTGTTTTAAATTCTCATACTTAGCCTTTGTGAGATCAACCAATCCTTGTAGAAACCTATGCGACACAAAGCCAGCGTGCACGCCCGTACTTATATGTATGTATGTATATATATATATATATATATATATATATATATATATATATACTAGCAAAACACCTGCGTTTCAGCGTAAACTTAGAAATTTAGTTAGCTTTGACAACCCACGTAACACAAATTCAAAACTACAATTTCAATCTGGATCATAATGGATAAATTTGTTTGTCAATATTTGTCAAGATCGTGTAAAATTACATGGGAATAAAATTATTTAAGTGCCTCCGTGGAAAATGGGTGCAGGATGTCTCAAAAGGCCTGACGATTTCAATCTACGTCGTTATGGAGATACGTGTCTATATTTATTTAAATCATTAAAATATAATAGGAAATAAAGCTTTATAAGTGTACTAAAAAAACAATATGGGCCCAATCCCAAAGAAACAGACGTTAGGAGATCATTACCCTATAGAATTTTAATTGTTTATATAAATTTGGTCAATAGTTCGCCCATTTACCCAATAGCAATTGTTTAAAATACCTTTTATATAACTCATGTTTAAAAATGGGATTACGGGCCCCCAGCCCCTATTAAGGGGTGTTTTAAAAAATTTTAATGCCAGAAACCTTCGTGGGAGCGTACTCAAAAACTTCCCAAAGTTTAATGGCCGTGGGATGAATAAAATAATATTTATACGGCTTTAAAAAAAACTAAAATAAGGGCCCGGGGCCCTTTCGGTGCAAGATTTAAAATTAAAAAACAACTGTTTATTTAAATCTGGATCATGATGAATATATTTGTTTGTCAATATGTATATTAAAAAAATGACTGAAATCAAATGGTTAAAATTTCTTAAACATTCACGAAAAAGAATGAAAACTATAAATTTTAATGCCATATAGCAGTGATGGCGAATCTATGCCACGCGTGCCACAGATGGTATGCGGAGCCTCATCAGCCAGCACGTAAATAAAATATTACTGCCTCTAATCAAACCACTTTGCTGGCACTTCGTGTTGGCACTTTGCTATATATAAGTAGTTTTTAATTGAATTTTAGGCACGCGGCCCCAAAAAGGTTTGCCATCACTGCCCTATAGTATTTTAATATAGGCAATCAAGTTTTTATGTTCCACGTTTTATCAAAATCCATTTACACAGTAACCAAAGTTTAATAAATTGTATTTAGCTCATATAATGTGAAAAAACTACAGTTGGGCCCCCGGCCTCAAATAAGTGATAATTTAAATATTTTTTTCTGCCTGTTACCATTTCGCGAGGGTACTCAACAACTTCCCAAAGTTTCATGCTCCTACCTACATGGGAGGTTCGAGATTTAATGATGAGTCTGTTTTATATTGCTCATATAAAGAAACACTACATTTGGGCCCCCAAGTGAGTGATAATTTTTTTTCGACTGTTACCATCGCGAGAGGGTACGCAACAACTTCCCAACGTTTCATGCTTCTACATATAAGGGAATATGGAGAATTAGTGATGAGTCAGTTTTTATATAGCTCATAAAAGGAAAAAACTACATTTGAGCCCCCGGCTCCCAAAGAGTGTTAATTTAAATAATTTTTTCACCTGTTACCATTGCAGGAGTGTACTCAAAAACTACCCAAAGTTGCATGCTTCTACCTAGACGGGAAGATGGATAATTTGAGTTGATTCAGTTTTATATAGCCCATAAAAGGAAAAAACATTTTTTTGGCCCCCGGCCCCCAATAAGTGGGAATTTTAACATTCTTTTTCGCCATTCATCGTCGTAAGAGTGTACTCAGCAAGTTCCAAAAGTTTCATGCTCCAGCTTCACGGGAATATGGAGAATTGGTAATGAGACCGTCAGTGAGTCAGTGAGGGCTTTGCCTTTTATAATATAGGATATATATATATATATATATATATATATATATATATATATATATATATATATATATATATATATATTAATATATATATATATATATATATATATATATATATATATATACTAGTGTATTACCCGTCAAAAATGACGGAAGTTTTAAAAATGGATTTTTCAGTTTTTGTAATTGTCCCTTTTGCCTGAAAGCCGCATGGTAAATAATCAGAAAATGGAGAGACCAAGAGAGAAAAATTAAATTTCTTTTCCATATTGAACAATTTTATGCGGAGGTTTGAAAATAGCGTTTTTTCTGTTTCTTTTGCAGTATTTTTTTCAGCGTTTTTTTTTAGTGGTGCGCTTTCTAAAATCTAGCGTTACGAACGGACATAGCAGAGTATATATTTTTTATTATATATATGAATATATGTGTTATGAGAAAACCTCCAAGCTTAGGCTTCGCGTTATATAAGTTTGCATGAATTACAATGATATAATCAGGATAATAGTAAATGCAGAGTGAATTACACACAACATAAGTTGATACTACAGCAAAGAAGTTTGAAGTTCGAAGTATTAAAAAATATTGCTGACTAGTCAGCTGGTCGTTAACTAGCGGCATTGAATAGTGCGCACCAATTATGAGTGCCCTAATAATACAGCACAGTGCCTTAAAAATAAATTATGTGACTGTAATGTGATCCACATCAAGCACATATGTTTAAGATTCATTGATGATGATAACTTGTAAGTTTATTTGCCCATTTGTCCAATAATTATTACCAAAACATTACCAAAACGTAAAGAAATAAAATGTAATTTTTACACATGTTAATAACAAAGAACTATTTTTTTTGCATGAAACGTAGTAAGCAAAGTTTGTCTCAGGATAACAGAAAAGATTAAATTATTGTAACTGGTTTAATTTATATGTATGTGTAACTCTCTCTTGTAGGCGTTCTCTCAATACATAATCTTGTATACAATAATCCTCTGAAGAACTTGTTTCAATAAAACAACTTTAATATGTATATTATGTACATGACATATAATTTGAGGTTATACAACGTGGAATACACTGGCACACATCTTCCGTCCTTCCACCACGGAACTTCTCTGACAACTGATCCCCCACCGTTCTTAGCCAATGGGAACGACTATTTCTTCCCGCGCTTTCACTCACGGGACCTCTCCGTCACACAATCACGCAAAACACTCGTGATTCATTTGTGACATTCACCCCCATCCTTCAAAAAAAATGTTTATGAAATACAATTTAATCTATATTCAAATATTTATCATCAATGAACATTCATTGCCTTACACACAACTTCTAGCCATAAAATATCAAAAGAAAAAATCTGTAGGCCCGCAACCATCTACTTGTGCTGAAAAAATGAAAATGGAATTTTAAACACATCTGTAATTTTGTGTAATTAAAATACTTTTAACAATCAATATTATTAAAACTAACTAATAATCCAGTGAATTCAAACACTGTTCCTGGTCTATTGTTAAGCGAATAAAAATATTAATATTTTCACAGTTTCTGGTTGTATCATTTAGGAATTCACAGACTAATATTAGTACAGTCTCTGGTTTTATCATTTAGGAATTCACAGAATGTCTTTTTAATACAGACTCTGGTGTTATCATTGAGGAATTCACAGACTATTATTAATAAAGTCTCTGGTTTTATTACTTAGGAATTCACAGAATGTCTTTATTTATTGTCATTCCACTTAATATGTCTGCAACCACATTGTCCTTTCCCTTCACAGGTTTAATCTCAAATTTGTAGTCGGCTAATAGCATAGCCCAGCGATTTACTTTTGCGTTGCTGATCTTCTTCTTGTTGAATGCCACAAGTAGTTTGTGGTCTGTCAGAAGAATGAATGTTCGACCTAAAAGGTATTTTTGAAGTTTTTGTAGAGCCCACACTATGTCTAGACATTCTCTCTGTATGGTGCTGTAGTTACACTCCGTTTTGGTCAAATTTCTGCTAAGATACTGTATAGGATGTAGGATACCATCATGTTCTTGCATGAGGCACGCTCCTAATGCAATTGACGATGCATCAGTAGAAACAATGAAAGGTTTGTCCCATTGAGGTGTCACTAAGATGGGTTTCTTCCTAAATGCTTCCTGAATGTTCTCTAATGCGTTCAGGCAATCTCCTAAAATCTGAAATTTTCGTATATCTGTGGTTTTTGTAACTTCTGTTAGTTGGTGAACAATTTCTGCATAATTTGCAATAAAAGGTCTGTAAAAGTTACATAGTCCCAGCAGGGCTTGCACTTGTTTCTTAGATTTTGGGACTGACAGATTAAATATCTTGTTTTCATTCTCTGCAGTAGGAGTGACTGCACCACCTCCTATTCTGTATCCCAAAAAATCTATATACTTCTTTCCAGTGTTGATCTTTTCTGGTGAGATTGTCACATTATGTCATGCAATTCGGTAAGGAATGTAGGTATATATTTATTAACTTATAAGTCCTCCAAATGAAAAAAAATCTTGATTTCAAAATGTTAAGTCCAAATAAGTGACACGTCTAAACCATGAAATTTAGTTTTGACAAGGTGAGACAACAAAGCATCCTCACACGGGATCTTGAAGTATTCTTTATATATACGCTCCCTCAGATTGACAAAATACATCCGATCGTCCAAAGTTTTTTCTATGAAATACGTCACTTAGATAAAATTTCACTTTTCGAGTAGTTTTTAAACAATTTAGTTCACTCCATTAATCCATAATTGCAGTTATCAAACTCTTCACACAATGAATGGATACGACTTTAGTTCCCTGATTTGTAATTCACACTAACACAGTTGTTAATAGTACATAGCTTTTTCTAGTTCAAGGTTATGTTTACAAATATTTCCTGGAATCAACCAACATCAGTGAGCTTGTTGACCCATATACGTTCACCGTGTGTTACCATACACTGACAGTAGGCTTATACCTCGTGACCCAGATTCCGGGCATGTAGCTGGGAAATCGGGACGCCATCTTGAAATATTCTTATATCAAATATTGCATTGAACACAAAAGTTTATTCACAGTTTCTTACGAACTTGAATATTCACAAATAATAATGTCTCACAATATTTCTTCTTTTAATGAAGCATTTCCTTTTTGAAATACACAATACTTATTTATATACGTGTAACCTCCACGAAACCTCCTTTATCAAATTTCGTTTTTCTTCTTGACACCAATATAACTGGTTTACTTTATATGTGTATTTGTTACTTTCTCTTGTAGGCGTTCTCTCAATACATAATCTTGTATACAATAATCCTCTGAAGAACTTGTTTCAATAAAACATCTTTAATATGTATATTATGTACATGACATATAATTTGAGGTTATACAACGTGGAATACACTGGCACACATCTTCCGTCCTTCCACCACGGAACTTCTCTGACAACTGATCCCCCACTGATCCCCCACCCTTCTAAGCCAATGGGAACGACTATTTCTTCCCGCGCTTTCACTCATGTGACCTCTCCGTCATACAATCACGCAAAACACTCGTGATTCACCTGTGACAATTATCAACTGTTAATCATATTTACAATTTAATATAAACGTGTTAGTAATTCACATAAACGTTTTATTATTGTCAATCAGCACCTTTTCAAGATCTATTATGACTTGTCAGTTTATGCGCCCATTGGTCCATACATTATTACCTTAACATTATCAAAAACATGTACATAATAAAATTAACTATTTACTAATATAAATAACAAAGACCTATTTATTTTGCATCAAACCTTTCAAGTAAAATTAATCACTGGATAAAAGAAAATATTACAATATCTTCAGGTAATTGTGTATAAAATTTAATATGCACTTTTTAGGAATTCTAATAAACGTTTTCATTATTATAAAGTCAGCATCCCTTCCAGTTCTATTTTAAAAGCAAAGATTTTTTATTCCAAATTATTCTAAGACGCATTAAAATATTACATGTAAATAACAATAAAAACTATTGTGGGGAGGAGGCCGATTTTTAAGTATGTTATTTTTTTAAACATTTGTGTGGAGAGAGAGAGCCTGCTGCCTGGGCAACAGCTGGTCTTCTTTAAAGCTCTGTCTAGACTATCGTAGACTCCTTTTTTCCCCTCTACCTCCTATACCCAATCCTGGAGAGGTCACTCCAGCTTCGCTGCAAAGTGTAGACACAACACGTGGAACGGCAGTTACCGGTTATAAGCCATTACTCAATTGGCGTAGAGCTAGGCGCTAGGGATCGTTCCAGACGGTTGGAGGGATCGCCATGTCTCACTGAGCATCTACCTCCCGCCTTAAGCTTGGCAGCCACTAGCCAGTAAGGTGATGTTCCGTCATGGCTCCCCTGCCCCATTGGGTGCATGGGGCTCAGAGTAATCAACTCAACAAGCGAGCCATAACCCAAGCACCAACTGAAAAAAAAAGAAAGAAGTTACCTACACTTCGTTTAGCAAGCTGGAATGTCCGAACCCTCTGCACTAGTTTTAACTCTGACCCATCATGTGCGGAAGATATAAGGAAGACAGCGGTCATTGACAGGAAACTTTCCCGTCTCGGCATCGACATTGCATGCCTACATGAGACGCGGCTGGCTGACAACGGCAAAGTATTTGAGGCCAACTACACATTTGTCTGGCAAGGACTACAGACAGACCAAGGCAGCATGGCGTTGGTTTTGCCATAAAAAAGCTATCTTATGTCATATGTCAAACTGGCAGCACTTGGCACTGAGAGGATACTTGGCATTAAACTTTCAACCTCATCAGGCGCAACCCATATCCTCAGCCTGTATGCACCAACTCTTTGCTCTGAAGAAGAGTTAAAAGACAACTTCTATGAGGCTCTAGACTGCGCAGTAGCAAATATTCCCACACATGAGAGTCTATACCTCCTTGGTGACTTCAACGCCAGGGTAGGTGTAGATCACAAAGCCTGGTCCACAAGCATTGGCCTAGACGGGATTGGTAAAATTAATAACAACGGCCAGCGACTGCTCGAGCTATGCAGTACTCACAATAAGTGTGTAACTAATACATTCTTCAAATGCAAGAACATCCACAAAGTGTCTTGGTAACACCCTCGCTCCAAGCACTAGCACCAGCTTGATCTCGTTCTCACCAGGCGATCTGACCTGGCCAGTGTGCTTCAGACACGCAGTTACCACAGTGCCGACTGTGACACAGACCACTCTTTGGTCGGAAGTAGAATCAAATTAATACAAAAGAAATTGTGTCACTCTAATAGCAAGGGTAAAACTCTTATCAACACGCAGAATATCAACTGCCCTGAGATAAGGGATCAGCTTAACACCAAGCTTGAGCAAGCTCTTAAGGGCAACACCTCGCAGAAAGCAATCCCCAATCACCATGATGCAATAGGGACAGAACAAATCGATGCGAATTGGCTCCATCTTCGAGACACTATTTACAAAACCTCTCTTGCCGTCCTCGGTAGGAAGGAAAGAAAAAATGCAGATTGCTTTGAGACCCACTGGCTTACAATGAATCCCGTGACGGAGACAAAAAGAAAAGCTCTATTGGCCTACAAAACTTCCCCGGGACCTGACACCCGCAATGTCTCAGAAATGCCAGAAACACAGCCCGGAAGACTGCACGTTTTTTGCGCTAACACTTATTGGGTGGAACTATGCAAAAGCATTCAATCTGCTGCTGATCAGGGAGGTATTCAAAAAAATGTACGAAGGCATAAAAAAAGGCCACTGGGCCCACAACATCAAATTCAGCTCCAATCAAGACAAAATCAGGTGAGATGATAACAGAACGAGACAAGCAGATGCGGCGCTGGACTGAGCACTATCTAGAACTCTATACGACGCAGAATGTAGTATCTGACTCTGCCATCAAAATAATCCCAGATCTACCAGTTCTAGACCAGCTTGATGCTTCACCGTCACTAGAGGAGCTATCGATCACCTGAGCAATGGGAAGGCCCCAGGCAACGATGGCATTCCTGCAGAAGTCCTTAAGCACGGCTACCCAGCACTACTGAAGCCTCTGCACGAACTCATATGTGATTGCTGGTAACACGGTCACATCCCACAGGATATGCGTGACGCCAAAATAGTCACACTTTTTAAAAACAAATGTGATCGCAGTGATTGCAATAACTATCGTGGCATCTCCTTACAGAGTATTGTGTGAAAGGCTTTTGCCAGAGTTATCCGTGCACGCCTGAAAACTCTGGCACATATTGTCTACCCGGAATCACAATGCGGTTTTCGGGCTGGCCGGTCAACCATGGACATGATTTTCTCACTCTGTCATCTACAAGAAAAAAGGCCGGGAGCAACAGAAAGCCCTCTTCATTGCCTTCATAGATCTAACAAAGGCATTTGACCTGGTCAGCCGCAAGGGTCTGCTACGTATATTGGAAAAAATAGGATGTCCGCCTCGGCTTCTCTCCATCATCGAGTCCTTGCACACCAATATGCAAAGCACAGTGCTCTTCGATGGTGCCACCTCAGAACCCTTCCCAGTTTGTAGCGGAGTCAAACAGGGCTGTGTACTGGCTCCAACACTCTTCGGTATCTTTTTCTCGATGCTACTGCGTCATGCTTTCGAGGACTGCTTCGAGGGTGTAAACATCCATACCAGGACGGATGGAAATCTATATAACATCAGCCGTCTCCGTGCAAAGAGAAAAGTGGAAACTGTTTTAATTAAAAAGTTGCTCTTCGCGGATGACGCAGCACTTACCTCACATTCAGAGATAGGTCTCCAACTTTTGGTCAATAAGTTATCAGAGACATGCAAGGATTTTGGTCTAACGATTAGCATAAAAAGACCAACATTATGAGACAAGGAAAAGACTGCTTCCCAGCAATTTCCATTTAGGGAAACACCTTGGATGTCGTGGAGGATTTTACCTACCTTGGCAGTAACATCACAAGCATTCTCTCCCTGAAAAAGGAAATTGAAACCAGAATCGGTAAGGCTGCATCATTAATGGCTATGCTGAATCAAAGAGAGTGGAACAATGCACCGCTCACTGATATGACGAAAATCATTGTTTACCAGGCCTACGTGCTCAGCACACTCCTCTATGGCAGCGAGTGCTGGGTGAACTATGCCAAACAAACAAAGCAACTCAATAGCTTCCACTTACGATGCTTGCACAGGATTCTGCACATCAAGCGACAGGAGAAAATCACGAATGTCGAGGTACTCTGAAGGAGTCATATGCTGAGCATGCACTCAATCCTGAGTGAGAGGCGCCTGCGGTAGTTGGGACATGTCCGCAGGATGAGCTCGGAGCGCATTCCAAAAGCCTTGCTTTACGGTGAGCTGGCAACTGGTATGCGGAAGAGAGGACGCCCATGCTTGCGCTTCAAGGATTTCTTCAAGAAAGACATGACTCTGGCGCGGATTGACCATAAAACGTGGGAGACCATTGCTGAGGAGCGCACCTCCTGGCGGGTAAAAGTGCACGTGGGCATTCAAGTCGCGGGAGCTTCGCTTACAGCCAGGAGCGAGGAGAAAAGGGCAAGGAGAAAGAGAAAGGGGGGTAGAGGAGCAGGAGGAAACGCCATCATCCCATGAGGGTGGACGGATGCCATAGATAGATTTAGAGATTTTTTTTAAACATACAAATATGCAATCTCAAAGTGTATAAAAGAAAAACAAACGCTACAGTGAAGCATACGTTGACAAATTTCATTTGCGGTAATAAATAAATGGCTTTGTAGTTCAAAACGCATCGAAACTTGACAACCAAACGATAACCAATTGTAAATTTCATAAACCGAAAAACGAATGTTATATATTAATATAGATAATTAAATTTATATTTAAGTACGTAATATTGACATGGACACATGCACAAAAACGGTCATTTAATACAAAATAATAATAATAATATTAATCACATAAAAACATGGCTCTTTTTACTTCGTTCCCTTCATACAAAAGCTCAAATGATGACGTCACGTCACAATATTTTATGGCGCTGGCGAGAAACACATTTTGTTAATCTCGAAAGCAACTTTTTTACTTCTATATATATATTTCTTATCGGGAGTTACCTCGCATAGCTTCACGGACAGACACTACGTGACAGATTGCAAATTATATCTAATATATAAAGATGAAAGTTTGTGTGTTTGTTTGTTTGTGTGTTTGTTTGTTACCAATGGAAATCCACACCGTTGGGCCCAGGATGCTGAAATTTTGCATGGGGCTCTCATTCGACCCTAGACAGGTCGTAGGCTATGTTTCAACCCCAGGTGACCACCCCTAGGGTAAGGGGGCCCATAATCAGAAAATGTAGAGCCAAATAAAGACAAAATAAATTCTCATTTCGATATTGAACAGCTTCATGCGGGCATTCAAAACGAGTTCATTTTGGTGCGTTATTTTTTACAATACTTTATTTTTAGCTGTGCGCTTTCAAAAATCTTTTATTGTCAAATTACGGTGCGCACCTTTTCGTGTACGCATCTAAAAGTGAGCAGTGTAATTTTATTATAATAACATTCATATTTGTTTTGGCCTTGCGGTACAAAACAGTGGCCTTTTATACAAATACTTTCTTGATATTATAGATCTGTTGACACTATTTCATTACATTTGTCACACGATGTATGGTATTTATTTTTAAATTAAGAGTTTTATTATGTTGTTTCTTATGACTCAAATTTTAATTTAAACAAATACTAATTATGTGAGGGTATTTTATGTGGAAAGAAATTGCCCAAGTCAAAAAAGCTTAATCGTAATTTAGAGGAACTATACGTTTGTTTTTCTTAAAATTTGTTGCGTGTTCTATATTAATTTTTCTTGCTTATTTTACTTGCTCAATCCCTTAAATTTAATTATTAAAGTTAGTCATCAATGAATATTACATGCATATAAAAGCCTACGACCAATGCTGAGTTTTTTTTATTACATAAGCTCTATAAATTTACAATTTAAACCTTTCTACCGGACTTATAAACATTAGCATATTAAACTCAATACAAGTGAACCGATAAGCAATTAATTAAGTTGGGCGGCGAATTGAATATGCCATGGTCATTACGCTGTTGCGGAATAACAAAAGCCATTTTAAAAATAGATGTTTAGTCAAACATAGCATCTTTTTTTCCTATTTCGTAAATAATGTATTTATTTTTCAGAAACTAAATCTGGTGTTTGAAATATAATTTACAAACTATGATGTCCCATCGGGAAACATGGTCCAAAACATACTTGAATTCCTTTTTAAAATTATACCTATTACATAAAAGCCGTAAATTTAAATCGTATAACATAGAGACAAATATAAAAAAGCATTATATATCATTTCCATATTAAAACACTAATAAATAAAGACTATCAAAAAGTATACAATTTATTTTTGGAGCAATACTGCATTACAAGACTTCATTTTAAGCGCCCGCCTTTAAATTGACTAAAAACGGTGCGCAAATTTTATTGCAAGCTTTTTAAATAAGACTGATTTAGTTTCTTCAAATTCTTTTAGAAACTTCATTACATTTACTAATGAAGTTTCAAAAAGAATTTAAAGAAACTAACTCAGTCTTATTTAAAAAGCTTGCAATAAAAAAAATGACTTAAAAAGGGCATTAATTTAATTTAAAATCCTGCAAACAAACATTTCTCATTGCTATAGATTCAACGTATCAAGAGATTACATTCGGAATGAAACTCGTGTAGTCTTTAATGCATTGATAAAACATAAAAGAAAAAAGGTAAAATGACCCATCGGGAAACATGGTCCAAAACATACTTGAATTCCTTTTTAAAATTATATCTATTACATAAAAGCCGTAAATTTAAATCGTAAAACATAGAGACAAATATATAAAAGCATTATATATCATTCCCATATTAAAACACTAATTAATAAAAACTATAAACAAGTATAAAATTTATTTTTGGAGCAGTACTGCATTATAAGATTTCATTTTAAGCGCCCACCTTTAAATTAACTTTAATTGACTAAAAATTGACTATACTTTTTTCACTTTTGTCCCATTCTACAAAACGGTCCCATTTAGCGATGGATTCCAAAATCTTATATGTTGCTGTTTCACCAAGGGATTCAATTCTTTTTTGATTCCCGTTTTCAGATAAGACATTATATTTTGTAAAAAAAAATTTCCTGTTTTTGTTTCTGGAAATTAGATAAAGGGCGATTTTTACTCATTACTTTTAGTTCAGAGTTCAGTCGTGCTTAATTGTTTTTAGTATGATTCGTAAATTTTACAGACTTTTAGTCAAATGGGAAGTTGGACCATTAGTGAGAGGGGGCTTAGGCTTTTATTAGTATAGAAAAGGGGAGGGCACTAAATGAAGTTAATCAAGAGAAATACAAAAAAATAAGAAGAGAGTAAATCGTTGCATACACATACATACTTAACAAATAACTATTTGAATATTTTCAACAACATAATAAAACTTGCTCATTACTATAAACTTACTTATTAAAGTTAAGAATCAGTGATCTTGACATGCATATAAAGGCCTAGGACCTATGTTGTCATTTCATGTTTACATAATTTTATGTTTACATAAGCTAAACAAATTAACTATTTAAACTTTAGCTAACGAACTTATTAAGAGAGTCATTAAACTTAACACAAGTGAACCTAAAGATCACCAATTCCGTGTAGTTAGAAGCATAAAAATCTGGGTGGTTGTTAAGTACACTTTCGTGGTGGTAACGAGCAAAAAAAATATTTAAATATCAATTTTCATATAGCCCATATAATGAAAAAAACGTCTTTGTGCCCCCGGCCCCCATGACTGAATTGCAACTTTTTTACGCAAATGATCGTCGTGAGAGGCTACTCAACAACTTCCCAAAGTTTCATGCTTCTACCTACACGCGAAGTTGGAGAATTCAATTAGTGATGAGTCAGTTTTTTATATAAGAAAAAAAACTACAGAGCCTATGACCTGTCCCGGGTCAAATGAGGGTCCCATGCAAAATTTCAGAACCTACGTCCAACGGTGTGGCATTCTATGAGTAACAAAAAAAACAAAAGAAACAAACAAACAAACTTTCATCTTTATATATTAGATGGGGTTTTCCCGCTTTGGGAATGTCAATGTTTGACTGTTGCACAGTGCGCACTATTTTGACACATGCTTGGTGTGACGTAGTTTGGTGTGGGATGACGTCAATAGAGAGATATGCTAGAGGGACGATTTTGTAGCGGAGAGCACGCACAGTGTTGTTATTATTTTGCCTTGAAGGATTTCTTTGTTCAATTAAAATATTGATTCTTCTGATGGTGTTTTTACTTATTGAGTTGAAGCCTTGTGAGTCATAAAAATCATTAGAACTTGACATTCTTAAGAAGAACAAATGAAATTAATCTCTTTAGAATGTGTTTTTTAAGATTTTACAATAACTAACCTTACCTAACCAAACTTGAAGTAGTAAACAAGTTTATATATTAGCCTTTCTAATACCTTTCAGCCATTTAGTGGTGCTAATAGAATACATTAAATTCATCTGTTCATTGATGTTAAGAAGGATGAATTAAATACATATATTTATTGATCCGGTGAAGGTTAAATTAAATTAATCTCTTCTGAATATTTTTTTTTGGATCTTATAATCAATACAAAATATCACTAAACAAATTATATATCCAAAACTTAAATTAACACTTCACCTGTTTTACAAATGTCCAAACACAATTGATGTGTCCGAATTAAACAAATAGTCATGGGGTAGCAAAATTTAAACTAATTTAATAATTTACTTATAAGTTACTTATTTATCTAAGTTACTTATAAGTTTATTGATGCTAAAAGGGGGGGGGAAACCTTCAGTATGGTATTTAAGAAGAACGTTTAACAAAGGGAAATACTTAAAAGCAGTTGTACACTAAAACAATATATAAGCTATTATGTTCCAATCTTTCTTCAGAGAAATCATGCCCCCAAAAAGAAAAACTCAATTAGGTCGTGTTTCTAAAACGGCAAAGATGCAAGCCTTACACAGAGAAAATGAAACGAATGAACAAACACAGGCAAGACTTGCTGTTGAGAGAGAAAGAGTTTCAATCAGAAGAGCTAATGAAACCAGTGAACAAACACAGGCAAGACTTGATGATGAGAGAGAAAGAGGTTCCATAAGAAGAGCTAATGAAACCAGTGAACAAACACAGGCAAGACTTGATGATAAGAGAGAAAGAGTTTCAATCAGAAGAGCTAATGAAACCAGTGAACAAACACAGGCAAGACTTGATGATGAGAGAGAAAGAGTTTCAATCAGAAGAGCTAATGAAACCAGTGCACAAACACAGGCAAGACTTGATGATGAGAGAGAAAGAGTTTCAATCAGAAGAGCTAATGAAACCAGTGAACAAACACAGGCAAGACTTGATGATGAGAGAGAAAGAGTTTCAATCAGAAGAGCTAATGAAACCAATAAACAAACACAGGCAAGACTTGATGAAAAAAGAGTCAGATCTTCAATGAGAAGAGCAAATGAAACAAATAAACAAACCCAAATAAGACTTGCAGACCAGAGAAATGGAAATTTAAACAGAAGAAGAAATGAAATGCAGCAAGACCTAAAAGGTGCTGCTCATCAATATGACCCAGATATTCCATACCATCAACATGAAAAGGTCAACATTGGTGAGATGAACTTGATCTGCAAGCATTGCAGTGCATTTAAATGGAAAGATGAGCACCCTGGAATGTGCTGTTCAAATGGCAAAGTTAAACTAGAGACTCTGCAACATCCACCTGAGCCACTTGATCATTTGCTTCAAGGTGTATCTCAAACGTCTAAACGCTTCCTAGCCAACATCAGAAAATACAACTCATGCTTTCAAATGACATCTTTTGGTGCCAGCAAAGAAATTCGTGAACAAGGATTCATGCCAACATTTAAAGTTCAAGGCCAAATTTATAACAGGGCTGTAAAGGCGAACCTCAGTTTCTGCAGATCTATTTCATGGGAGAACAAGCTAGAGAAGTCCAACAAAGATGTGCAAACTTTCCAGACTTGCAACAAAATGTTGTTTTGGAGTTGCAAGAACTCCTACATGCAAACAATGCCTACCTTCAAATTTTCAAGACAGCTCTAGAAAGAATGCCAACTGATGAATACAAAGTTGTGATACGAGCTGACAAAGCACCAAGACATGAACACCAAAGGCGGTTCAATGTACCAACATTTGATGAAGTGGCCATTGTCATGGTAGGAAATGAATTTGACAGACGTGACATTGTCCTTCAAAAGCGAAACAACCTTCTCCAAAGAGTTGCAGAAACTCATCGCTCTTATGATGCTCTGCAATACCCCCTAATGTTTTGGCAAGGTGAAGATGGGTACTCCCTTGGCATTCCTCAGACAAACCCAGACACGGGAAACAATGTTTTGGGTAAAAAGGTTACAGCAATGGACTTTTATGCATATCGAATCATGATTCGCAGTGGTGAAGATAACCATCTCTTGAAATTTAGACAGCTGTTCCATCAATTCATCGTAGATATGTACGCGAAAATTGAAAGTGAACGCTTGCTCTACATCCGTCTAAATCAAAAGAAGCTGAGAGTTGAAGACTACATTCACCTCAGAGATGCCATTGCAAATGATGCCAATCCAAATGATCTGGGGAAAATGGTTATCTTGCCAGCAACATTTACAGGAAGTCCAAGACACATGCATGAGTACACTCAAGATGCTATGACTTATGTCAGAAATTATGGAAGGCCAGATTTGTTTATCACCTTTACATGCAATCCACTATGGCAAGAAATTCAGGCTCATCTTTTACCTGGCCAATCAGCAGTGGATCGACATGATTTGGTTGCTAGAGTCTTCAAACGAAAACTATCAAAATTAATGGGAGTCATTACAAAAAGTCATGTCTATGGTGAAACGAGATGCTGGATGTACTCAATTGAATGGCAGAAGAGAGGCTTACCCCATGCACACATCCTAATCTGGCTGATGAAAAAATTACGACCTAATCAAATTGACAATGTAATCTCAGCAGAAATACCAAACTCTACACAAGATAATTTTTTGTTTGAAATTGTTGTGAAAAATATGCTGCATGGACCCTGTGGAAACTTGAACAGAAACTCTGCTTGCATGGTTGATGGGAAATGCTCAAAAAAATATCCAAGGAATTTGATACAAGAAACTAAAACTGGTGAAGATGGCTATCCTGTGTACAGACGCCGTAAACCAGGAGATGGTGGTTTTACTGCAAAAATCAAAATGAAGGTTGGTTCAACATATCAAGAAATAGAAATGGACAACAGATGGGTGGTTCCCTACACTCCAATTTTGACAAAAATGTTTCAAGCTCACATAAATGTCGAATCTTGCCAATCTGTCAAGGCCATCAAATACATCTGCAAGTACGTCAATAAAGGAAGTGACCAGGCCGTTTTTGGTCTTGAAGGAAACCAAGAGAATCCAGATGGGGTGCAAAAATTTCTAATGGGTCGTTACATCAGCAGCAATGAAGCAGTCTGGAGAATTTTGAATTTCAAAATTCATGAACGGTATCCAACAGTTGTTCACTTGAGTGTTCATCTTGAAAATGGGCAAAGAGTATACTTCAACCAAGAAAATATATATATTCAAATTCTGGAGCCACCAAGAACAACTTTGACAGCTTTTTTTCAACTGTGCCAACAAGACGACTTTGCAAAAACCATTCTCTATTGTGTGGTTCCAAGGTACTATACTTGGAATGCTTCTCAAAAAATATTTAAACAACGAAAACAAGGAGCAGATGTTGAATATCATCCAGGGATAAAATCTTCAGATGCATTGGGACGTGTGTACACCGTTCATCCATCTAATGCAGAATGCTTCTTTTTGAGGATGCTACTTCATGTTGTTAGAGGACCAACATCCTACACAGACTTAAAAACTGTTGATGGTCATGTGTGTGCTACATTTAGGGAAGCTTGCCAAATGCAAGGGCTACTAGAAAACGATCACCATTGGGTCTTGACCATGGAGGAGGCATGTACATCTCAATCGCCTACCCGTTTGAGACATCTGTTTTCAATTTTGCTGACAACATGCTCTGTTTCTAATCCACTTGCTCTCTGGGATACATTTAAAACATATTTGAGTGAGGACATTATGTTGCAAACCAAGAGAGAGAATCAAACACTGCT
Organism: Ampullaceana balthica; assembly: GCA_944989445.1. Lineage (NCBI taxonomy): Eukaryota > Metazoa > Mollusca > Gastropoda > Lymnaeidae > Ampullaceana > Ampullaceana balthica. The sequence goes on from CALYLW010000196.1 coordinate 787,649, forward strand.
AATTGAGTTCTCTAATGAGATTTACAACAGGTGTCTTATGTTGTATGAGGATTTGTGTGTATCAATGTCAGGAAGGAACCTTGACCAGTTTGGGTTACCAACGCCTCAAAGAAATGAAAACAATCTTCAGAATAGTGAAATTCTACGAGAACAAAATTATAACACAAATGAATTGATGGCCTATGTCTCAGAAAATCAACCACGTTTAGTTGAGGATCAAAGAGCTGCCTACATTCACATCTTAGAACTGGTTACCTCAAAAAAAGGTGGAATCATATTCCTTGATGCTCCAGGAGGTACAGGTAAAACATTTGTGATCAATTTGCTCTTGGCTACAATCAGACGAGACAAAGGTATTGCTCTAGCCGTTGCTTCTTCTGGCATAGCATCAACATTGCTTGCAGGGGGTAGAACAGCTCATTCTGCCTTCAAGTTACCTTTGAACATGAACCATTCTGAGAATGTAACCTGCAACATATCAAAAGGATCAGGAAAGGCCAAGGTACTAGAACAGTGTTCTCTCATTGTCTGGGATGAGTGTACAATGTCACACAAGCGAGCTCTTGAAGCCTTGAACAACACTCTTCAGGATTTAAAAGGAAACACAAAACTAATGGGAGGAACAGTTGTGGTATTAGCTGGAGATTTTCGACAAACTTTGCCTGTCATTCCAAGGTCAACACCAAGCGATGAGTTGAATGCCTTCCTCAAAGCTTCAACTCTGTAGAAACAGGTCAAGAAAATGACTCTGACCACCAACATGAGAGTCCATTTACATGGAGATAATGCAGCAGGCTACTTCTCACATCAATTGCTTCAACTTGGCGATGGAAAGTGGCAGGTAGACCCAGCATCAGGAACATTTTCTTTCCCATCAAATTTTTGCACTGTAGCAAAGTCACTTGAAGAGTTGAAACTTGCCGTTTTTCCAAACATCCAAGACCAGTTTAAAAATCCTGAGTGGTTGTGCGAAAGGGCCATTCTTGCTCCAAAGAATTCAAGTGTCAACAGCATCAATTCTCAAATTCACAATTTTCTACCAGGCATTTCAAAAAACTACAAATCTATTGATACGGTTACAGATCCGGCCCAAGCTGTTTACTATCCAACATAATTTTTGAATTCATTAGATCCTCCTGGCATGCCATCACATAACTTGGAACTTAAAATCGGAGCTCCTATCATACTTCTGAGAAATTTGGATCCCCCTAAACTATGCAATGGAACACGATTGAGCATCAAGCATCTCTTACCTCATGTAATAGAAGCCACAATTTTGACAGGCTGCGCCAAAGGAGAAGATGTCTTCATCCCAAGAATTCCACTCATACCAACAGATATGCCTTTTGATTTCAAGCGCCTCCAGTTTCCAATGAGGCTTGCATTTGCCATGTCTATCAACAAGGCACTGGGACAGTCTTTAAAAGTGGCAGGCATTGTACTTGAGGAAGCATGCTTTGCCCACGGACAGCTATATGTGGCATGTTCTAGAGTTGGGTCACCAACAAATCTTTTCATTTTTGCACCAGACGGAAAAACCAAAAATATAGTCTATCGACAAGCCTTAATATAAGCAATATATAAATTACATGTACTTATTTTTAATTACATTTCAATTTATTTTTTAAATTGTTTTTCAATGAATGAATTGAAATAATTTTTTTTAAAATATGTTGACTATTATGTTAATCGTGCGACGCCGGGTAACCCGGCTAGTTGTTTATATAATATATATCAGTTTTTATATATATATATATATATATATATATACATTATTTTCCATGTAGATCATATTATGGGTATTTCTCGAATATAGAAAGCCAATAACTGAAATAACTGCATCCTCCTATGACTGCATTTGAAGTATTTAGGACCTGTATATTTTTAATTTACAGGTGCTCACAATGCGACGACCTATCTCACTCAAAAGATTTTATTACACCGCTTTCAAAATATAGCATTAATCCCGTTGAAACTTGTGCATGTGAAACCATCTTTTATTTTAAAATTTTCAAGATGGAAAGAAATGCTGTCTTCATTGATTACATATGAACAAGTATTGAAACAAATACGTTGGCAACCTTTTGTTCAAATGTTGTTTTTTTTAAATATATTATTGTAAAAGGTTAACTTTTATATGTGTTTTCTAGGCGTTCTCACAATACAAACGTTCGTGCAATAAATTCTTGAAATACTATTGTCAACAAAATAACGTTAAAATGCCCATTATATACAAAAGTATAACTTTGAGGTTTCACAACGTGGAAACATCATCCCCACACATCCGCCATTACTTTCTATTAACTGTCCTTTCGCTCTCTTTCACACATGGGACCTCTCTGTCACTCATCTCGTGATTATCACGTGACAAGTATAAAGGTCACTTATTACAAAAAAGGGGATTTGTTTTGATGACCAGCTGGGCTAGAGGTTCAGTCATGTGGATTAGCCGGTTTTTTTGAGAATGACCTGATGGGCCATAAGTGTATAAGCGATGGCAAGTTAAAATAAATTTAAATCAATCTCACTGATCAGCAAAAGTTGACTTAAAAGAGTCATTTTTCTGGTCATATTTTTAATTCAATTGACAAAGAATTTTAAATTTTTTTCTCAGGATATAATAATTTTTTTTAAATTCCTACTTGCAAATTTTTTCGTCTAAAAATTCTACTTCATTACTACGGTGTCTGTTAAGACTTAGTAGTTGTGAAAACTGAATAGGGTTTTTGCAACATTGAGGATGAGACGACGATTACATCAGGAAACTATGGCTGTCTGTAGACTGTTAATAAATTGATGTAGATATATACTTTACCTTTTAATAAGATCCGCTGGGTCCCACATCTTGAGACCCGCTGACTTATCAGGCACCTAATCCTACTGATCAAGCGTGCTTAATGGTGTCACATTACGTGTGCATTGTACCTCTTTATAGAACAATAACGAGCACCTTGGACCATTGCGGGATCCAAACACGAGCTAGCGTCACATGATACACCAATAAATAAAAGTGGTGAGCTGCTTTCTTCGTCTCTCACTCCCACTCGCACCAGAAGTAGAAGTTAGAAGATATTTAGATCGCTTGAGCCAGGTTGAGATAGTCGAGAATAGTCTCTGTCAGGTAATATTTGTAATAGGCAATTGTATTTAATTATTAATATAGTTAATATTCATATTTTGTACTGTTTCAAATGTATTTCAATATCAATATACATAATTTTAGTTGTCTGTATGTATGTATGGAATAAGGCTGTTAGGTTGCGCTGCGATCGATTTGTTCAATAATACGCACCAAATTACAGAAACCAAAAATAACATTTTTCGAACGTTCCGCATAAAATTGTTCAATATGATAATAAATGAATCAAATAAAAATAAAGAGAAGAAAAGAAAGTTATGTATTACGTTATTTTTTAATGTGATGTGTATTTATTTTGAAAACTTCCGTCATTTTTGACGGGTGATACGCCGCGAATCTCTCCAGAGTTCCTTCTTTTCATTCACTCACAGTCGTTTGCTCAAACCTACCCCATTTCGACAACTGTGTCTTTCAGGAAGTCTTCACCCGTCACTAAATCATTAGCGGCGTATGCTATGCCGCGGGTCAGCTAGTTTATTAATAATATTATAAGTTTTAAATTGTATGTTTGTGCTATTATTTTACCCTAGACAGTATGCATAACTGTACTTACATCCATTAACCGTTGTGGCAGCCAGTGTTGGACAGGTTCACAGATTATGTTCATTCAAACAGAGAACCACCAGATTGCGAATCAACAGAGCAGAACGACGTCGACGATCAGAAAGTTTACAGGACTTCAGAGGAAGAAAATGAATTGCGTACAAAATATGTAGATAAGATTTGCAAGTAAAGACTGAGTGAGATGTCTACTCGTCCAATTAGTGAAGGAACCACGTGTATGAATTAAAACACGGAGAACAACCCGTATACCTGAGAAGCGGGTGATGATTAATTGTATTATTTAGTTTTAACCAGTATCATACCTTAATGTATAGTTTGTTTTTCATCTTCAATAATTGATATATATATATATATATATATATATATATATATATATATATATATATATATATATTATATTTATATATATATATATATGTGTGTGTGTATGCGTGTGTCTGTATGTTTGTGTGTGGATCTGTGTAATTTGTGTAATGTGTAGATGTTTGTTTCATTTAGCTAGTTTTAAGTTAAGATCTATAAATTATCATATGTAACAATTTAAAGTTTCTGCCAACATAAACATTGGAAAGCTGTTATTTCTTAACAATAATTCTTGTTTAATATGATTTATATCTTTTTTTAAAAATAACGATGTTTTAATATGACATTTTTAATTAACCCATTAAACTGCCATAATCCCCATTTGGGGATCACGTAGTTTAAACCGTCTAGTCACGCCATCTGATACCTATTGAGAAAATAAAGATGCTTGTCTCATGCAGTAGGTTTGTGAGTAAGACGCTGATTCTAAATTTAGCCCTTCCACATGATTCGCTGTCCGCGCGCGAATATTCTTCCGGTTGAGGTAGCCATTTGCGTCACTTGGACGGACTGCCGGTTTTGAAAAGCAAAAACAAAAAATGCAGTTAAAAGTGGTTTATTTTCATCATTTGCGGTTTGTTGTGATGATTGGTTGGTACTTAGCGCTTTAATCACAAGTGTTTATGCATTTTATTATTTTTGATGGGTACAATTGACCCACAAATTTCGATCCCCATTTGGGGCTTATAACTGATTTTGTCTTAAATTTCGTCAAATATTTTGTAATTGCGTTTTGCAGAAAATGACAAGACACGGGGCTTTCTCTAAGAACGAAATTTATTATATTCTAAATGACGATGGATTTATAAGGTCTGATGAAGAAAACGACAGCAATTGGCCTATAGATATTGTGGAACTTACTCTAGACTGTAGACCATGTTGACAAACTGTCAGACAACATAGATATCGATGAAAACATTATTGATGATAATGAACCCCCAGTTGAAATTCATCGTGCAGAAAGTAAAGATGACATTCCGAAAGCACCGATACAAATGATATTCTCCCACCACCTGCGAAAAGACGTGTGACACTTGTGAATCATCCAAACGTGGAAGAAGAGACAGCCACTTTATTTTTTTAAAAATACCCAAACTGTAATTTTGTGCATAAAAAAAGGGATTATATCATCGACTTACTCAGGGGAATCCCCCCTTCTGTAGTGTTTTAGAAGTGGTTTGATGAGACAATTCTGACGCATAATGTCCGAAAGACTGAAACGTATGTCACACAGAAAAGCGTCCACCAGTTTTTTCCTGTCAAATGATTGTGTCGGAAAAATCATTGGCATTCTTCTCTTCACTGGATACCACGCTCTTCCTCAGGAACAATTATACTGGTATGGGGATGACGACATGGATGTGCAATGTGTCAAAAAATGTATGAGCCAAAACAGGAAACTGAAAATAAAACGCTATCTCCATCTCAGTGACAATTCTGACCTGGAAGCCAATCCAGCAAATGAAAGAGATAAGCTCTTCAAAATTTGCAAGCTGATAGACAAACGCATCGAAAACTTTCTAAAATTTGGTGTGTAACGCAAACATATTCGAAAATAAATGGCAGTTAATGGGTTAAGAACTATTATTTGAAATATGTTTTTAGATTTAGAAAACTTTTAGAAACTTATTTTTCTATTACGTCTTTGCTTAAATTCTTTGATTTCCAGGTTTTTCTGAAAATAAAACTTGACAAAATTTTAACAAGATTTTGTTTCTCTTTTTTCAGATTTAATTTCAGAACAATTTATTTTGTATTTTTCTCTTACATATCGCAGACGCTCCTTTTATACAGAAGATCATTGCGTCCAACAGATATCAATTTTTATGTCTAAATTTGCTATTTTTTTGAGTTTAAAACGGAAAACCCGGATAATTCATCTTAAAGAAACAGGTTAAAAAAAATCAGGCATGATGTTCCATTAAAACATTAGTTTTTACAATAATTTAAGCTTTATTTTTATTATCCAGAGTGCGCAAATTGAAGAAATCCTTGAACGTTAGCTGCCAGATCTGAACTTTCTTGAAATTAATCAAGAGGAAATGGACCAAATTTTGGTTTTCATTCTTATGTCCGTTCTCAGTTTCGGTGAGTGAATATGATATTCTATACACATCATTCATAAAAGTCTGCATTCGAGCAGGCATCATATGCTAGGCACCTAAAGGTTGATCTCTTGCATTTAAATTAACGGATTTCTGTTATTCTTTGTCCGTTGTAGTCCACGAAGACCTCACTAATAATATTAGCACAGTGCTTAGGTAGCTACGTCTATCCTCTGGTGGTTTATAAGCCCTATTCTATAACAATAGAAGCGACCACATGTCAGACAAGAGATAAATGGGGTGCCATAAGGAGGGTTTTAAACACGGTTTTCATTGCCGGACTTGACGCATGTTGGCCTGTTTTCCCCCACAGACTGCTGCGCCGCTCCCTATCATAAAACGCCAGCGGGTTAGTTCGGTGGCTGCAGCCTCCCAGCATTCATTCCCAATGTCAATGGCATGTAGTGCGATTTTCAGCGTATCTATGTAGTGTTTACATGAACCACCGAGGGGTCTTTGCCCACCAGTAAGCTCATCGTATTAGATATGGTTCGGCATGTGCACAACATGCCCCGCCCAGCATTGTTGGCACTGCATGAGGCTTGTGTATATTGTAAAGGACCTGAGTACTCGTGGGACTATACTCTCTGCTTTCACTCACTTCTTCTTAATTGCTATTCACACGTGTTTTCTCATATTCACAAACCGAACTCCAAGACGGCATGAACTCTTATTATTACTTTATTGCTTCAATAATTGACTCCAAAATACACTGTAATCTAACTTCACTTAAGTAAGACAAACTTCCTCAGTCCAATCTACTATCTGACTGTCCCTAACGGTGCACCCCCTCGAGTCTTGCTCTCTCTATCCCTCTCCTATCTGCACCTCTGTTCTTAGTTCCGTGCTATAACCAACTCCTCAGTCCCGAGGCCACGCCTATGTCCAAACAACTTGCGTCGCAGTCACCTTGTCTCCAGCTCATAACTCATCACGTCCCGCCCTCCCTAGATTATGACTCGGGTGGGGCCGGTTTGACATAACCGTCTCTGGTGAAGCCCCCAAAACTTACCTACCCCTATCCAGGCCACCTGCAAGTGCGGTCATTCTTTATCTACCCCAAGGCATTTCTCACCTCCGGTCTTCCGCGATCGGCTACCGCCTTTATTTCCCAATTCAAATGAGATAACATTTTGTGCCAGAACGTCACATTTCGCGCCTCCAGTTTACTGACACCTGGACGTGCCCCTGTTGGCCCACGCCGCAACCTCAAAGAACCAGCTGTCTCTTTGAATGCCAACTAACCGCCCTTAGGGTCTCTACCATATACCGGATAGTCCTTCCCTGATTAATGTTTCGGTGTCTGGAACTTTTCTTTCCATTATATGTTGAGAATCTTTCCTTGGGCTTTTGGTGTGATGGTGGTTCAACTACCTTACATGGTGTTGGTACACGATTCATATTTCGCATGCGGACAGTAAAGTATCGAGAACTACAGCTTTGTGTACTTTTAGTTTCGTTTGGATGGTGATTCTCCTTCTGTTCCAGGCACTTTCATACAATCTGTCAAGTTCTGTTGCACTGGCCTTGGACATATCGTCGTTTAACTCATCATCAATGTTGTCATTCTGAGACACTGTGCTGACAAGGTAATTAAAGTGAACCATGCGATTATGTTGTTGCCATGGATGAATATTTTAGGCTCAGTTTAGGGTTTGCCTGGGTCTTGCTGGTACAGATTCTCTGTCTTCTTTTTACTGATTATGAGTCCAAAATTGAGAACGCACTGAAAAATTGATATAAACTAAGTTGCAAGTTTGCTACAGAGCCAGCGTTGGCACAGTTTTCAACAAAAAGAAGATCCAGGATAGTGTCTGAATTGAACTTCGATTTTGCTTTATGCCTCCTGAGATTGAACAAGCGACCATAATTGCAATACTTAATGTCCAGTCCCTATTTGCTATCACTGAAGGCCTCTATAAGTATGTCCTAGAAAATGAGACTAAACAGTGTTGGAGCCAGAAAGCAACCTCGTTTACACTATTAGTAACAGGGACACGTTCAGAGGCCTCTCCATTGTCCTGGACCCAAGACTGCATGCCATCACAGAACTGCCTTACAAAGGCTATAACTTTTCTTGGGCAAACATACCTGGCCATAATCCTCCCCAGCTCTTCATCTCCAACTGTATCAAACGATTTTGTTAGGTCGATGTATATGGGGGAAAAGGGAAAAACTCTTTTCATGGCACTTTTCTTTCAGATGCCTTGCTCCATTGATGGTCCCTCGTTCTTTCTGGAATCCGCATTTGCTTTCTTTTAATAGTCCTTGGTAAAAATGTGCAACTAGGCGATTAAGAAGGATTATGGCAAGTATTTATCCTGCAATTGATAGTAATAATAGTCCACTGTTAATATCACAAGCTTGATGATTTCCTTTTTTGCGTGTAGTGGTGAACTAAAGAAGCATCTTTGAAATCCTGGGGGATTGACTCTTTCTCCCACATTAGCAGGAAAATTTCATGAAGCCTTTCAAGTAGGGCCATGCCACCATCTATGTATCTTTCAGCTGGAATGAGTCTGATCCCGAAGTATTGCCGGGTTTCTTTATTATAATTGATTTACAGTCATTGTAGTTTAATTTTTTTCTTGTAAAATATATTTAGCAAAACTGATTTACATGAATCCTACTTGAAATATAATTTAGGTTTACTGTATGGACGCAATGGTATAGAGTAGTATGATTGATTGGTAATCTCGAAATGATCTTTTTAGTGAATCTAGTGCGTTAAGGTGAACGACTGGTGGTGCTTATTGTACTTGTTTTGTAGCTTAGGTTAAGAGTTAATCGTTAAATTCTTACTTTAATGCGTACGCTAGTTAGCAATATTAAAATATAATAGCACAGAGAAAACAAAGATACGCTAAAATGACTCTATTTTATATAAGTAACTACATTTCATAGATGTCATCAGAATATTATTTTGGTGATGGCATAACATTATTATTTTAATTCTAGGACAATCACTAAACTTCATCTGTAACGCACAAGATGAGCAAACGTTGAACAGAAAATGTTACGTCTTTTTTTATGACAAAAGCACCTGGGATGGTGCCCAGGTATGTTAAATTAATAAATGAAAATATTGCATGCTATTATTACTCTATGAAAATGAACTAAAATACATCACTATTATTTCAGTGAACATTTTGTCGTAAATGTGTATTATCTTTTAATTATCTGATCTCATGTTATGTGAACCAAATAAGGGTGAATCGATCTAAATGCAAATTAAATGCAGATGTATTTCTGAAAACTGTTACCTAAATAATACAGATCTCATATAATTAAGAATTTTTTTATCGGCAGTTGCATTGTACAGCTTAAAAAACATCTATTCGGATATTGAACACTAGGGTTTCGACAGATTTATTATTTAACTAGTCAACCCACGGAGAAGCATACGCCGCAGACTTGCTCATGGAGAGTGCATAGAAAGTGGATAAAGAACGGACACAAACTACAGCACGAAGAAATCAAAACAAAGCGAGTGAACGTCGGTTGGGGGAGGGGAAACCAGGGTTGCCAACTCAATAAAATAACATTTACTGACAAATATATGAATTTTAAACAAAATTACGGACAAATACATTTGTTACGGACACATTTAACATAAAATGTTAACCTTAAAACGAACGAATATGAAGCATAATCCAAGCATTGTAGCTAAAAATGTAAAGTCTCAATATGAGCAGGTCTCTATTGCCATGCTATTTTATAACTTTAGTTTAATGTATGACATTCATCATCAGTGACAGTTTTTAATTCCTCCTGCTTATGATCATACATAGAAACATTTACACTGTCCTTCATTGTGGGAGTAATTTTTCCCGGTCCATTTATCACAGTCAGTAAACTTTCTAATATTGGAATAGACTATTTGTTTCTCAAGTTGGGTTTCAATAAACTAACAGCAGAAAAATCGCGTTCTACTTCTGCTGTTCCATGTGGAAGCGCCAACATTGTTTGTGCAAACTTCGAAAATAGCGGAAATCTGCACTCTTTGTTTTCGATATTACTAGTCATTTGTCCTAAGTCGGCCTTGACATTGCTTAAATCGGCAACTTGGTAGTCAATGAACTCGGCCTATAAAAAAATCAAATTCTGCTGTAGACACAATTTGTGGAAAAAGCTGGGCCAGTTCCAAAATTTCCGACTGTTCCACCGATTTTCTGTTAGTGGGTTTTAGTACTGACATGAGCTTCAGCACTCTGTTGCTAATAGGCATTCTTTTCTGGATTGCACCGACTGCATTGGTATAAAATGCAAGAATATCAAAATAAAACTTTTCAACAGTCAATGGATCAATTACTTTTTGCAGCTGTAGTTTAGTGTGATAACCAATGAATATGTTATCGCGTGATTTAAAGTTTGTACTTTCCAAGCACAGGCTTAACTAGGGTTTTGGCACCCTTGGCTAATTTGTTTTTGGCGCCCTTGATAAATTGATAAGTTTCATCTTTGCTATTTTTTTCATTTTTTATGAAAAAATAATTGAATTTCTCTTATTTTATTTATGACAATAATTACGTATACTGACAGTGACAGTCATACAACGTGAATATAAAAATGCATTAGACTGAACAATACTAATTTGCAGTTTATTATTTACTAAATGATACCGCTAGCTGGCGTATTGGCGTGTTGCTATTACAGTCGGACCTTTCTAACTCAAACTCAAAAAAGAGGTTGGGGAGGGAATTCGCCTTACGGAGTTTTCGAGTTACGGAAACTGGCGTAATAGGCGCAGATTAATCAAAGACAATGTTTATATTAGCGGGAGGGGGAGGGGGACAGCTGTAACATCTTCGTGATGTTTTACTTATTAATATATCTTGTAGGCGTTCTCTCAATACATAACCTTGCATACAATGATGCTCTGAAGAACTGATTTCAATAAAACAACTTTAATATCTACACTATGTACGTACATATATAATTTGAGGTTATACAACGTGGAGTTCTCAGCACACGTCCGCCATTACACACCGAATTCTGACAACTCTGATAATCTCGAACCTTCTTCTCGCGCTTTCACTCACGTGACCTCTCCGTCATCCAACTCGTGATTCACACGTGACAATAGCCATAGCGGATAGAAGGCTTGACAGGAAAGAGAGGCGATGAAGTTTCTTATGAAAGGAGCCAACTTGCTTTGACACACCGACACAAGCCCGTGGGAGGAGACACCTTTACTCCCTCGACAGTGGGATGGGAATAGTAAGATTTTTCTTTTTAAAAGAAAGATTGTAAAATCATATTGTCATTTGTATGATAAGAAGCCACTGCAAAGGCCACAAAGATAATAAATATTTATGAAATGAAATATATTTAAATATAATTAAGTATTCACTTTTTTGTTATCGAGTATAAAAGTGAAATACAGTCGGACCTCGCTAAGTCGAACTTCCCTAAGTCGAAAACCTCCCTATAACGAATTAATAGTTAGGTCCCGGCAAAATTCCATCAGACTAATGTATTTCAGATCTCCTTAAATCCAAGATTTTTGGCTTTCAAACTCTCTTAGTCGAATTTTCAAAGGCGTTTGGTTTATTATTCTGGAGTGACATTTCAGAACACGTGTTCCGTAGAGCCTACGTAAATGGACGTACAATCTTATCTTAGTGTATTCCACGAGGGATTAAGCGACCCTTGCAAGTACAAAAAATGACAAAGACAAGAAAAAGGAGAGGTAACTAAATGCGTCCTTTGCTGAATGCTGTGACTGACTGTTTTTAAAAAGAAAAATCTTACTTGCTGTTCTTCCACCTCTAGATATCTACAATGTCCTTGATTAATCGGCGCATATTAAGCCATTTTCCATAACTCAAAAACTCCGTTAGTCGAATTTTTTGCGGGTCCTTTTGAGTTCGACTTAGAGAGGTCCGACTTTATTTATTTAAATACAAATTTAAAATCTAGAGATGTAGTGGCGGCGCCCTTTTTAGCTGGCGCCTTTGGAAACTGCCCCGATGCCAACCCGTTGTTACGCCATTGTTTCCAAGCGATCAAAGCTCGATAAGTCTTCAACTAACACTAGTACCTGTTATCGTATATAGTAACCCCACACACTTTTCAACAGTTTATTTGCCTCTGCATATAAATCTAGTAAAATCGGAGAATTTGATTGAAATATTTTGTTGAACTGAGGAAATATAGGCAGCACTGTTTGCAAAAACAAAAAATAACATTTAACGGATTTAACGACAGGATTTTGTAATTGAGGGCTAAATATATCCACTGTAACCAACTGATCACACTCATAACTTGATTGAAAATAGCTTGATAGTGCATCATACAATACCATTAATACACTCCAACAGGCTCAACCATCTCTTGGAACACAGCTGCAATAGTCGTAGAGTGTCTGCTTCCACGTACTCTTGAAACTCTTTGTACAGCTGTAATCTTTTGCAACTATGTGAAAATGGATGTGAATGTCTCTGCATAGCTCTTCAATAAATTTGGGAAATTTTTTACATGCATCAGCTGCACATAGAGCAGCTACATGGCATGTGCAGGGTGTATGAAATATATTTGGTTGTACACTTCTGAAACGTGAAAGCTCGGAATTTTTTAATCCAATCATTGCGTTAGCTCCATCTGTTCCAAGTGCCATTACATTGGCTAGTTGTAAATTATCTTCGTCCAGACATGCCTTGATTGAAGCAAAAATGAACTATGCTTTTTTTTTCCTTTTAAATAAATTAAACGATAAAATCTACATTGAATCTTACCAATTTCAACATCGAAGTAAATCACCACCATGGCCGTTTTTTCTGTGGTTGATATATCAGTTGATTCGTAAACCAACAGAGTAAAATGACACGATATCAACTTAGTGGACAAATCTTCTGTGTTCAGATTGCCAATATCATTTTTAATCATCATATATCCTTTTGTTCGTTTAGAGCTGAAATCGTTAGCGATTTTTCAATCAGGATACCAATCTGCAACATTTTCCAAGATGTCGTCCATTAAACTTAGTAACAAGTTTTTTCTTGCAACAAAATGTGCCACTTTTAATTCTCATTATGTTACCTGTTTGTTGTGAGCAGTTACAGGAGATGTTTTTTTATCCTTAGTCAAGAACTGCAACATTCCATCAGCAAATTTCCTTGTTGACATTGCCTGAATATGTTTTGCGCTTCTACCTTGACTGCGAACGTCTTATACACCACCAGATGCAACGCTAAATATCTTTCTACAGCACGTTCATACAGCGTTATATTTGGAATCATTGTCCGTTGATATCCAGTCCTTAAATTCGCAATTTTTAATCCATGTATGCTGAAAATAGCATTTTCTGTTCACTTTAGCTTTTTTTAACAATAATTGTATCTGCATTTTCGTTTATTTCACAGTTTTCACTGCGGCTATCGTCTTCGCTTGTTTACATCTTCTCCGCCATTTTTGAAATTCAGATACTATTTTTACATTTATGTCGTCATAATTTATGTGTAATTGTGAATTAACGATTAACGATCTGTCTAAACAAGTCCAACTTGCCGCAATGCGTCTCGCCGCGTGAGCCTAGCTGTACAGAAAGATCTTAGAGTTTATTAATAGAACGCGGGATGCCACTAAAACAATTTAAAAATTAAAAATTGAGTCTAGAAAATAGATATCACAAACATGATTTAATGATTTTTTTAAACGTAGAGATTCTACGTTTTGCCAATTTTTTTTAAAGGACGTTTTAAATTTTTACGGAATTTTACGGACAGGCAATTTTACGACAAATCTTTACGGACTTTCCGTAACTTGACGGACGGTTGGCAACCCTGGGGGGAACTGCAAACTCATTGTTGGTTTCGAGACATTTGCGGGCGAAATTCGGTACACCCCTAACTTCTATAAATTCAGCTATAAAACGATAATCAGTGTTTAAATCGGAGTTACATAATCGATAATCGGTTTTCCAAAAACAAAATAACAACAACAACACGTAATTAACAACCCTAAATATGACTAACCCTCGCTAGTTAATAACATTTTATGTTTAAGAGATGGTATTAATATATGAGAGGCCGGTAACAACAACCTCAGAGTGCATGTCTTCATGTTTACTCGCTATTTTTTTATTTACTTAGTGCTGCTTTTCGTGTCTGTACTCTCATCCCCCCAACCATTCTTTGCACTGTCTATGATGAGCAAGTCTGCGGCGTATACTACGCCATGGGTCTATCTAGAGTTCCTTCTTTTCATTCACTCACAGTTGTTTGCCCAAACCCACCCCGTTTTGACAACTGTATATTTCAGGAAGTCTTCGCCCGTCACTAAATCATTAGCGGCGTATAGAACGCCCCGGGTCAGCTAGTGTTGGCAATAAAGGGATATAAATAGATGTAAAAACAAAGTTTTTGACTATAAATCCCTTATATACGAGACATAACTAAAAGTAATGATTATGTTTAAACGTGACATTTACAGACTGAAACAGAATTATCTCCCCTGGTTTTAAAACCGGGCGCAGGGACGGTAGAGGGTGTGAACATCGACGGTCGGCGTCAACGCATGAACTGAACTGTCACGGAAAGAATTATAAACAATTAGTCGGTTCGGATAGTCCGATCGCTTAAACTTACAAAGCAAGTAAATATAAGGGATTTAAAAAGAACTGAGACAAACAGACATTTAAAAAAAAACAACAATGTTTTCGCTGGTGTGTGAACCCAGGACCTTCCCCGTATAAGGCGGGCGTGATAACCAACCAGTACACTACGACTCTCACGTTATTCTGTGAAGGAACAATGCAAGTGAAACTCAAGGACTATTGTTGGTCTCGATACATTGGTCGACCCCAGCGAGGGTCAATCGTCATGCTTAGTTGCACATACGTGCGTGTTGTCTTGCATGGTCACATGAATAGAATTATATATATAGATAGTTAGATACCCACTTCAGGTATTACTCACGACTATTGATATTTATTTTAGAATTATATTTTCTTTTCTTACGCCTGCAATATTAAATTTTATTAAACATCATTTTTTTTTAAATACTGTAATTCGTCACACTTTTTAAACACAGTTTCTAATTAAGAAATGTTGTGTCTTGTTTTAAAAACTATTTATCTCAAGATTTGTTAATAATTTAATTTATTCTAAATTCTTCATATATTTTTTCCCCGAAATATGACTTTCTTATGACAAGCCGCTGTTTGACCATCGTTGGTATATACATTGCAGCACGATTTTCACGGTACCATTGCGCAATTTTACTACCCGAGTTATTACACGGCAAAGGGAACCCGGGTACCGCTTTGACGGGCCTAAATAGGACGCGTATAAACTCTCTAATTGGAGCATTAATTCAAACATGGAGCAATTTAGGGCTTGACATGGTAGTTTCCCTGTAAGCTCAATATAAGATACCGTATATCTTTTCAGATCTATACAATTTTATATGTCATTAATTTACTTTAAAATTTGTAAAGACTATAAGTAATTTTTTTTTAATCTAAAAATGTAATTATGTTCTGACGTACCGTGTTTCAGTTAAATATTCAGATTTCATAAATATTCTCTCATTTTTAACACTATTTGGACAAAAAATATTCAGATTTTTTTTAGTCAACTAGACAAATGGTATTTTATGTACAATACACTTTTCACTTAGATAAATTCTAGTACACATTTTAAAAGTAAGTTTCATATGCAAACACACATACACAAACATAAACACAAATCCAAACAATCGCAGATGGAGACACATACACATGCATATGAACACAAAGTAATAGTAATATTTATAAATCAATTTTTATAATAGTAAAAAAGGAGGAGAGCTGACTATAATTTAAGTCAATTTTTTAAACAAAACCTCGAAGTAATGATGATGCTTATTAAATGTTTTAAAAATATTCTTTTTATATTTAAAATTTAGATATACCTATAGAGCCATTTATATCTAGTTAAAATGTGTTTATTTTATACATTTCAGTAGCTTTTATAAATATAACTATGTTTTACGTTTAAATCATTTTCTCTTTACACACAAAGAAATTCTGTTCTGAGAGCTTGGAACAAGGGCATCTAGCTGAACCGATTACGCAATCAGAGAGACAAATTACCAATAATATTGTCTTAGATGCCGGCAAGCAAGGTATGTAAAACAACATAAGCACAACATAAAGTTATGGCAGATATGCTTATTTAAAATAAAAGGTATAAATAAAGTAAATGCAATACAAATATATATATATATATTTATATATATATTGTAAGGAAATAAGGTTAACTTGAATGGATCGCCAGGTGCTGAGATCAAAGAGTAAACGCCACGAGGGCGGCAGGTCTTTGATGTGTTGGAGTAGCTCGCCAGGAGGGACGCGGTTCGGAAGCCGCGCGTGGTCCTTTGATGTGGAGCAAAGAGGACAAACTGACCAGGGGAACAGAGACTTTAAAATTGAAGTTCTGGTGTTAACTGGCCCGGTCGGAGATAAGAGGAGTGCCGACCACGGGAGTCCGCGGGACAGGGCAAAGGTGTGAAATGCCTCAGGGTAGATAGGATGACCAGACGCGCAGGTGGTCTGGGTGGGGGTAGTTAAGTGGTGGGGGGTCTCACCAGATATGGTTATGTCGAACCGGCCCCACCCCCGTCTTAATCTAGGGGTGATCCCTTATGACTGACATATTTGACATAGACGACCGGACACTGGATGAGTTTTAGGGGCGGGGTCTAAGGGGTATTAGAGGGGACGCACTAAAATGAACACAAAGAGGAGCAGGCTAGGGAACGAGAGGAGAAACGACGCGACGGACCGCTAGGGAAAGTGTAGACTTGTAGACAGTTGGACAGTAGAGATTAGGTTAAGTGAGAAATAACTAGAATTGAAGAAGTGAAGCAATAAACAGAGTTATTAAGTGTTCCAGTGGTCTTAGAGTCTTTGTAATTTGAAGTGAGTGAAAGCAGAGAGTTTAGTCACACGATGATTTCACCTACCTTGGCAGTAACATCACAAGCACACTCTACCTGGATAAGGAAATAGGAACCAGAATCGGCAAGGCCGCATCATTAATGGCTAGGCTGAATCAAAGAGTGTGGAACGATGCGCAGCTCACAGATAGGACGAAAATCACTGTGTACCAGGCTTGCGTGCGCAGCACACTCCTCTCTGGCAGTGAGTGCTGGATGACCTACGCCAAGCAAACAAAGCAGCTCAACAGCTTCCACTTACGATGCTTGCGTAGGATTCTACGCATCAAGTGGCGGGACAAGATCACCAATGTCGAGGTACTCAGAAGAAGCCATATGCTGAGTATGCACTCAATTCTGAGTGATAGACGCCTGTGGTGGTTAGGTCATGTTCGCAGGATGAGCTCGGAGCGCATTCCTAGAGCCTTGCTTTACGGTGAGCTGGCAACCGGTATGAGAAAAAGAGGTCACCCCTGCTTGCGCTTCAAGGACGTCTTCAAGAAAGACATGTCATTGGCACAGATAGACCATAAAACGTGGGAGACCATTGCCGAGGAGCGCACCTCCTGGCGGGCAAAAGTGCGTGAGGGCATTCATGTCGTGGAAGCATCCATCATAGCTTTGAGTGAAGAGAGAAGGGCCAGGAGAAAGGGCAGGGGGTCAGAAAAGCAGGAGTACACACCATCGTCCTATGAGGACGGATGGTTGCCATACCATTATATATGTGTGTGTATGTGTGTGAAAGTGTGCCTTAGAGATAACCGATGCTAGAAATAAATGAAATGCAATATGACGACAGTAAATTAAAATGTGCTTGACATTTCGTCATGTTTAACAGTGTTGCAAAGATTTAGTTGTTAAAGAAGTGGTAAATGTTTTGTTTTTCACTCAACCAACTCTTATATATATTTTGGAAATGGTGAGTTTAGCTTAATGCCGACATTACTATTAGCTATTATTATGAATGTTCTAAGAAATATTATTTCAGACAAGATAACTTCGAACATAAATTGCTCGACAACTTTAACAAATCAAGTTGGCTTAAATTCAAAATTCAGTTTTATTTTCCCGGGTGTTATATGTAATTTGAAATACGTCCTCGCTATTATGTTAAGTCATTAACACCAACGTCCAATATATTAGTTGGTGTAAGAATTTTTGTTTCCAAATTCTGTAGCTTCCAAAACTTTTAACGAATTTCTACTACATTAACATTATAATATAAAGAAAACATATTTCTGCTCAATACGTTTTCATATAAAATGCCTGCGTTTTCCCTTTCATCGTCCAGAAAGTTGCCCTGTTGTACTTCGTCTGAGGTTACACTAAAATGCCAAGGACTTCACTTATAATCTTGGCATAAGTCAAACATCTTCTACGATTATTTTGTTTTCTCATAGAAGCATTTTTTAGCTCAATGAAGTACTTTCACTTAATATGTTATCAATAATTTCGGCAGTCAATGGCTCTATGAACTACAGGCTTCATTCAATGGGTCAAAAACCTATATAAAAATAGTAATATTGTGAAAAGCTAAATTTCTGAGTCTGTGGGCGTGTTTAGGTTTTGAATGCCTTTGGCAATTTTTATATTGAAGCTAAAATATACTCAAAATGGTTTATTGTATACTTACTACATTTGCTCTTGCACACCATCACGTATCATTAAATTGATTAAATGCCTTGCCCAAAGCATCAATTATTAGAACTACTTCACAGATGAGTGGACATGTAAAATAATTCGTTATGACGTTTTAATGTACAAAATTTTAAGTCAGTTAGTTACTCAATCATCAATTTAAACAAAATGTGTGTAGTGTTTGCAATGTCTTTTACACTTTTTCTGGATAATTAGATCAAATTGGGAATACAGATACATTTTTCTTTAGCAAAGATCTCAACACAATTTAGATTAAAAGAACCTATAGTAACAATACATGTAGCTGCTCCATTAACAAATATATATATATGAATGTTCTTAAGTGTCTTGTGTGTGTAAGTGATGCGTGTTTGTTTGTGTGTACGTGTCTTTTTGAAAAATATTATTAGCATACTTTTGAAAAGCTTTGTATATTAAAAAATTACATATTTTAGCAAAAATAAAATATTTAAAAAATACATACGCTTAAAATGTTTTTTTTCATCTTTAATGTAATATGAAAATAATAAAATTGTTTTTATTAAAATTTTAGTTTATATGTTTTTACTAATAAAGATGTTAACATTAATCCACAGTTTGGATAGGAGCTACGAGAATATCTTCAACCGACGATTTTCGTTGGAACGTATCCCAAAAAATCCTGAAAAGCGATGACAGCTGGTGGGCGAGTTATTCTCGTAGTCGTGTCATAAATGAAGATTGTGCTGTTTTAAATATGGTTCAAACCAACGTTGTAATTTTTATTTCAGAATGTAAAAAGAACAAATCAGCATTATGTCAAACAGGTAAATATTATATATCTATACCAAGGATGGCCATACTTGTAGTAACTGAGAGCCATTTAAAAAAAAATAATTGTTGAGAGGCGCATTGAAGCAATATGGTTCACGAGTCCAATCGCAATGAAAAATTGCTTTAGTGATGCATTATTTTAAATACTGTTTATTCGAATATAATTATTTAAACATTTCAGTTGTTTACACCCTAACCGTATGTTGAAGAAATTTTAGTTACATAATTCAAAAATATTTAAATATTTAAAATGTATAAATAGAAACACACAACATCTAGACTCATAATTATAGTTAACATTAATTGTTATGATTCTGCCGAGCAGCCTTTGAACTAACATGTTTCTCTAGATCTGTTTAATATATGGTGCATTAAACTTAAATTATCTGGGAGCCCATAATCTCTTTTTCGTAAACGTTTAAGACTCTTTCCCCTTTCCCTTTGACACGATTTTTTTACAAATATTGAAAAAAAGTATGTAAACCATGATCAAAATTGAAATCAGCCATTATTGTGAACTTTACATCTTACGCCGATTGGGTCCTCGGGTCCTTGCTGTAGTTTTTTTAAGCCGTATAAATAGTATTTTATTAATCTAATTGCCATTAAACTTTCTAGAGTTTTTGATTACGCTCCTGCGAAGGTTTCTAGTATAAATTTGTTTTAAAAATTACCGCTTAATAGGGGCCGGGGCCCAAAATATTATTTTTAACATGAGTTATATTAAGTTATATTATACAGTGTGTGTTAGATAAATGGATGGATTATTTACCAAATTTTATAGTAAAAAATATAATGGCCTAAATTAAAATTCTATGATTCCATAAGGTATTAATTAAACTCCTAACGTTTGTTCCTTTGGGCCGGGGCGCGTAATAATTTTTCGTAAACTTTTAAAGCTTTATTTCTCTTTAGATTTTAAACATTTCAGATTTATATAGACACATACCTCCATCTTGACCTAGATTGAGACATGAACATCTTGCACCGTTTTTTTCTCGAAAGCATTTATGTCATTTTATTACCCTTTGATTTTACACGACCTTGACAAATATTGACAAAACAACTATAAATCCATCATGGTCCAGATTGAAATCAAATGGTATTTTGCAATTTAAATTTTGTAGGGATTGGGCCCGGGTGCCCTTAATGTCATTTTGTTCCCTTATGTAAGCTATATAAATACTATTTTATTCACTAGTCATGATTAAACTTAAGAAAGTGTTTGAGTAAACTCCCACGAACGGTTCTTGATATAATAAATGTTTCTAGATCAAACTTAGTACATACGAATTATATTACACATATTTAGAACTTAAAGACAATTAAAACCCTCTTGTCCAAAAATTAAGCAGGTTTCATTTCGAAATTTTTTGCGCAACGGTTTTAACTGTCGACAACGTTCGCAAAGTTCAACTTTCTTATTTATGACCCAATCTTCACAAGTTTGGTAGGCGTCTTCCCTGCTCTAACCGAAATTAATGAACGTGTTTATATTGTTGGTATGACGCCAATTATTTGACATATTTGACAACAGTAGATATATTTAAATATTCCCATGGTCTTTGTTACTTATCGTCCCGTCTTCCAGAAACGTGTTACTTGGTTTCTCAACGCTAACTGAAATCCCTTTTTTCCCGCTGATTAGCGAGGGTATTTCGCTAGTTTATAAAATATAACATAGTTTTGTAAATATTCACCAACATAAAAAAATAAGCACGTACATTTTGTGATAACGTAAATACATGATGTAATGTAATGATGGATGTAATTTAAAATAAATAATTTAAATGTACTAACAAACATAACTACATACACACATTTACATACGCACGCATACGCGCACAAACAGAAAAGCAAACAACAGACATACATAAGTACGTACATGCATACACAAGCTCAGACCCACATACATGCATACTTTTGATATAAATAAAGAACTTTTTTTATTTCTATTTTAGACATTTCTAATCTTTGCAACAATTCCTTACCTGATGCGTGTTCCTCAGGTTCCTACTGCTTTCAAGTGTACAACGTCAATTTGACGTGGCAGAATGCAACAGTAAGGTGTTACATTTTAAATCTCACAAGTACATACATAGACAATAACACACACACGCGCGCACACATATATATATAAATATCAACATACATAATTTGCAATATCTGTCACGTCTGTCTGTTCGTGACGCTACTAATTTTAGAAAGCAGCGCACCAAATTACTGCACCAAAAAATAACTCTTTTCGAACGCTCCACATAAAATTGTGCTATATGAAAATAAATGAATAAAAAAAAATTATGTGTTACATTACTTTTTATTCTGATGAGTATTTTTTCAAAATAAATAGATTTCAGCTGAAATGTATTTATTTTGAAAACTTCCGTCATTTTTGACGGATAATACACTAGTATATATATATAGCCAACTGGAGGAATACAGTAAACAATTTTCTAACTAATCAGTATATAAACATTGGGGCACGGTGATAAAGTAGCATGCGAGTAGGGATTTTTTCACGGGGCTAAGTGTGTCCACCCAGCTCCTAATGGGTACCCAACACTAGTTAGAGAAACAAAGGGAATAGGGAACTCTCATAGCCTTGGCCCGTGAACACTGCGTCACTTGCCAACAGATTGGCACGGTCTATGGACGCAATAATCTTCTGTATCGAAGTTCAATATATAGAAGGAACGCCTTTATACATAAGACAACCTAACACAGGTCGTGACACCTGTATGTTGTAGAGTTTAATGAGTTTACTAATTTTCAGATATAATGGTGACACAGATCCAAACGTTTAAATATAAGTTTAAATCTAACCAGGAACTTTTAAAGTGCACCAGCCTATGCCCTACATTTAACTAGCTTTCATTACTATATCGGAACGTTCTTCCCTCTATCTCTTTTCTCTGCAGCTCCCTCTTCTAATAGATCTTTTATGCTAGTCTGCGCTGGGATACGACTATAGTATGCTCCAATTTGATGAACTCTCGACCCTAATTTTCCTTCTACTAATTCTTTCCCTCTTTTTCTTTGACTCCTCTTGCAAGCTACTGTTATAAATAACTCATCATGTGTGCTATACATATTTATTCATTGTCTATTAACCATTCTCTTCCTTGGGATTTTCGTGAGTTCTCTTATAACAAACGCTAAAAACTCACTCACCTCATGCCGTACTCCTGAACATAAATGGACACCTACGTAACTTGATACTTAGTACGTTTCCCGGACATACAATTTAATTAATCGACTCAGAATACTTTCATTAACATTATGCTAAATAAGGTCTCTAACGAACAAAACATGTTGCAGGAGATGGTGGTGATTAGTGTCTAAGTCAAATGTGGCTTTTTTTTTACAAAAAATACCTTAATTTATTATAAATCTTTTTTTCTCCAAGTACACTAAATTCTGCTGCAACCTGCTACATACACACCCACATAGAGATAGAGAGAGAGGGATTGAGACTGACAGACAGACAGAAGGAGAGAGAGAGAGAGAGAGATATAATGTGATAAGAGAAAGAGGAGAGAAAGAGAGATGATACTGTTAAAAATATTTGCTCAATAAGCGTTAATTATATGTTGCATCTATGTAATTCTATTTTTTAGTTAGAAATGTTTTGTCTTGAATGTTTACTTTTCGCTAGTTTCTTTTTTATCGAGCACACTGAGCCAAGCCCCAGACTTGGGGTACGGCGCTAGTTAAGTTCTAATTTTTTTTAAATTACTTTTATAATTAGTATTTTAAAATAATCCACAAAAGTTAAATTTAACTACACAAAGAAATTATTTGTTTATTTATAGTTTGATTCATTTTTACTTTTTAGCTATTTTGCCTTCAGAAAAACTCTCATCTCGCAGAGGCTACAACAGCTGTAATATTTAATACTTTGTCAATTTACCTTAAAGATTTTCAAGAGGGTAAAAAAATTTTTTTGATAAACCTAATTTTTTTGTTTTATATTAAGATTAGTTTAAAATGTTTTAATCAAATCTTTCACAGGGAATATTTTGCTATATTGGACTATACATTAAAAAGGTCTTCAAACTAATTATTAAAGCTGTTCATAGATCATTCTAAGAACATTTCACTGTGTAACATATTTTAGATATATTAAAAGAGATACAGGCAGATGATTCTTCCTTAACAGGTGTATTTAGTATGTCTTGTATGAAAAATTGTGCCGCTTATTTACACTACTTGGCGGTTTTCGCCTACTGTTTGTCAACGAATAATTTATGTATACATAGAATGAGCCAATCTTTAAATTAAGATAAAAGAAGCCAGCAACTGAGGCCATAATTCACAGAAGACACACACAAAAAACTAATCTATTCATTTAGAGACACCCAATAGTTTAAAAGTAAGTTACCAACAAGGTTAAGCTGTCAGAGCCCCGGTTTTGACTCAATGAATTGGAAGAACTATGTTGATAATTTTCTTCTTTAAATTTTCTATGGTTACTTTTTTATAAATTATTAGTACGAAGTTTAACAGTGCAATTATAGGTTCAAAAAAGACAAAAACAAAACAATAATGTCAAGACGATTTTATAAACGGCAAAACTCTGTCCCTACAGCTCAAAGACACTTTCTCATCGATTAAAAGTGTCCTTTCCTGCTATAATGCCTATAGGAACTCCAAGTGTAAACTAAACAGCTCAGGATTTTCTTCTTGAAATGTTTAGTGGTCAAGATTATATTTATGTGTAAGAAGATTTACAGTGCAGGAAAAATTTTAGTAGCACTGCCAGTGGAAACTCGTCCTTGCAGAAAATTTATATCTTTGCCATATGTGTTTAAGCGTACACAAAATTGCATTTTATTCTAAACTCTACTCCTCATTGCAATTGTTTACTCTGCACGAAAACAAGCAATAGAGAACTACTATGAGCATCAGCACGTGTTAAAACCATTAGGCAAACTAAACTTTCTTCAAAATTTGTTTTATTAATATAAGATATTCTTTATTCATTTAAATTTTACTAAATTAAAATTTGCACTCCAAATAAAAAATTCCTTTTTTCTATATAAAGTTTGGATTGGTGCCTTTGAGAAGAGAGAGGGAGTCCTCACCTGGGCAATGAGTGGAGAAAAGGTTGCAGAGGTTATTTCTAAAAATTATGATGGCTCAGATCTAGGTGGTCATCTAGTGTGGCTAAATTTAAATACTGATGTAAAACTACAAAGCAGACCCATCACGGAAACACATGGTTTTGTTTGTCAGAAGGGTAGGAACATTTTTCGATGCTATGAATCAACCCAGTCCAACTAACAATTTCTGATTAAAATTCAACTTTTAAAAAGGATGACCTAATTGTAAAATCTACGAGCAAACTGTAAATTGATTATTTATAAATATATATATATATATATATATATATATATATATATATATATATATATATATATATATATTAGTTTTCATTTTTCTGTTTGTAATGATATAATTATTGTTTTGAAATTTAGCTCAAACAATGTGTTAAAAAAATTGTTCCACAAAATGATAATAATTTATATTTTCTTATTTGCAAAGCTGCTGTTGATGATGATCCCCATCTCTACGTGGCGACTCTCCCAACAACATCCTTGAGTCCCTCGCCTTCAGGATATATAAAAGTTATTTCTGGCTTTCAATTTTTCGTTTACATAAAGTTTCAAGTTATGGGCAACGATGGTAGTCACAAATTTGTGGAAGAACAAATTGTACCATTGGCACCTAAGAATGAAGTGAATTACAATTTAAGTTCTCTTTTATCTCAATACGAAATAGGTAATTAAAAATAGAATAAATTGTTATTTTTAATTTAACATACATTTAAGAAATGTTTTTAATTAATATGAATTTAAAGCTGAAAATAATCAATAAACATAATTTTTAACTGTGATGATAATAAAAGATTTAAATAGATTAGCATCAAGATATGTATTATACTTTTAAAAACCTTTATTAAATGTTAAGGATTATATTAAATATATCGATATTTATCTTACTTGTGTTTCTTCTTCCATACACATTTCCTAGGGAACCCAAAGCGTTACGTCAAAATATACTCCAATCAACCGGTTTCTGTAACACTGTTTATAATGAACACAGAAACTTCAGAAGAAAACTCTACCATCGCTATTCCAAGAGAACTTTACTACACCTATAGGGCTACTTACTTACTATTTTCAGTCCTCGATGCTCAAATAGGTATAATGTTTTTAATGTCTTTGAATATAAGTTATATGATAAAATCATTAGATTTTCATTAACCTGACTAGCAGTTGCGTAGCGAGAGGAGGCAAGAGATCAAAATGCCCCGGGCAGCACTTTGTTAGGGGCGGCAAATTCATCGTCGTTAATTAGCTTCTAAAAGGGAAAAAAATTAACTTGAAATTTTAGCAAAATAACTTGATTACCAAATAATAAATTGATACAAGACATAAAGAAACTATAATAAAATAAGTGAACGTTTCTATTGCCAAAACATCAAAACCCACATTGGATATAAATTATTCTCATACTTATGCTAATGTAATGAACAACTGAAAGACTTACGTAGTATAAGAATGTGGCACTGTTCTGATGGTGACGTATTTGATTCTTTAAATTGTACTGCTTCTTCTTTTGTAAAAGAGAAAATTGGTGTACCCAATCATTTTAAAACTCACCAATCGAATGCCCGGGTGGCAAAACTTTAGGGCGGAATTAATTAACTTCTAAAAATGAAAACTGTAACATCTTTGTGATGTTTTACTTATTAATATATCTTGTAGGTGTTCTCTCAATGCATAACCTTGCATAAAATAATCCCCTTAAGAACTGGTTTCAATAAAACAATTTTAATATCTACACTATGCACATAACATATAATGTGAGGTTATACAACGTGGAATACTCAGGCACACATCCGTCATGACACACAGAATTCTCCAACACTGATAATCTCAAACCTTCTTCCCGCGTTTTTACTCACGCGACCCTTTCCGTCATCCAACACGCGATTCACACGTGACATTCACCTCCATCCTTCAAAAATATGTTTATGAAATACAACATTTTTGGTCTTAATAAAATCAAATTAATCCACATGTATATTCAAATTTCTAATATGTATCATCAATGGACATTCATTGCCTTGCACACAACATCTATACATAAAGATCAAGAGAAAAAATCTATAGGACTTCAACTGTCTACCTGTACTGAAAAAATGAAACTGAAATTTTAACACAAATATACTTTTGTGTAAGTAAAATTCTTTAAACAATCAATGTTCTTAAAACTAAAATTAAATATATATCCAGTGGAATTCAAACACTGATCTTTGTTTATTGTTCAGCGAATAAAAATACTAATATTAAAACAGTCTCTGGTTTTATCATTTAGGAATTCACAGACTAATATTAATACAGTCTTTGGTTTTATCACTTAGGAATTCACAGAATGTCTGTATTTATTGTCATTCTACTTAATATGTCTGCAACCACATTGTCCTTTCCCTTAACAGGTTTAATGTCAAATTTGTAGTCGGCTAATAGCATAGCCTAGTTCAAAAATAGTCATTCTTCAGCTGACAAGTATGAATTCAAATCGATGAGCTTTCAATGCTTTTTCAGCCTATTAAATGTTCAATAATTTACCAGCCACGACCACGATTATGTTCAGTCACAATATCAATTCCAGCATCTTGAATAAGCTGCTTAGCTTTTGAGATGTCATTTTTGCTTCCCGATAATTCAACAGAATTTCGACCAGATGAGTCACTGTCATTAGAAACTTTTATCCGAAAATGACTGTCTGCTTCAAAGTCTCTGATTCTGTTTAATACACAACCCATTGTTCTTCCTACTTCAGATGATTGCACATAAATGGTCTCAGACACACTAGTACCATCTCTATCTCTGCTGCTATGACCTTCATCCCTTTTGTCCTATACATGATTGTCAATATAGGCTACAGTGTCAGTAGGTCTTATTTCTTCTTGATTCAACTTTATTATATCATCCATGTCTTGTTTTTCAGTCTTTCTCCGTAGTTGATCATAATTTATTTTTCTGGAATCAAAACAATATTTGCCTCTCCATGATCTTCTTCCTTGATCATAATCTCTATATCTAGAATTATGATTATATTTTTCTCTCCATGATTGTCTAACTTTGTTTTCAAAGTGATCTTGTCTTGATTTTTCTTCTGTTTTTTTGTCTTATGTGGCTGCCATTAGGTGACACCCTATTTGGTTGTCCTTTATTGTGGTAACACTGCCTCACCACATGTCCTGGCTTGTTACAGTACCAGCAAATACTTTGTCTGTTGCCTTGGTATGTAAGAGTCTGGTTTCTCATTCCTTGTCTTTTTTCTTCGTTTTTATTTTTTATTGCAGCAAAGATATCTTGTCTCTTATCCATTTCCACATTTGAATGATAGTCTTTGAAGGTGCGTAATGCATTTGTTAGCTCTGCTTGAGTACGAACTTTCTTATCAGTTAAATATGTGAATAGAGCTGGTGTTGCATTTTCTAAATACTTGTCAATTAGCACCATGTCTAGTATGGCCTTTGGATTATAGAATATAAGAATATACTAATAAAAAAAAAGAACTAATAAAAAAAACTAATTTAAAAAATACGTTGTTGTAAAAGAAGGCAAAACAACACGGCAAAAATTTGTTGTTATAATTTTCGAAATTTTAAAATTCTAACAAAATAGAATAAGGCTTTTCGAGGTCACAGAAATGACAATACTAATGAAAATATAGACAAAATTCTTGAACTTAGGCGACTACTAACATATTACAATCCAGTGCTTCCAGACATCATTTAAAAACAGGTAAATAACTTCTCACATCATATTTAAAATGACGTCATTGCAGTTTTAGGAGAAACATTGGGTCAACTATCATATTTGGGGTACAAAAGATCAAATATTATTCCATCATTATATCTAAAACTTAAAATTGTTGCACTCAATTAAGAGAAGGTATCTCAAATGACATGTTCAAACAAGGACTATTAACCTCACGGGTAAAAAATGAATTAATAAATTCAAACGGATATAATTTTTTTTAATTTATAAAGATATTAAGGCTCTAAGTGTCACCGTCTTTAGTAATTGTATTCCTTCGAGTAATCCTGAAAATCCCATAAATAAAGCCAGCTGTGAGAGCAGCTTTTCTAAAATTAAGTTAATGAAAAATTCATTACCATCAAAAATGAACTTAAAAAATGGTTGACTACTCTCTAGCCATATTGGCTATGTAGCTTCACGTGGCTTACAATATTAATTTATCAAAGATTATGCATTTAGGAAGAGAACAAAACGTTAATTTTAATCATAAAATGAAAGTCATTCTATTTATTTCTAACATTAAAATATACAGTGTCCTTCTTATTACTTTCTAATTAAAAAATATATTTTCTTTATGGTATCAACATATTTCATCCGGACGATGAGGGTGCGGTAAACTTGAGATCTGCCACCATGCGGCACATATCACACTTCGCCTTTGCTGAAAAACTAGATTTTTTTTAATGTGCAAATATTACGTGTAATGAATAGTTATAATAATAGTAATAGTACCAGACGTATTGCATAAATATAGGAGATAGTCTGTAAAAGAGCTTTGAACATACTTTCTATTATGCATAGATTTGCTCTATTTTTTATTTTAATTCAGCTAAGAATTCGACAAATTATATTTGAGTTCTGGTATGCTTAATACTAAAAACTAGGGTGTACCGGTATTTGGCTCTGGCTCCGGCAAATCCGAAATCCGGTTATCTTTTTACAAATCATTTCATAAATCTGGCCAAATCCGGCCCCGCCGACTGGCAAAAAATTGATTTTGCTAGAGCCCTACTAAATACTAAATGATTTATTTAAAAAATGAATAAGAAAATTGAAATATATATTGTATATATTGTATATAAGTATATATTTACCTTGTAATTTAAAGTGAATTTCGTTAACAAAATTATTATTTAAACACGCAGTGGTCGAGGTGCAGCGCGCTCGACTGGCGTACCGATGTTCACGGGTTCGAATCCAAGGCAAGGCAAGGATTTGTTCCCAGGGCCTAATGCGTCCCAGAGTAACCCAGCTCCGAATGGGTACCTAACACTAGTTATGCGGCTGGGTAATGCGTGGAACCCACAAAGCCGTGGCCTGTGAGCGCTGCATCACTTGCCAACAGATAATCTGTCATGGTCTGTGGACGCAATTATCTTCTGCATAGAAGGAGCCTCTGTATTGATAAGATAAGACGATGAAAGAAAACAAAACATCTAAATCAGCACACTTCTTTTCATAATTAGGTTTCATCGTTTTTTTTTCCTACATTGAACTTTCCACCTTATTTTTTTTTATTTCTACTGGTGTTAAATTAATTTGATCTACATTATAGGAAAATAAACATAAATGAAAGTGAAAGCAAATTGCAAGAAATTTTAATATATTGAACACAAACTCTTTTGTTTTTATCGCCCATTATTTACATTAAGGTGCAGTTTAGTTTTTACATTTCTATAAGTCAAAAACTTCTAATTTGTTGTATATTTGCTTGTCTTTTATTGCTAAAAATCAAAAACTACTAATGTGTTGTATATTTCCTTGTCTTTTTTATTTTAGAAAATGATTTGAAGAATCAAACTTATAAAAGCGATAATATTACTACAGTGGCATCTCCGGTGAAAAGTTCTATAAACAATGCAACAATTGACAGAATTCAAGAGATTGTAAAAGAGTTGCAACTGAATATAAAAATAAATCTGCTCGTCGAAAGTAAAAATGTGTCAGTGTATAAAAGGACGAAGGAATGTGCAGTCGACCAGAGACCCTCCTCGAAGATAATGGGGAGTGTTGCTGCAATTATAACAATAACAGTTGTATTTTTAGTAACTGCTTTGGGTGACTTAATAACAGTTATCAAAGTCTTAATCAAAGGAATGAAGAGAAAATTAAAACTATAAAAATTATAACTCCTCAGATTTCTTCCATTACGTAAATACACGTTGTCACAAGTCGTTGACAACTGGTTTCTAGTGTATAGACATCAGTTGTCAACATTTTTATTACGTGATAAGTTTGATATGTTTGAAATCTTTTTATTCATGTATTATTCATGTTTGAATTTAAATCAACCAGAACGAAACCCCGAAAACACTGTTATATGTGAGGCTAGAGGCGATGTGGCAATCTGACGTACCACGACCAACTGCAGACGGACCAGGACTGAGCAGGTTCAAAAGTTCAACCTCGCCCAGGGCCACGAGCATTAGGCAAACATGGGAAACAATTCAAGGGGGGGGGTGTAAGGAAAAGTTGATTGTCCATACTGTGTACATTTAACAGAGCCACTTATGCTTGCTTAGTTCTTAGAATAGTGCTATATGTTGTATGTATGTTTAGAATGTGCTAGATTAATGCAATCTGAGTCTGCATGCCTGTACGAACGATAAAGTAATTTCTTTGGGGACTCCTTTTACATTTTTCTTTACTACAACTAGTAATATATAGGTTGGTATATGTTTGCATTTTTTGTGAAGTCTTGTTTTGTGACGTATTGCATTTGAAATTTGAAGCACTTTTAGAATGACTTTTCGTCCGACATTGTCAATGATGTATTTAGGTAAATCTGTAGCAGATTTTAAATATGAAGCCACAGAATTGGGTTTCGAAGTGGTAGAAGTAGACATTTTTATTCAGGAAGAATCACTAAGACAACACTTTGAGAAAGAAATATCAATGTTAATATAGAAGAGAAAGTAGTTGTTTGAGGAACGAAATACAGTACTAACAGAGATTCATCGAGAACAAATGAATAAAATTGATGTATTGCTGAGCAAAATAAGTCAGAATTCAGGCCCAGAATATTTGCTTTTAAAAGAAGAAATACAAAGGGAATTTATAAATAAACAAGAAAGAACAAGGATATTTGAACAAAAAACGTAAAATGAAATTAATAGAAGCAAAGTTAGACATAGAGGAAAGAGAACGAGATTTCGAAATCGCATTAGCTAAGATTTCAGAGGACATTACTACCAAATTGTTAGAAAACAAAGACAAAGAGAGTTTTTGAAAGGAAACAATGAAACTAATGAAGAAATGTTTACCTTGGTCAATAACGATGACCCAAATTGGGTCAAGCATGACAAAGAAAGAGAGGCACGCTAACAAATCTACAAGTAATAAAATATTTTAAAAATCTTTTTTTAAAAGGACACGCTTTTATTTACATATTGAAAGTGCACTAAAAAGAAGAAAATAAAAATTTTCAATCCGTGAACCTATCGACTGCACATAAAAGCGTGGGGCGCCCATCACAACTCATTTCTTATTGCAACTACTCTTTTGCATATAGATAATTTTTTCTAATTAATATGATAGTAGCATGTATATGATCAAAGTTGTGAAACTTTAAATGTTTATTAATATTCATATAAATTTGTATTTATGTTTCGCAGCTTTGTACATGATTGCGAGTTGTGATGAGGGCCCCACGCTTTTATGTGCAGTCGATAGGTTCACGGATTGAAAATTTTTATTTTCTTCTTTTTAGTGCACTTTCTATATGTAAATAAAAGCGTGTCCTTTTAAAAAAAGATTTTTTTAAATATTTTATTTTCTACTTTTTAGTAACACAATTTTTTAATCAATTTTTTGACATAATCAACTCAATTTAATTAGTCAAACTTCGTTGTCTATAACTTAAATGTGATAGTGGTAAAAAGATAGATTATTAATTACAAACTTATGTATTTAAAAAATAACAGTTTCCCCAACTGAAAATTGAACCCAGTACCTCCAGGTCGAAAATCCATTAAGCTAACAATTGGGCCAACTAGGCTACACAAATACCAGTTGTTCCTCTTTTATTATCATGTCAATTTAGATTTAGTTTCGAATTACTGAGCTGTTTAACACCTGGAATGTCGTCATCCATGGCTGGTTGTGAACTCCGGTGACATTCACGTGAAAGTCAAGAATAGCACGGATACAGATTATATATAAAGATAAACGTAAAAATGCATTTATTTAATTACGGTACATTCGATCGATCTGAAATTTTGATACAATGTATTGTCATCCAAGATCTATCTGTGGTAAAATTTTGAGATCTCTAGGACCATCAGAAGTGGTTTAATTTTACGTTACAAGATTTGACGGATACAACATACAAACAGTGTGAGTTAAATAAAAGCTTGTAAAAAGGTCACGCATTTACTTAAAGTCGTTAAAAAGCAACCGACACAAAGACAGACAACACTAAGTCAAGGTTACCCGCAGCGAGGGGAGATGACGGTAGGGCAGAAGCGGTGGACATCAGAGAGAAACGGCGCAAGCAAGCCACGGCGACCGTGAAAATGAGCAATTCGGAGGGAGGTCAAGGTGAAGTGACCGTGACCAATAAAGTAAATTCGCATCTTTGTGAGAAGGGCAAACAAAGCGCGCAACAGTTAACGGGAGCGTCTGTTAGCGTAAGGGAGACGGCGGAAAGGAAAGTGACCACAGTGATCGACGCTTCGCCGAAGGTCATCACATGCAATGATCACGTGACGGATATGTGGAAATCAGATATGACCATTGATGAGTCCAGTTGGTCGAATGTAAGAAGAGAATTTAGTAGATCAAAACAAGAGTGTTTTGCTAGTAAAGTTAAAATGGAAAGAAATTAGTTTTTACTAGAAAGTCATAGGAATGGCGACTTCGATAAAGAAAATGTTGACTTTGATGAAAATTTTCACAGTCGAAGTCAATTTAAAACTGTTGGTAAACGAAGAAGACAGGTCCAGTCTTTTAAAAAAATCTGGTTGTGAATCAACACAGAGTAAGTTACGTTCTAGGTTTGAGCCGCCTGCTAAACTTATAAAGTTGCAAGTCAGACGTACAGTAGCCACGATGGATCATAGGCTAAAAGGTAAACCATAGCCATATGTTAGGGACTTGTGGCCTGTTGATTGTAAGAGTATGCTGACATGGCAAACTTTTCTGCTAGAAAATATTTTTCATTTTAATGTTTATAAAAAATTTTCTCCAAGCGTAGATATGCCTCGAACGGGGATCGGCACATTAAATGGCGCAGGGGATAAAACTTTGTTGATCTAGTCAGTACCTGACAGCACAGGACCAGACTCTTAACTAAACTGCAGTGCTTACAATTAACTGAACTGGACTTTGATAAGCATTGATAAGACTATGAGTTTGACTATGATTTTGTTTGAGTCTTTGAGAATTTTGATTTGTTTGAAATATGTACTTTGCACTTATGTTTTTGTTTATGACTTTAGAAATATGATTTGAGTACCATACTCAATTATTTTGAATACTTTGGGACCTAGTTAGTTTTCTACAAACTTGTTGTTTAATAAGCACATTGATATTTGATAAATGATTTGTGTGCACTTTGAAACTTATGTATTTGATATACTTTAAAAACTGGTTGTTTTTCAGGACCATTTGGCTTTAGTCACTTAAAGATGTTGATAAATATTGAATGTAAATGGGTTAAGTTACGTTCAATACTTCGTTATTTTTCAGGAATATTTTTGCTTTGATAATGATCGGATGTTATCAAAACAGATGTAGTTTCAGGATTGTTTTGCTTCATTTGATTGTTAGTGGCACATGTGTTATTGAGGCTTTGAAAATGTAGATCGATATTTATGAAAATTTGTGAAATAGATTGATTGAGCTATTAATACTTTGAAATTTTAATTGTGTTAATACTTTGAAACTTTACTTGTGTTTCAGAAATTTTGTTTGCTTTACTGAAATTGTCACTGACATGTTGTGAGTTAATGTTTTTGAGAATATATAATTTATAATGCTTGATGATTTTGATTATGTTTACTCATTTGTATAATGGTTACATACATGAACATGCTTAGAGTCGTATTACAGTTGTGTACTTACTGAAGCTGATGATGGGTTAATATACAGAGAATGTGTACTTATTTTTATGATTGCTATGAGCTCTCATGTTTTGTAATTGGAAAAGATGTCATGATTTCAGTTGGTTCTTTTATCAAACAACTTAAATGGTATCATGTATTTTTATAAGAGTTTTGATGTGTCCGAACTTGAAAAAGATGTCAAATATTATGATGCAAACTTTTGATGACACTTATGATCATATGATGTTTTAAAATTGTTGGAATGTTTTGAGAAATTGAAAATGAAAGTTCTGTTATTGATTTGTTCTATTTATCTCGTTGCAGATATAAGTATAATGTTGCTATAATAATATATGGTCCTAGTAATGATTGCCTATTTGTATTTGATGCACATGATTTCTTTCATCGACATTTTATGACTTTTAGATGTTTGATATTGTCTTTTGTGACATTGAATTGGTTTTGTTCGGATTTAGAATCTTTTTGAACTTGTATGATGTTTTCATGACCATATAATTGGAATTACTATGTAACATTTGAAATTAGATTTTTTACTCAACTTGTACTGTTAGGTGTGACAATATAAGTATTGTCAAAGAGTAGGAGGGAAGGAGTGTTGAGTACCTCAATACATGTTTGAGAATGTCATTAAGTTTAGAACCGTTGGGGGTAGTGGTTAGACCCAACCAACGCTACAGCTGACCTTGAGTGGACAAATATTTTGGGATAATCTGATGGGTCATGGAAAATTTATTAAGACGCTACAACTACTTAAGTCACATGTGATCACGTGTCAGGTGCCTGATGATGCTTGAATGTATGCATGCAAGCACGTGCTAACGAATTGGTACATGATGGCTGACCAATCAAATTAAGAGTTGCATGTTGACCTATGCCACCCAGAGGAATAGCCAATAGTAACTGTTAGAAATTTAGGGCAGATGCCATGATGGCGTGGGTGAGCGGTACAATATATACTTGGGAGAAACCAAGAGTCGTTCTCTCTCCCAGACGACCACAGGTCACCTTGAGAATTATATTCTAGGGGCTAGACTGTGGGGAACAGAGCCTTGCTGGAGGGGGTTTAGGTTTGTTAGGCTGTTAGACTTATAAGGATAGTCTGTATTTTAGAGTTAGGTGTTATTATCCTTTTATATATTGATTGATATATTTTTAGTCGATATTTGTATGTGTATTTGTATTTTCAGCAAGTAATGTAGGGTTATGTTATCTATAGTGAAGAAAGTAACTTTGGGCTAGAATAGCCAAGTGCAAATTAGTGTTGAAGTGAGCACCAGATGTGCTCTACAGGCAAAAGTGGGCAAAGACAAACCTGAGCCGGACGAAAGACTATTGTTAGTAAACAGTGCAGCCAGCTATCAGTCATTGAGTAACTGAGGGGGGTGGTGTTTATCGGCCTATCAGACGATGTGTGGGTTAAGCATCGCTGACCAGTGAGACGGAACACGGACTGACCCCGTGACCTGAGAAAGTGTGTGAGGTCGGCAGGCATATAGCGTAGCTGGCCGAATCATGGGACGTAGTATCCAACTGTAAACGCACCTTTATTATATATTTTTTGTAACTGAAGTAGTTATTGTCTACATATTCATATTTTATACTCTATTCCATTTTATATGCATCTATTTTATGTAAATAAATATTTTCTCTCAGTTGTACACAGAGGTGTTATGTGTCATCATTTATATGTGTTTAAATATTATAGTTTGAGATTAGTATTAATACTTGACACTGGGGGCTTGAGCCAAGATTGAATACATGTATTGATAAGATTACCCTAGACAACAAGAGTCAATACGAGTATTGGTGTCTGTTAAGGTCTCATTCGTTGGTGGATTATTGCTGGCTCTCCACTGCATACACACAAGAGATGACACAAGATTTCGGGTACAAATCACTGTTTATTCTGCTATGTACAATTGTATAACTGGCGGTCCCGCCTAGACATCAAATACATCTATCTACCAATGGCTTAATATTCGAGCATGCCCTCGGTCCGACTCGACCATCCTGGGCCCATGCTCAAGTCCTCTTACAGCTCTCCGTAAATACACAAAGCGTTTAAGTCCCCTCGGTCCGAACCTAACCGCTTCTGGGCGACAATAAACCTCAGCTCTCTGTGTTACTGCAACCCTGCAGCTCCCCGGTCTGCCCTGACCGGTCTGACCGCACAACACTGTGCGAAGTACACAACTGTCCCCTTGTAAAACCCCCCAAACTGGTCTCAACTGACCCTGGCGTCGCACCCCGTGTGACCAGAAGTTCACTCAGACATCACTAGACATTATTCCCGTGACAGGAGTTCATACCTGTCAACAACCATTCACTCACAGTGATTCTCATACCCCTGACAGTGTCTAGTGTATAGACATCAGTTGTCAACACAAGTCCATAGTCCATAGACTAGTTCACAATAAGCTGAGTAACAATACAGCCAGGCCACTATAAATCGAACTTCCTTAAGTCGAAAACCTCTCTTTATCGAATTAATTATTAGGTCCTAGCCATGTCATGTCTGCGCCTATTAAGCCAATTTCCATAACTCAAAAACTCCCCGGTCTCTTTGAGTTCGACTTAACGAGGTGCGACTGTAATACAAATCAAGTGATTTGATTTCTTAGAAGAGAAGTATAAAGTTTAAACTAAAGGTGCATTTTCTATTGAAAAATGACACATTTATAAACTAATAAACAGTCTTTTGAAGTCTATCATTAAATAATTGTAAGATTTATGAAGATATTTGCTTTACTTTAATTTTTTAAACATTTTTTTATTGCCTTTTTATGGCTTTGATATATATATGTTTATTTTTATTTACAAAATTTGTATTTTAAGCGTTTCTATCATTTTAAGTTTTAAATTGTAGCTTTATATTGGAAATTATTTTTTTTTGCAAACTCAAAACAATCATACATAATGGTTTGATTAATGAGCCAAGTCAGAAATCATACATATTCGCAAGCATTTGAAAAGTCTCAAATATAGTCTCTTATCCGGCTTAAATTAAAAAAGAAAATAATACATGTTATGTGTATTTGATACAAGTTTAAACATACAACATGATATATTTTGTAGATTACTATTAAATCTAGGTATTTTAGATACTTATGACAAATGCAAAGAAAAAAATTTGGTGACCTTTGTTTTATACATTTTAATAATAAAATATGTTCATCCTCAACATCAAAGAATGCCTTCAATTTACATTTAAAATGATTAGAGTTAAAGAGTTCCTAATGAAAAATAATAATTAAAATATGAAAATAATCAATAAACCTTTGACAAAAGCATAACAAAGTTCAGATTCACTATCCTTTTCAGAAATTATTTTGCGCAATCGGTCATCAAAAAGTTTAAGATTCATTTGTTGTAATGTTAATCCATTTAAAGAATTTAGTGAGTTTTTAGCTTAATGATGTATCATGTAACAAAAGCTAATTTTAAAAGTAAGACATTAACAAAAGCTAATTTTAAAAGTAAGACAACTAATTGCAGAGTATCGATTTGTGTTGAATCATGTTAATTTATATTATACAGTTCAATGCCTCCCACATTATACATTAAATGCGTTAAAAAAACTTTCGCGCTTAAATTAACTAAATAGAAATAAGTTCAGACTCTATAAATGTATTGGCAACAACAATATTAGCTCAATCTAAGTAAATTTTAAAGACCACTGGTTTTTTTAAGTAGTTAATAATTGTCCCCACCACAAAAAAGAAGAGATATGCCATCAGTTTTCTATATAGCAAAAATTAAAAATGTTAACGTTTGACTCCTTTAGAAGAGGAGCAATACCTTTTACATTACGGGCACTCCTTCTATACAGAGGATTGTTTTACTGAAACATAAAAAGGCCAACATTCAATTAAATATACTTATAATTCAAACGGATGGAGGTTAAAGAATAAACGTGTCTCATATATGTATGGCCCTGCTCCTTATTTTGTTATCACTATAATTATTAACGCAATTTCTCTTGGGGAGAATTGCATTTATATATTTCAATTGTCCGTCCTGTCTGTTCGAGCTTTGAACAGCAACTCCTCCTGAAACATACCATATAGAGGGTTCGGGTATTTGCTAATATGTTAAGGAAGTACCAAGGATGAGCATGGGCCAAAAAATTACCGAAAAAAGTTGCTGGATTTTCTGGAAAATAAAAAAACAAACAATTTCCGTATTTTGACAATTTCTCGCCAACCACAACACCTATCGCAGGGGTCGGGAAATGTTTGTCTGAGAGAGCCATAAACACCACATATTTTGAAAAGTAATTATTTGAGAGTCATACATTATGTTTAAAACTAAAAATTAAAGTAAATATGAGCATTTGTGCAATTTCAACACTAAAAGTACGATTATTTTGTCTCTGAATTCTTTTTATATCATTATTATGCTGTTTATGTTATATCCAATTCAAAGGTAAATGAATTTAAAAAAAATAAAAATAAGCAAGCATTTGTCTGAGAGCCAGATGCAGTCATCAATAGAGCCACATCTGGCTCACGAACCATGGTTTCCTGACCCCTGATTTATCGGGTTTAAACAAACGCAAACGATAGCTAATAATATTTAGAACAATGTTGGAGAAGAAATTTTCGAAAAATGACTATTTGTACGACTCCCGTAATGTTAGCAGCAATTTGTAGATAGCAATTGTTTTGTTTAGTTTCAGAATTATTAATTTGAAATGGTTTTTAATGTAAAAAAAGAATGATTTCCCTTGAATAAAAATATCTGAAATTCTTTTTTGTTGGAAATTACGTTTAAATACTCTTTCGAGTTTTTATAACTTTTTTGTAAATTCACAGTTATCAGGGAATATTAAAAAAGGTGTAGTAAAAAAAGATAATCTGTAAGCCAATTTTCAGATACGAAATTAAAAAAATTAATGTCTATAGTTTTGTAAAGTTTTATCATTATTTTATATTTTACTACAACAGTGCTTCCCAAAGTGGTG
Source organism: Ampullaceana balthica (assembly GCA_944989445.1). NCBI lineage: Eukaryota > Metazoa > Mollusca > Gastropoda > Lymnaeidae > Ampullaceana > Ampullaceana balthica. The sequence continues at coordinate 827,059 of CALYLW010000196.1, forward strand.
GTCTGTGGATCAGTGCAGGTCCGTGGACAATCAGCTGCCGGTCCACGGAATTTATCGATAAATGAAAAAGATATCTAAATTTAATCCTTAAGTTTTCCTTAAAGTTTGAGAACCAATGAGAGAATGTATAACATTGCCAAATCCCGTCGTTTGATATAAATATATTATATTATGACTTGAAGGAACAGTATTTCTTTTCTACTTCTTTACCAACTAATACAACTAGTTCTGAAATATTCAAGGTCATTCACATTAAATTTTAAGCAAATGTCAGATATAATTTAAATATTGTGTTGGTGTGAGTACGGATGCTGCTGTGGCCATGACTGGCCAGCGTTAGGGAGTTGTCAACAAGATTAAGGAATTAGCGCCAGAGTGCAAGTTAACCCACTGTGTTATTCACCGTGAAAGTTTAGCCACCAAGCAAATGTCAACAGAACTAAACAACGTGATCAGCGAAGTTGTAAAAAGTGTGAGCTATGTCCCAAAAAATGCTTTAAATTCAAGATTATTTGCTGCCTATTATGTGTCAAAATGGGCGCAGAACAAACTTACTGTATGCTGAATGTGCGTTTGTTGTCTTGAGACAAAGTACTGTCAATAGATTTGAATTGCGAATTGAGCTCGACCAGTTTCTACAGGAGAAAAATCCAGATTGGTCTCGACTCTTTTGAAATGTAAATTTTTAATGAGCTCAATATATCCATGCAAGGAAGGATGGCTTCATTATTTACAATGACAGACAAAGATTGATGGACCGAAACGCAAGCTAGCAGAATGGAAGAGTCGAGTCTCAGCATATTGTTTCGATGACTTTCACAATTTGGCAACAAGTATCGATAGTGCAGATGAAGAGCTTGATGTTCCAGATAGTGCAGATGAAGAGCTTGATGTTCCAGATAGTGCAGATGAAGAGCTTGATGTTCCAGATAGTGCAGATGAAGAGCTTGATGTTCCAGATAGTGCAGACGAAGAGCTTGATGTTCCAGATAGTGCTGACGAAGAGCTTGATGTTCCAGATAGTGCAGACGAAGAGCTTGATGTTCCAGATAGTGCAGATGAAGAGCTTGATGTTCCAGATAGTGCAGACGAAGAGCTTGATGTTCCAGATAGTGCAGATGAAGAGCTTGATGTTCCAGATAGTGCAGATGAAGAGCTTGATGTTCCAGATAGTGCAGATGAAGAGCTTGATGTTCCAGATAGTGCAGATGAAGAGCTTGATGTTCCAGATAGTGCAGATGAAGAGCTTGATGCTCCAGATAGTGCAGATGAAGAGCTTGATGTTCCAGATAGTGCAGATGAAGAGCTTGATGTTCCAGATAGTGCAGATGAAGAGCTTGATGTTCCAGATAGTGCAGATGAAGAGCTTGATGTTCCAGATAGTGCAGACGAAGAGCTTGATGTTCCAGATAGTGCAGACGAAGAGCTTGATGTTCCAGATAGTGCAGATGAAGAGCTTGATGTTCCAGATAGTGCAGACGAAGAGCTTGATGTTCCAGATAGTGCAGATGAAGAGCTTGATGTTCCAGATAGTGCAGATGAAGAGCTTGATGTTCCAGATAGTGCAGATGAAGAGCTTGATGTTCCATCTTTACAAAACGTCTTCTTTCAGCCTGACTTGAAAAAAGTATTTAACAGTTTGGAGTTCTCTTTTCAACAGAAGATGAACCTCGGAAAGGTATTGGATCGATGATCAATCCAGTTAATTCCTCGAAGGTTGCATGACTTATCTTTAAAATGGAAGATAACTTGCTGGAGTTAGCTGCGAGGGAATGTTTAAAAATGAATTTCGGAACTTTGTCCTCTCTTGCATCCTTTTGGAATCACTTGCCGAAATTGCTCTCATGGCTCTTCTTCTATTTCCTTCATCTTACCTATGTGGGACTGGTTTTCAAAAATAAGACAAAGTACAGGAACAGTATGTGTATTTGTTCTCCAGTGCGAGTAGCTTTGTCCTCAGTCTAGCCACGACTTGATAAACTTGCAACAAATAATCAGGCTCACCTGAGCCATTAGTTTAAGCTTTGAGTATAAACTTACACATGTGCATCGTTCTTTGTTTCAACTGTTGTTAAGTTGATAGTACTTTAATAAATGCATATCCTGACTTAAGTCTATAAGTTTTATTAAAGAAAATTAATATAAAAAGTCATATATATTTATTTTTAAAAATGATATAGTAACCATAGAATGCACATGTGTAAAAAAGTTGAAACAAAGATCGATGGCTGCCATTATCAACACATTTTTATACAAAATAAAGACGATCGTAAATGAGAGATAAGCAATCAAGGCTAAAGTGTTTTTTTTTCAAAATTGTTTGATGACATTTAGCATAAAACACTTCGAATTTATGCTTAATCTTGTAGGGGTTTAGGCCATTTAGGAGGTCATTTTGCTATCAAAATCACGTCTTTAAGGGAAAATAGTGCAATCGGGAAAGTTTCTGCTGGTCCATCATACGAAAAACTTTGAGAAGCACTGTACTACAACAAGATTTCCTTAGAGGTGTGAAGTGTTTTGTGAATGTTTAAACAGAAACAAATATATATTTTCCACGTCTGTAGAAATTAATATGAGATTACAAAAAAAGTTATACTTATTCAACAAAATAACAATATTCCAGCTGATGCTACATAACTTGCTACAGGTGGTTATAGTGAATTAAATATATGTGAGTTAGCCACAAAGTTGTTGGTGTCAGGTTTTCATTTCATATTAAATATATTTATAAGAGTTTGCTATTTCTTTCATTGATTTGAGAATGTAATGTTGAAAACTGTAAGCATTTTAATAGTTATTTCTGAAATTAAAATTTTAGTAATTCAAATTTTTTATAACAGATTGCTGAGGGACAAAATATTCCTATAATTTATGACGTTAAATAAGAGACAAAGATGACGCTGACGATGCGTAGTGATTTGATCCGACATTGGCTGATGTCCCTGTTATTAATCTTAAAGGTAGGGAAATGAAACGTGAGATGTGTAAGTCAACATATCAGTCACAGCAGATCTCAATATATATTACCACAGGTGCATATGTAATTTTTTAAATGAAAAGTTGAGTGGTTAGCTTATCACTTTCTTTTGATAGTCCAATAATATCTATTTAATCATTACTAGAAAATATTTATGTGCAAATTTTTTTTAGACAAATTAATTTTTTCCGAAGGTTGTTTTGATATGGACACGAGCCTATGTGTCAAATTTCAGCTCGATGGTATCACGGGTAGTGGGTCATTTTTTACTTTTGTTTTTCCGCCCGACGACGAACGACAGACAGAGAGAGAGACAGAGAGACAGAGAGAGACGGTCGTGAAGTTGATTTAAGGGATTTAATAAAACAAACCCGTAAAAAACAAAGTTTTTGACTATAAATCCCTTATATATGAGTCATAACTAAAAGTATTAATTATGTTCAAACGTGACAAATATTTACAGACTGAATCTGTATTAATTCCCTTTTGCTTTTAACCTGGGGGGGGGATGGGAGAGGGGAAAGGTCTTGTCACCGATCGCTGGGCCGAGCTCAGCGTGACACGCAAAATGTAAAGAAAAGCACGCTGGTACACCTGGTTAAAACACGAGATGTGTTCACCTGTGGCTGGGGTGAAGTCAAGTGACCCGTAAAATGTAAACGATAGTGACCGCTACATACAGTTTATATAGATAAACTAAAAATGCATTAATTTAATAACTGTACGTTTGATCGATCTGAAATTTTGATACTATGCATTGTTAGGTGACAGGGCGTGTGCAAATTCAGCTCGTGCTTTACGGGAGTGGGTCATTTTTTACTTTTGTTTTTCCGCGGTGCCCGCCCAAGACAGACAGAGAGAGAGACAGAGACGCCGGTAAAGTTAATATAAGGGATTTAAAAAGTGCCGCGTTGAACTTCGATCGGAAGTCAGCTCTGTGGAGATTTAACCTAGTGGGGATGCCCTTACCCAAAGCAAAAGTGCTTGGATACTGCGGTTGCCCGCACCCCCATGGGTGGTCTACAATGATGATTCCCCCTACTTTGCGACAGTCCTCAGTAATTTAGACTGTTTTCCGCCCGCCCAAGACAGACAGAGAGAGAGAGAGATGACGACAGAGACGGCGGTGAAGTTAATATAAGGGATTTAATAAAACAAACCCGTAAAAACAAAGTTTTTGAGTATAAATCCCTTATATATGAGACATAATTAAAGTATTGATTATGTTCAAAAGTGACAAACATTTACAGACTGTATAACCGGGGGAGGGGGTGGGAGAGGTGAAAGGTCTGGTCACCGATAGCTGGACCGAGCTCAGCGTGACACGTAAATGTAAACAAAAGCACGCCGGTACTTCGATGGGTCGCGTCAACGCGCGAACTGAGCTCTAACGTGAAAAAAAACAATAACAAACTGAAATTCAATTACATACCTCGTATAGAGATAAACTAAAAATGCATACATTTAATTGCAGTACATTCGATCGATCTGAAATGTTGATACGATGCATTGTTAGGTGAGACGGGTCCTTGTGCCAAATTTCAGCTCGATCGGATCTAGGGAAGTGGGTCATTTTTTACTTTTGTTTTTGCTCCCGCCAAAGACAGAGAGAGATGACGACAGAACGACAGAGAGAGAGAGACGGCCGTGAAGTTAATATAAGGGATTTAAAAATTACATGTGGTCAGTTAGTCCTTCATAAAGGTAGCTACATCCTCTCTGCCTCCACTCTCATTATTTACCTTTTCCACAACTCTCGCCAACACAGATGTGCTGTGGTTGTCACCTAGTCAAGTCTACTTAACATGTCATAATGTGACATGTGCCAGCCGACGTCCAGTCCCTGGTCTCACTTATTCCTCGTGATCTCTCCATCCCAATCCAAGTATCTTAAGTTACACGATTACTCTTAATAAACTATCTCTAGCTTAAAAGGTATACATTAATACTACATTTTTGATATCCATTTCGTTAGTGTTCGAAACATACATGCGATGTGAATCGGCTGAGGTAAAAAAATCCTGGGGTCAAAACGTCCTGAGGTCGAAACGTCATTTGGTCGAAATGTCCGGGGTCGAATCGCTCGGGGTCGAATTGTCCGTGGTCAAACCGTCCGTGGTCGAACTGACCGGGGTCGAAGCGTAACGGAGTCGAAATTTCTGAGGTCGAATCGTCCAATAATAATAATAAATAATAATAAACTTTTGTTGGTTTTTTTTCGTAAACTTTTCATTCTTTATTCCACATTCCATTTTTACACGATTTGGCATTAATATAACCATCATGATCCTGATTGAAATCAGTAAGTGTTTTGAACTTAACACCTTAAAGCAATTTCATCCGATTGCCTTATTAAAGTTTAGGTAGTTGTTGAATCCATTCCCACTACTTTTTCTGACATAATTTTTAAAAAATACCAATTCTTAAGGGCCTAGGGCCAAGACTGTCATTTTTAACATGAGTTAAATAAGGTTTTTTTTTAAAGCAGTCGCTACTTAGTAAATTGATGGATCCCTACCTAACGTGGTACATTTCACGGCCCCTAATAACTATAGTTCTAAACGGTACTAAACTCATAATGCCCACTCCATCGAGGCAGTTGACCCCAAATTTATATATACTTTGGTTAACTTTTAAAGCTTTATATTAAAATCTTTAAAATATAACTAATGTCTCCATAACGATCAAGATTTAAATTTGTATGCCTTTTAAACTTTATATTGTGAACAATTTTCCATCGGGGGGGGGCTTAATGTTGTTTTTTTTTATATAAGCTTTATAAATATTATTTTATCTATCCAATCACCATGAAATTTAGAGAAAGTTGTTGATTACATTAGCAAAAATTATTCTGACTTGAAAGTTTTAATACAGCTTTTTAAAGGACCGGGGGCCCAAAATATTAATTTTACCATGAGCTATTTGAAAGGTATTTTAACCAGCGTCTACTGGGTCGATGGATTGATCTTGAAGAAAGTTGGTATATAAAAATTTGATGGCCTGTTTTAAAATGATATAGGATATTAAACTCCTAATGTCAATTCCTTAAGGGCCGGGGGCCCCAAATCTTTTTTCATAAACTTTAAAAATTGTATTGCTCATTTTACTTTAGAGAGTCTTGACAAAATTGACACATATCACCATCATCATCAAGATTGATATTTGTTTTGGCCCTTGACCTTTACATCTTGCACTATTTTTGTCCTGGGACCCTTAATGTCATTTTATTCCCCAATTGATTTTACACGACCTTGACTAATATTGAAAAAAACAAATTTACCCATCATGATTAAGATTTAAATAAATTGGTGTTTTAAAATTTACATCTTTCACCGATAGGCCCCGGGGTCCCTTAATTTCATTTTGTTACTAATATAAGCTGTATAAATATATTAATATACTTTGCCGGAAATTAGGACAAGCACAAGCACAAGACGCGGGCAAGCAAGCATGACGAATGACCTTCGCTAGGGTCGACCAATCAAGCGAGTTTGGGGCAGGGTGGGGTGAAGGTAGCTCAACTGCAGTGGGCATGTCTCGAGACCAACAATGCGTCTTGCTTTCATTCGTGTTCTTCTCATTTCTTCGTGCTGCTGTTTGTGTCCGCTCTTTCCCCATTTCTTTGAACTATCTATAAGCATGTATGCGGCGTATATTACGCCGTGGATCGTATATAGTGTAATTGTATTCACTGATCGCGATGAAACTTTAGAAAGTTTTTGAGTCACTCCCGTGAAGGGTTCTGGCTACAATAGATGTTTCTGATCAAACATAGTAATTAAATCTAATTTAGAACACTCATATTTAAACACTAAAGGGGATTAAAACCATCATGTCCCAAGTTAAGTGGGTTTCATTGCGAATTTTTATGCGCAATTATATTAATTGTTGACGACGTTCTTCATGTTAAACTTTCTTTTTTTTATGACCCATCTTAACGAAAATTTTAAGTGGTTTCTAAGCGCCAACAAAAACCGTCGAACATACTTAATTTGTTGTTATGCTGCAAATGTAAGTCGCCATATTGAACTTTTCAAAAGTTCTTTGATACTTATGCTCCCATCTTCCAGATATTTGTTACGCCGGTTCTCAGCGCTAATTGAAATCCTACTTTTCTGGTGCACATCTCGGTTATTTTGCTAGTTTTCAAATAAACGACTGTCTTAAAATAATTGGAGAGGCCCGACCAACGTGTGTTGATACTTCTTAATTGCTTGAAATTATACAGATCCTAAAAAAGGACTCAAAGACATAAATCTAAATGTCAAAATAATGTTTGGTTAAACTGTAACTTGATTTCTATACGTGCATCTCTAACTAAAACGAACTCTCTAACCAAGGCCGTCTTAACGCATAGGCCCGGTGGGCATTTGCCTGGGGGCCCACGAGCATAGGGGCCCCATTGTAATATGTTTATTTATCTATATTATGTAAATTTATTATTTTATTCCTGCGGGGGGGGGGCACTCTTTCTTTTGCCAGGGGCCCAACACTATTTCTTTGCCTGGGGGCCCAAAATGGTGTAAAGACGGCTCTGTCTCTAACTAGTTTTTGTACACTACAACTTTTTTTTGCATTATTTGTCATGTCCACATACTATTTGAAAAATATAATTGCTGTTTAAGCAAATGCATCTAACAGACTTAAATAAACAAAAGAGTTAATATACCATGGAACCATGATGAGGTTATTTTAAAAGCTATAGAAAGATTGACAAAGACAGAAAAAGACCTCAACAAGATCAGACGCAGAAACTTTGCTAGTCATATCAAAATTATTTTTCTTTTCCATTTAAAAAAAATAGAAATATTTTTTTAAAAGGCGTATAATTATACACTATCTGGAAACATGCACTTGATGAATGCAATGATGCTCGAAAATATAATGCTAAAAACTTTGCAGAGCATACCCAAAAATAAACTAATAGAATACTTAATATATTTTTTACTTTTGCAACAATTGTACGGTGATACCTTATCATTTATTTGAACCCTCCACTCCAAGAACGACAGAGCAAAATATTGGCGATCAAAACGAATATTTAGCCATGTTATTATGAAAAAAAGTTGAGAAGAAAGTTGTATACTTCATAAGATGTTGTTATAGAAATTTAAGTGAGGTTTTGACAATTGCAGAATTCGGAAAACAGATTTTAGTAGGCCTACACAAGCTAATCTACTGGGCATTGAAATGTTGCCTTTAAATTAGAGTACTTATCTCACATGACATTGCAAAGCAAGGACTAGTTTACCTCACTGGTAAAAAAAAATAATTAATCAATTCAACATGATTTAATCAATTGTATTATGATATTTAGGGTCGAAGCAACATTGCCTTATGTAATATCATTACTTTGAATATTCCTTAAATCTACCATCATTAATTCCAATTGTGCGAGAATAAAATCAATAATGAACTATATAGCAAACATTGCCTTATCTATAGCTTTTTTGGCTATTTAGAATCGCAAGGCGGATAATATTGATTCATCGAAATTTGTGTCACGAGGAAAAGTAGACAACTTCACTTTTAATCTAGAAATTGTTTATAACTAACATACAAATGTATAGTCTCCTTATTATTAGAAACATAATGATGCTATGAAGAAAACATAACATATTTTATTAGAACGTGATAAAAATTATATTTTCTGTATACCCTCAACATAATTCATCAACATACCGACGTTACGCCACTGTTCAGTGGAGAAATAATAATCAATACTGTTTCGCTCTTTGTGTCTATATTTTAAAAAAAATAATAATTTACAGCTTTAGGGCAAAAGAATAATTATGAAAACCATATCCATAAACCGACCAGCTAATACTAGTTGCTGTCAATTGTTTTGTTTTCTCGTAATAGTGTAATAAAAAGGAGAAACAAACATATATATATATATATATATATACACACACATACATACAAATACCACCTGAGCTTTAAGTATTATATATATTTAAAATGATCAAAAACAGAATCTACAAGATTTTGATAGCATCTTACGCCGATTAAGCCCCGGGGCAGTTGATATTGTTTTTTTTTAAAAAGCTATATAAATATTTTTTTATTAATTTAATCGCCATGAAGCTTTGGGGAATTGTTGAGTACACTCCAATGAAGATTCATGTCATAAAATGTTTTAAAATTATAACTTATCAGAGCCGGGGGCTTAAAATATCATTTATACTTATTATTTTAATTTTGACATACAGCTTCAATGTTTATATGTCCTTTGTTATAACAGCATAAGAATGATAGAAATATACAATGACACTTCTAAATTAAATATCAATTAAATACGTATACATTTACAGATGATTGTCATAGATATTTTGAGAACCAGTGCTGTTTACTATAACTCGTCACACCTATTAAGCTAAGTTATAAGATCACAACAATTCTAAGCATTCGTTTGTCGCTAGCTGGAGGTAAGGGGCGTGAATCACTTTCTCCGATAAGCTGCTTTATTTCAAAGATTTGTTAAAAGCAAACACTTTTCACAAATTACAATTTACAAAACATAATCGAAATAAAAAGTGTAGTTACTTACTTTATAATAAAACAAAACCTTTAGTAACAAAATATAGGAGAGTGTACACACACATTTAAATTATATATATATATCCCCTTCGGACACGGACTTACAAATTTCTTCAAAAAAATTATTTGATGGTTGGAAAATGATATATGGGACATACTGATATTGCAATAGTAAGATTTTGACCATTGGTTATGTAATATGCAAATTAGAGCATGTGCACATATGTAAACACCGTGTCTCAATTAAGTAAAAAAAAATAAACATTTTATAGGAACATTACAATAATTTCAGAATATCAAGAAAATTATAAATAAAACTCAAAGTTTTATTATTTCAATAGTTATAAATATTGTTAAAAAACATTTTTTCATAATATTGTACTTTATTTAACAGAAAAATATGAAGAAAAAAATGGTTAAATGTATAGATAATAGTTGCGTACATGTTCATTGTTGTGGAACATTAAAAAATTATTTAAAAAACAGTTCTGTCAATGTTTTCAACACAGAAAAAGATTACACTTTTTACATGAAACCTAAAACAAGTTTTAACATTTATATTCTTCTAGTTTTCAAATTTGGCCAAACTCTTAAATGTAGATGAGAAAATTACCTAACTGATCATTTTTAACCTCTGAAATTATACTTTCTCACTCGAAGATCTAACTAATTCAGGTGGTAAGAGCATTCAATCAACAAAAACTGCTAATACTTTGGGCTAACAACAGGTCAGCAAAGTTGGGGTGTAGCCAGGCAAGCTTTCATCAACATGTTCACCAGCTCACTTTTTCAGTAGATCAAAAATATTATTTAGAGGAACCTCTATGAACTTCAATGTCACCATGCTCTAAAGAGGAATTTAAAAGAGCAAAAAGTCTACAAAATAAAATGAACAAACTAGCCATATTCTTTTTTTTATCGTTAATTCTGTACTTCGTTATAAGAAAATCCATTTTCTCCACTCCACACATAAAGTCATCATAGACCCGAATGCACTTCGGCTATCAACAAAAATAAAATCCTTGCAACTTTCACCTCATTGTCAAACTTGTCCAACCATTTGATCATACAAACATCTCATTCTGCTTTTATTTTATAGTCACTTGATACACTGCCATCGTTTTCAGGTCTTTTTCTAATTTCAGGACACATCACATCAACCGTTTGGATTTCACAATACCTAAAAAAAAGTATTAATTTTTAAAAACTTTTAAATTCCTTAATTAAAAATAGTCTAAACAAAATGGAATCATCTGCTGATAAACTAAACTAAATTCCTCACTGGGCACCTGTAAGAAACGTGCCCTTATTTGCGAGGTCCCTCTGCAGTAAAATTGTGTAATCTGTTTCGAAGCAGTGTATATCAATTCACAGGCATGACATCTGCAACTGACCAAACTCTGGCTACTATTTGCCAAAACATTCCAATTCTTGGAAATAAGTAAGTTTATCATGATGATGGTAATTGCAAATAAAATGTTGAATAACCTTGGTAGAAGTATTTAAAGTTTTCAATATCAAGTTTAACTTGACTGGTTGCATCAGGGTTAAATGGTTGTCTATTTTACTGAGAGGGCAGCTCCTGGTGAGCTGGTGTAACAGAATGACCTCACCATTGTCGTCTTCATCAATCAAGATATCATTACTGTAGGCTCTTCATTAACACCGCTGTACATTTCATCACCCGAGTCATCTCTGCGATATGATTCTGAGAGGTCCAATTCTGAATCTTCGAGGTAATCTCAAACATAGTCGGACAGTAAAAAGCAAGACGTTGACTTTGTCATTGCTGTCAACCTGCAAGAAAATTATAAAAATAATAAAATAACATTTACTGTAACTGATCTAATAACAGGCATTCAAGGTTGAAATCTCATTCTCCATAAATAAAAAACACACACTTTCTTCCACTTGTAGGATTTATTATATAATCAATAACATTACTACTATTAGTCTACTATTAGTATAAGTATTACTAATTAATTAATTAATTCACATTTTAAATATTATAAGAACGTTAAGAATAGTTAAATTGAAAAAAAAAGTTAAATGCAAAACACAACAATATATCTACAATGAATCAAGGCTTTTTTACTATTATTACTAACTTTTAAACTTATAACCTATTATCGATTTTACTCACTTGAAACACACTGTGTACATATGTGCACACAATTTTTCAAAAATTATTTTAGGCACCCAAATATGTTTATAAAAATAAAATGTATACTTTCACACACAATAACAATAAAACTATCGTATCAATGTACTGTAAGATAGGAATTCAAGAATTCAAGCTTTAAATTAAAAATAAAAAATTTATAAAAAACTCACCAGATCGCTGTTTTGGGTCGCAATGGTTAGTTGTTGCGTTCTGGGTTCTGGATAAAAGAAGACTAAGTCTCGACTCTTGTTCACGCATACGTCAAGCCTTTATTATTCATCAATATATGTACGGCATCTGTTACGGTACACGACGTACTCCATACAACAACGTCCACTCACTTTAAGTGCATACATGAACCCTCTGTCTTTTAACGCTGAACACTCGAGCCACCTCGATGTGTCATCCGCTATAACAGAGCCAACGCTCTATATTAACGTCTAATCCCTAACAAGGGCTATGGACCTCTGCACTCCTCAGTTTCCACACGTCTTCCTCCTCTCAGTCTCACACACACTGTTATATACACAGCACGGCCGTCCAACCTTCACACTGAGTGACTACAACTAACATCATTATGGACAAGTGACTCCTGTCAACGCACGCCTTGACCCGACTCCCACCCTGGCTCACAACAATCTCACAACAATCATTCGCAGTGATTCTCATACCCTGACATTAGTCATAGTAAATAAAATTATAAAAACTTCAGATAAAAAAGATTTCCGATTAAAATGATGGATTGGTTGTCAGTGTTTATCGAAAATAGCGAAACAATTAAAAATAATTATTTCTAAATTATGAAAAAAAAATTGAAGTCATGTGTACATATGTACACATCGTGTCCGAAGGGGATATATATTAGGGCTGATTACGATTAATTTAAATTTAATCGTTAACTTTTGAAAAATTAAGGAATTAATTAATTGTTAATTTCGATTAAAGCCAAAGATTGAAATTTATGGTTTCATAAAAAACATTTATTAAAATAATTGTCGAAAATCGAAATAACACTGGAATGTCTTCTTTATATGACATATTTTAACCAACATCGCAAACAGACAAGTGTATTGACATTATTTGGTTCAAGTGATGAGCGAGTCTTATTGACAATATAACAAGCCGAGCTGAACAATCGTTCACATAGCTTTAGATTGTCTCAGCTGAAGTTTCCGATACTGAAGTGGATGTTTGGTTTGCAGGTGATATGTAAACGAAATGTAGAACCAAGGTAGCAATGTTCCCTTTAAGCAGCGTGGCTGCGCAGATATTTGACCGACGACACGCAGGAGTTTAGAATCACCGCGCAGCAAAGTTTGTAAAATATTGCACACAAAAAATGGACATTGTGCAACTTTGCACACGGACTAACGAAGCTTAGACTTAGAGGGAACATTGCATGGTAGGCAAACGATTTCTCTCAATGGACACAATAAACTTGATCAACATTTTGAACATTCACGTCAGTCAATAGTTTAAAACCAAAATGTTCGTGTAATCGTCCGTAAATTAGTTTATATTTATCGGCCGAAATATTTTAATTTTTGACTTCCAGTACATTTATAAGTGGTGGGTCAATTAATCGTTAAAAAAATTAATCGTTAAAATTTTTAACGATTAATCGAGAAATTAATCGTTAATTTCCGCAGCCCAGATATATATATATATATATATATATATATATATATATATATATATATATATATATATATATCTCATCATGCTAATCATCAGTCCCGTGACCATTGCGGTCGTTGGGGGGGGGGAGCGCATTGACACATCAACAGATAACGATCTTCACATATGCCTAATTTTTAGCGGTGTCCAGTAATTCATGTAAGGGAGCCGTCCATAAAGTACGTCACGCTCCGAGGGGGGGGGGAGGGGGGTCTAAGAAAGTGTGACAGGGGGGAGTGGGGTCAGGCCATGTGTGATGTCACACATTTATTATTTTTAGTATTTTTTTCTAATTTATTTATATATTTTTAGTAGAATTTAAATAGCTTTAAAAATAATTTTCAAAAATTTTGCGAAACATTAGAATTAGTTTTATGTCAAAATAGCATTGAAATGCGTATCTCCTGAATGTGTTGTTCATAAATCTGAATTGGATACATCAGGACTGATATCGAAGGACCAGGAATGGTTTGACAATCAATATTTCACTCAAATTGTTATTAAATATCAGGACCTGAAATGTTGCGACAAAGCACGAAGCTCATATTTTAACGTTTTACCTTAAAGATTCTTCCCTCCTCCAATCCCAATCAACCAAACAAATGATGGACTCAAAGCTTAAGAAAGAGCAGATGCAGATTCTCATAAATTTCCTTCCTTGTTTGTAGTACAAACTCTCAAATTTGATGAAATTATGCCAAGATCAACAGGAGCTTTCAAAGTACAACCAGCTTATTTGATCGACTTTGCAAAGTATGTCACTCATATTTTGCCTCACAAACAATGTTGAAGAAACATACAGGACAACACAGAGCTCGGGCTCAGGAGAATGTGCCCACCCAAACTGTTCAAGAATCAACTCAGATAAAACGCATCCGTCCTTTGAGAATCACTTCTAGAAGTCAAAGAGAACCCATGGCAGTTATTGCCAGAGGAGAAAATGTACATACAGAGGCTGTTGAGTGGCTAGATGAGGACGAGTTGATCTGTCTGCAATTATCCTTCCCGGAAACGATGATTGTGAAAGATTGATGTCAGTCGTAACTATGGATGAACACAGATGATGTCCAGTGAATATTTTTGAATGAAATATAATTCATAGGACCATAATAAACAGATTAAATATAGCACAAGAGTTGGTCACTTAATTTGTTAATCTAGTCTTTTTTTTTAAAGTCAAATTGTTTTGTTTCCTTTTTATTATGTAATTTTAAAAATCCGGCTCCGGCTTCGGCTCCGGCAGGATTTCACTTCATAATCCCGGCTGGCCGGTAGATCCCTAATTTATATATATATTCATAATCATAATGGCACCGAAAAAATCCGGAATCCGGCCATTTTAACAAATCTGATTCCGGCTGCAGCCGGATTTCACTTCATAAATCCGGCCCACTTCAGTCCAGCCGGATTTCAAAATTTTGAATCCGGTACGTCCCTACTTTTAAGTGGAAATTTTATATTTTAATACAATTTAATAGTTAAGTGTATTTTAAGTATTAAATTTAAATAGTTTAATTAGGTGTTAATTTTAAAAAAATTTGGAAAGTGTGACGTACTTTAGGGTGGGGGGGTCCCGAGATTTGTGACAGTTTGTGACAGGGGGGAGGAGGGGGTCAAAAATAGCGTGACGTACTTTATGGACGGCCCCTAATTTCATCCCAGTCCATTACTTTATGTTGTCCAGCCAGCTTTTCCGTTGTCGACCTCTTCGCCGGCCCCCTTCTACAGTGCCTTGAAGGATAATTTTTGTCAGGGTACCATGTCGAAGTACATGACCGAACCATGCCATCTTGCGTCACTTAATTGTTGTTATGATGGTTTCTTGATGACCCGCAATAGAGTTTATTATGTCCCAGACATATTCATTGGTCTTATGTTCTAAATAGGAGATCTGGAGAATTTTCTTCTTGCATTTGTTTTCAAATGCCTGCAGCTTGCTTTCAGTGGCCTCACATCCGTAAAGGACAATGGTTTTAACTACAGCTCTGTAAAGCCTGAGCTTTGTTGGCAGGCTAATGTTTTTGCTGTTCCATAGTTTGGTTAACATCGTCATTACAGCCATTGCCGACCCAATTCTAGCTCAAATTTCAGCTTCACAGGCACCACCATCTATAGATATAATGGCTCCTAGATATTTAAAGTTATGTACCTCATCCAACTTTTCTTGGTTCATTAGTTTATCCGATCGAATATTTAGAACCCAAATGTGTAATGCAACCATTTTTTATTATTGATATTATATTATGGTCAGATCGTGCACGAATGCAAATAATCAACACACCCTAAATTACGGGTATATAATAAATAATTTATCATTTTATATGTAGGTTTTTTTTCTAGCATAATATATATATATATATATATATATATATACTAGAAATATACCCGCACTATGTAGCGGGAGTGTGCTGATCCTTTTCCCCAGTATTAGTTGCTGGTTATTACAATTTTTATTTGCCAAGTTATATTTCGGATTCATCTATTCGTTAAAATCTTATGGGAAACAGATATATTCCATTTTAAGGGGAACAAAATTAAATATAATTAAATATATATAAGAAATAAAGAGAGAGAAAAAAAAACACAATTATTTAATCTTTACCATTTTACCGCGTGAGTTGTTTTTACTGTTTCAAAGATGTGATTTATTAAATAATGAATCTTGACGACCATAATAACTAAATTTACTATTTCATTCCCACTTGTACTAAATAAACATAACTGATAGGTTTTCCGAAAGAACTCTACCACCCTCGTCACTCAAAAATTTCATATATGATTACGACACTGCATAATAATACAATTGTAAGTAATACAATATTTGTAACCGCGTCTATGAGATAAAGAACATATGGCACTAACCCTTAAAAAGGCAAAGGCTACATAACTCATAGCAGCAATAAACAAAATTATAAATGTACTTTCTAAAATACATTTTTTTTAAAAGTCGTATTAAAATAATATCATGAAAAAGTGCACACCATATTTAGACAATAAAAGATTATAGAAAGCTGGCCGCATAAAATAAAGTCTTGTTATAAAGTAAATGTACTGGACCAAAGAAACTCTTCCTTTTGACGTATTCATAGTTATCGTAACAGGGAAATAATATTTAAAACAATTGTATGTCTCTAAATTTTATGATTTATATTTACGGTTTTTATGCAATGTGTATAATTTCAAAAAGGAACCATTTTTTTGTTCCCTATTTCTGATAAGGCATCATATTTTGTCAATTATATTCAATACACACACACCAGATTTTGTTTCTGAAAAAAATATATATTTATATATCCACATTAAAAAAAAAGATGTCACTTTTTATGAATAAGCACATCTGAAAAATTGATGAAAAAGCAGCTTTAAAATTGGCTTATGTTATTCCGACTACAATGAATGAACATAACATTTTCAATTCGCAATTCGTATTAATTAAGCGTTTTCAGGATCACTTTATTAAATTTATTCAACTTCTGTTAATACGTCCGGTAGCGAAAGTTGTGGTCTTGAGAGGAAGGTTTAACATGTTGAAACAACGTGTGGGGCCAGAAATATTTCTTCATCCCACCAATTGTACAAGTAATATTGTCTTGCTCTTTGAATGATGCCTTGCTCTTGGCCCTGTTCCCCCGAGCATGGCATTGCTATTAAAACAAAGTCTCACCAATTAACTGGGATTTATAACCAACAGAGACTTGCCCATACTTGGATCCTTGCCACATAATAGTGGCTAGAGTTTGCATCCTGAGTCATTCTGTGGCATATATGTGTGGGTTAACTTTTCAAGTATACCGATGGTTATTTCCAAACGAAGAAATGTTCATTTTGTGTACAGGATCCCACACTTTTACTAGAGCGGAGCAACAGATATTAGATACCATACACTCAGTGCGGAGACACAGGAAATGGCTACAAAGCGGCTGATTTATTTTAGGTATTCCAAACGAATTAAAAATGAAAACCAAGGAATCCACACCACATTACAGTTGACATCTCCCACAATTCCTACAATTTCCATCTCATTTATAACGCAAGTCTTTCAGTCATTCAAAATTGTCGATATGAAATCAATAAATCATTGAAGGAATAACTTTGGCAGTTAGGAGAAATTCATGTTAAGTGTATTTGATATCAGTCGCATATATCCCATGATATACAAGGGTGATTGATAAGTGTTAGATTATCATAATAGTAAAGAAAAATACCAGTAAATTAAATAACTTTAAAAAACTTATGTTGTATGCTTTTGAACAAATTGGGTGGTCTATTTTGTTTTATACATTTAGACTAGTAAAAATAGTTATATGCTTAACAACGATGAATTTCTTAAATGGTAATCAACATTAAAAATAATATACTTGGGGCGCTCAAAGTCCGTCCCGCGGGCAAAATGCAGCCTGCGTTAATGTTTTACGGACATGCGGGCTCATCTTAAATAGTTAATTGATGCATGGATTTTTTCCTACAATTACGACTTTATATTTATAAGTATACAAAATTTGAAATTATGTTCTGTTTCGAGAGCAAAATGATGATGTCAAAAATCTATGCTGTTTTAATGTTAACTACTTTGAACATTGATTACAAAATGCTGATGAAGTCATGTGCTGTGTGTAAGAAACTAGATGACATCAGTGGCATGCATGCTCGGCAGGCATAACGAGGGTCACAGGTTTATTTGGGTACCATTATATTTAGTTTTTAAAATAATTATATTTCTTAAAGAATATTACAACATATGTAGCACAAAAAAGAAAGACTACAAGCAAACTAACACATATAATTTAATTTCAAGAAAACAATTTAAATAATTTTGAAAAGCATCATCATCAATATATTTCACTTTAACAAGATTTCTTCATTGGTGTGAGGTGTTTTGTGACCATTTAAATATGAATAATTATATTTTTTCAACGTCTGTAGAATTAAACATGAGACTAAGAAATTAACACTTATTCAGCAGAAAATAATATTTCATCTGATGCTACATGATATGTTACAACTTGTTATAGAAAAACTAAAGATTATTTAGGTGGCTATAAAACTGTTGGTGTCAGGGTTTTGTTTATACTAAATATGTCTTTAAGTAAGAGTTTCCTGTTTCTTTAAATGATTTGAAGACAGGAAAGTTAGAAACTGTAAGCATTTTAATAGTTATCTTTGTTATTCAAAAATTTTGTAATTGAAATTTTGTTACCATAATTTTTATAAACAAAATATTTGTATAAATAATGAATGGAAAAATGTCTCCTTTTTGGAACATGGTAAATACTGAATAAATGAAATGAAATGGAATGTTGCGAATGATATACAAACTTTATCCTGGCCTAGACGGCTTCAAACCACATGATAAATCACCCGCTGAAATAGTTATGACAATTAACAATTCCTATCAGACACTTCTTTAAAATGTTCAAACACTTAAGTCATCCTTCACTTGCTGTTTCTGACAAATACTAATTTGTGTATTTTTCAAAAACTGTAAACTTATGTTAATTTTTTTAGGTGTGTTAAAATTATGTTTACCATTCTGCCCCTTCTATATTTTTACATTGCATTAAGTCACATCATTTACCTCGGGGGGGGGCGGCTTGCAGGTTTTCTAGCATAAGTTACAGAAATTCAGAAATATCGTAACTTCAAACTCTACATTGAGCACAGTCAATTTATGAGTCATGAAATGCTGTGCTAAATGCAATAATTAAACAAAATTACAATGCCTAGAAAATATAACAAGAAAATATAACAAGAAGTGACATAACAGGGGCACATCTTAGAACTGAAAATTGTGTCCTTATTAAAAGATCAACACTGAAAAGTAGCTTTAGCCATAATTAGCCATATTCTATGCTTATAACATTGGAAACTTCTAAATTTTAAAACCCTGATAATGTTAAAAAAAAGCCATAGTTATAAGTATTCTTATAAGTATTTTAACTTTGTTTCATTAATACATTAAAATGCAGCATGAGGCCATCAATAGATTCCCTTATAGCATATGTACTATATAACACATGATTAATATGGTAGAATGTTGCTGGAACAATAACATCAACAAAAAAAGTAATGGTTTTAAAATAGAGAAAAAAAGGTATTAGAGGAAAATCAGAATTATTGCACTCATTAAGAAAAGGTTATTGAATTTTATATTATTTTTAAAAAATTAAAACAAAATCAGATCATTGTAAATTTTTAAAAAAACATTTTCTTCAAAATCTGAAAAAACAATTTACTACTTCTTTTCATACTTAGTAAATATCAAATTACTTTATTGGAGCCTACAATGAAACAGTTAAGTTTAGAAATTTGATATTGGGATAAAAATGACAGTCTTTTCCTGTTGCTTATTCAGCAACAAATCATTTCCTTCAAGTTTTAAGAGCATCTTATCAATAGTGCATTTCAAATAGGAAAAACAAACATTTACATCTGGCAAAAATTTTTTTAAATTTTTTATTATTATTAATAAGATTAAAGATAAACTTTTAATCAAATAATCATAGAAAGAAACTATATAAATCACTATTTGTTCATTGTGTGATGAAATACTTAACAAGTGAAAGGCAGTATAGTATAATAGCAGATTAAACTCCATAAATATGTTTTTCAATCTCTGATACTGATATGATGAAAATGTGGAGCTTTTTTTTTAATTATCTTTTTTTAAAATTTAAATTTCCAATGAGCTAAGTTAGTTTTTTGTTACTATAATCATTAAAGTTTATTTTACAACAGCTATTGTTACCCATAATGCTGATGCTTGTGACTATTGATAACTTTCAGTTACTGTGCTGCTCAAGACGCCTACATCTCATGATAGATTCAAGAGGACTTTATTTACAAATACATTAAGGTAAATATAAATATTGCAATAATAATTTATAAAAAAATATATAATGAAAGCCATAAAAAATATTTCCTGAAATAGGCATAGGCTTTTTAATAGAAACTCAGTCGATGTGCTTAGTAACAAAAACCTAATCAACAGAACACAAGATAAGACAGTAAATATTGTACGATATGTGAATGAAACCCTCAATACAAATACATGTATGTAAAATCCTGATAGAAATAAAAATATTCATTAAGAAATACTGAATATGGTTTGTTGGATTGTTATAGAAAAGGAAAGTAACTTAGAAATATATTAAATCTTGCGATAAAAATTGGAGTTTAAAATTATTTGTTTGTTTCGTCAGATATATGCAACAATTTCACTCTATAATGAAATTTCAAAACTTTTAAAAGTTATTTTCCAATTAAATTTTAGTAAATGCATTTGAATAACGACCGATGCATTTCTTATAAAAATCTCTGTCGTTATTGATCTTTCCAGATAAATACTAAACTCACACAACTGAATTTAATATTTTACCAATTTTTTAAGCAATAATTTATTTGGATTGTGCTGGGACTGATAAATGTATTTTCAATAATTTAATGCATAGGAGAAAATTTTAATAAATATTTATGTTCACAAAAACTGTCGCTGATACGATTGGAAACAAATGTATTTTCTTACACAACGTGTACATCATAAATATATTTAAATCAAGGATTTTATCACAACAAGCTTCATAAAATTCAAATATAAAAAGAATATTCAACATAAAAGGAACGGGATAACTTTTTGTTACTGCAACCCTCTTACATTTGTTTTAAATATGAGCAAAATGGATAAGTAAATGAACTCCAATTGTAATATTTCCCAATATTAAATACAAGCACACATCTAAAAATTCTGAGACCCTCCTTAAAAGTAATGGAAACATGCTGAGATCAAAAACCCCCTAGGCTATACTCCTTCAATGTAGTCTGTTGTTGCCAAGTTAACCCGAGAGTGTATTGAGGCAGCCCGGTAGGTTGCCAATGTTCCAAAAGCAGACAATCCGATCATGAGTGGAAACATGCCTGACCAGCCAGTGTAAGCGGTGACCAAGCCAATGATTGGTCCTTCAATGCAGGTTCCAATGCTGCCGAAACCTAAAGCATAAAATAAGAATTTTAAAAATAATTAAGAGATGTAAGCCTAAAAAAAACATTTAGAATTTCATTTTCAAACTGAAGTTTTAATTGTTTTTCTCTTTCTGGCCAAAGGTAGTGATTAACAATAAATTCTAAAACAGGGAGTGGCTAATCCTGTAGTATCCGAGAGCCATTTAAAAATATAAAATGTTGAGAGTCGCATTGAAGCACTATGTTTCACGACTCAGTAGCAACGAAAAATTTTGTTTGTTAGGCCTATATAACTTTAACAATTATTCTTCAAATTTAATGAATTAAACTTTTTTAACTTTTAACACTAATCGTATGTAGAAGAAAAAGATTTGTTACAGTTGCACAACTAATAAATAGTTAAATATGTAAAATATTTGAATAGAAACAAAATGCATATAGACGCACAAGTCAACATTAATTGTTATGATCCTGCTGACAAGCCTTTGTTTAAACTAGCAAGTTTCTTTAAATCTGGGTCGGTGGCTAGTAGTAGTTGTGCTTGGAAGTTATGCCAGAATAAGGTCGTTAAGTTAAGCCCGAGTAATATTCCAAGTTATGGCATAACTTGCCTCAGTTAAAATGATACCGTCTTGACTAAATTCCGAAATTTGAGCTTGCTGCTGACACATTCCAGACTCAACAAGCTGATTTTTCATAATTCATACCAAGCCCAAATTACTTTTCAACACTGTTTATTGTTTGGTAAAAATTTGTTAAAAATTCATTTTAAAAAAAATAAAATTTATATTATATTATATGTTTCAAATAAAAAGTTTTTTTCAATTTTATAAATTGTTCGCAAGACATAATTTGAACACAGAATATCTGCATGCGGCTAGCGAGCTGCAGTTTGGCCACCGTTGTTCTAAAACAATAAACAGAATGATGTAGAAGCACTTAGATCAAGTC
>CALYLW010000197.1:0-147500 GCA_944989445.1 Ampullaceana balthica
ATGTTTCTGCCCCATATACCAAGACAGGCTTCACTGTGGTGTTGAATGTCTTGAACTTGGTCTGGAGGGTTAAGTTGTTGCAGCTCCATACTTTTTTTTAGCTGGTTAAGTGCTGTTTTCGCTTTGCCAATTCTCACTCTTATGTCGGCGTCTGTCCCTAATTGTATGTCAATGATGTCACCGAATACAATACAATAGCATGGGATTGTAACACGCCAAATGATGTTGCTCTTTTTAAATTGTTCATGAACATCAATTGGCTCCCCATTCATGTATTTTAGAAAGAGCACGCGATGCATGTGCTTTTGTGCGCTTTGACAAGGGTTGCCAGATTGTAATTTGGGTAAAAGGCCAAACTGACTGCCAAAAAAGGCCAAAAAAGGCCAAACTTATGTTATATGAAAAATGTCAACAAAAATGACGTCACGCACCTAGGGGGCGGGAGGGGGTCACAGATTTGTGGCGAATTATGGCGAGGAGGGGTGCTTTTAAGAACTGTGACGTCATATTGGAAAGGGTCTAGCTCTTGATTACGTGTGACGAGTGTGTGTGTGGGGGTGAAAATACATTGAAAAATCTGCCAAAATTGCGTGACGTCATTTATGAACGGCTCATAACGGCTGAAAATTATTTAACTATTTAAAATGAAGGTTGAACCAGGAGAAAAGGGTTGGTGACATGAGAACGTCCTTACTGCATTTATTTGTAAACAAAAGCTCAGCCCTGACTCTAACAATAGCGTCTAAAAGTGTGAGCTGCATTCTATATTTGGCTTTTTCTTAATAGCCTCTTCGTTCAACTTTTTAAAAACTTTTTAATGTCTAAACATACACGTAAGCTATTCAAAAATAGAAAAATAATTAATAAGGTTATTGACTCATTGGCGAATTTTAAATTTTTTTTGTGATAAAGATTATTTTGATATATATTTTATATAGTCTATATATTAAGAAAAAGGCCAAAAAAGGACAAAAAGCCAAAATAATTTTTTGAGGCCAAACCCTCTTAAAAAAGGCCAAATTTTGAGAATTTGGCCTTAAAAAGGCCAATATGACAACCCTGGCTTTCACCATTTGTCAATTGCGTAGCTCGTGTTTCATGCAAATTCATCTTGTAGCACCACGTGACTGATCACATAGAGACACCATGTTTCATTTTCATTGTTTCCAATGTTTGGTGGCGTGCATTGAAATAAGGTCACATCTCGTTTCCATCCCTTGGATTGCTGCCCTTATTTCTCTCCCCTCCACAATCACTGACAAACAAGTAGAAAAAAAGATAAAACAAAACTTGTCTACGACTTAAAAAGATTAGTTTTATACGAATTTTGACAGGAAAGATAAATGTATGTTTATATCAAAAGTTTTAGTAACTTTACTTTCGTTCAATACATTTTGTAAACAAAATAAATTCGAAAGTTTAAAAAAAAATCTTGTAAGATTTTGTTGCATAAGACTAAGGCATTTTAATCTCATTCCTATTTTATTTATTTATTTGATACCCTTAAAATAGATCGATGGTCAGTGTAAGTCCGTTGATACCTAATGAGAATGCAATATATATGATCTCACTTCTGCAATGATAATATGATCTATAGCTCCGGCTGTTAAAACTGTCAAAGGGACAGAGTGGAGTTCTCTCATTCGTGTAACAAAGGACAGGTGCATACTTTTTGTGTATCCTCCTTTTCTAATTGAGCCAAGTATTAGGCGACTCAGTGAAAGACGCCGATCAGTGGACAACAGCGTTGAGTTGCACTGAACTAATGCCCAAGTCGGCCTGATTCTCAAAGTTATATCTATATCACAAACACAACTGTTAGGTAGAGTTGGTTCTTCTCTCAAACCTTTCATTGATCAAGTTGTTTGGGAAAAAAAGTCCTAATAAATCGCTTCTAAACGACTTCACCGGCAAACGAAGCAGAAAAATTACTTTACCAGAAGCACTATGATTAGTACGTAATGTATGCGCAACTACTTGTTATCACAGCTCATCAGCTCTGAGTTTTCTTTATGAAGATACCTCGTCTCATTAAGAGTCCCACAGGGGCGATCATTTTTTGGGTTATGACCCGCAAAAGTTAATTTCCACATTGGTGGAGTACCTCGAGGAATGCTTTAATCTCTGGGACGCTGGAAACACGACCTGATAGTACTTACACCTCCGCGGGGAAATTCTCTTGCCTGTCACGTGCTGACAGAGAAGCAATGTTTCTAGTCTAGTTTTATGCCGCACTACTAATTCCACTTGACCTACTTCGCACCCGCTCACACATCTGGTACATTCTTCGGTCAAACTTTTCCCCTTTTTATTGCTGTAGAATTTATTCCCTTCGAGCCTCATAATACCTTCCATATCTCTCCCATCTCCAGATGGATTAGAAAAACACATCTACTATCTCATCTATTTGTCGGCACGTGTGATGAAAGGTAAAATATTTGAACCGGAACCATAGTCTGTCTTTCAAATTAAATATTTACACAAAAAATTGTTTATAATAAATGCAAATGTATTTTCCTTCAACCGAAAGTCATAGATAACAATCTTAGTTTTCATTCAATTTTTATATGAATTATTTCAAGCACGTTAATGAAGATAGTTCAATTTTTTATTAAAAAAGGCAATTCAGGAAAAGGATTAATTCAGAAGAAGAAGTCGTTTTGAATGTTTGTATTAAGTAACGAAATCCTGTTTATGACGTTAATTTTTAAAATATGCACTCAAAATGGCATTCATCACACTAATTAGTATTGCTTGAATACGGCTCTTGTAAACAGTGAAGCCCAGAACCTGTAAAAAGTAAGTAAGTCCCATGACCGATGGTCGTAGGGGATCCGCAATGTTTCCATTAGAGCTTACTCGGTGGGTGCCCCAATTCCCTTCCAGGGGTCAGCGGAGGACTTTCTTAGAGTATCATTTATATTGTGGCTTTGCGTGGGCTCGATTTGAAGGTACCCTGACAGCCTTGTGAGGCGAGCGCACTACTGACTTCGCTATCCAGCCGCTAGAACCTATACCCATTAAAAAGTAGTATAGTTACAGGGGCCTGTCATCTATGGGCCATACTGACAGAGGCGTAACTAGGTTTTTGGCACCCTTGGCTAATTTATTTTTGGCGCCCTTGATAAATTGACAAGTTTCAGCTTTTGCGATTTTTTCATTGAATTTCTCTTATTTTGTTTATGACAATAATTACGTAGTCTGACAGTGACAGTCATACAACGTGTATATAAAAAATGCATAAGACAGGAACAATACTAATTTGCAGTTTATTATTTACTAAATAATACCAAATAAATTGGTGGATAAAACGACATATTTTTTCGTTAATAAAGAATACAACAAAACTTGAAGCAACGTGTATTATAAATAAAAACAACAGTATCAATGTGTTATACTGTCATATTCATTATCTCATACATAACGATAAAAACTGACAATTAAAAGTAAATTTAAGTAACACTCCACGGACTACAGCTCAGTACTTCCGTTTGCTGGCGTATTGGCGTGTTGCTAATACAGTCGGACCTCTCTCAGTTGAACTCAAAGGGGGAAAAATTTGACTTACAGAGTCCTTGATTAATCGGTGCCTATTATTACGCCAGTTTCCTTAACTAAAAAACTCCGTAAGTGGTTTTTTTTTCGGGTCATTTGAGTTTGACTTATAGAGGTCTGGCTGTATTTATTTAAATACAAATTTAAACATTAGAGATTTAGTGGCGCCCTTTTGAGCTGGCGCCCTTGGCAACTGTCCCGAGGCCAACCCGTTGTTATGCCACTGCATACTGATCAAAACCGCGTTCGTGTGTCCTCAATATACAGATGACCTAACAAAGAAGAATTTGTAATAGCGCAAAACATTTTGAGAAACTTAAGCTGCTAAAAATTGCTGGATAGCCGCAATCAGTGTCATATTAATGGAATCTATGTAATAATTATGGTAGTCTATATAAATGGAAATTTTATTCAATAGATCATCTTCAATCGGCTTAGTGCTCACTAGTACATAGCACGTTTGCATGAATCCATTTGAAAAGGTGCCACATCGAATACTCTATTGTTCGCCCGACATAAAACTATTCCACGTTACACAGAAACACAATCGAATACTCCCCTAGTATGGGGGACCGACAGGATAATCCATTGCTCACGCGACCGGTGAACTATTTTACCTGTACTGACGTGGTACTTTAATTTTTTGTTTCATTTTATGTGCCTATTAACGAAATATTGACATATTCAAACCGGCTCGTTTTAATCGGTGCAAACGGAGGATTATTATTATATTTTTTAATTTTTTTTTATAACTTCTGCGGACAGGCGGTGGATTGGCCACGGACCGGCATTGGTCCGCGGACCACCACTTTGAGTAGCACTCTAAAGAACATAAAACGGGATATACTTCATAAGACATAAACAATGTCAATCTATTATTAGCATATCGACTTTAAACAATTTCTACCACTTACTCTCCACATACTCCATGTCCATAACTTAATCCTCCCTAAACCCCAATGTCCCAGTCACAAGTGATCAAATTTCAAGAGCTCAACTTATGTGGTATAATCAATAATAACTCTCTTATTCGGTCTCAGCTAATCGCTCCACTAGATAGGCAATCAGATCAATCCCATTTGAAGGTACCCTGAAAACCTTATCGCTGGGACGAGACGCCTTGTGGAAAATGAGTGTCAAGACCAGATCAACGGATCACAAGAAATTGACAGGTTACAGTCTGGTCACCATGGCAATCTATGGGTAAACAGGTGTCTGACAAGCATTGGACAAGCAGTCAAGGTTGAACGGATGGTCAAATAATAATATGATTGGATTGAACAGAGGATTAAATAGAACTGTTGATGAAAAAAATCATATTTTGAAAATCCACCACACTAGGTACGCTCAAGTGTTTAGCGAAGAAAACAACAAAGTAATAATTCCCACTCCTTCACAAGCCCATACAAAGAATTGTTCAGAATAGTAGTTTTGTGCAAAGCTCTGTTTATAAAACCATAGGATGAAAGTTGAAAGATCGTAGATTGTATTTGAACTCAGAGAATACTATGACTGCGAAACTGTAAAAAGTGAGATTCTTAAAACTAGAGTACTTAAGTGACTAATTTTTTTATGTCAATTTAAAAAAAAAGAATGGTGTCAATTTAAAAATTAGCCGTGAACCTCTATTGGTGGAGATAAGGCGCAGATTTTCTCTTATTGGATACATATCCGATACTTTATTGATAAATAGATGAGTGATGTGTATAGTATATTGATGAAAATCGTGTCTCTTGTCTTGGAGGTGAAGTCTAGGGCTACCAACCTAATAAAACTGGGTTCATCTCCGGAAAATACAACGGTAATTTTTTTTGTTTGTTCAACAATGAATATGAATCCGCTGCTTCTTTATATATCTTTTGTTCCGAGTATTCGCTGCTTTAATTTGTAGCCTAGGAAAATTTTCTGGTAAAACATTTTTCTGAGATTTTTTGTGTGGTTCTTTCACCGAGAAGGGGATTAAACATATAATTATTAGTATATTTTTAGGAAAACATGTGATTTATTGTATTTGTGCAAGAGGTGTTGTAGTCCGAATTGAAATATTTAAAAGGTAAGTTATGTTTGAGAGCATTTTTATTGCGTTCAACTATCTCAAAAGAAGGCACAAACAGGCTGGCATGTTGGCAAGTAACGCAGCATTCACAGGCCACGCTATCTGAGGGGTAGCGTGGGTTAATTTCTTCTTTTATTTTGATTAAAACCTCAACTTTCTATAAAATTTTCATAGTTAGTAAATATATAAAAACTACGAGGAATTTCCCGGTCCCTTGGAAAGTGCCTCATAAATATAGCATTTTTGAAAAATTTCAACGCAATATAAAAAAACATTGAACAATTGATTAAAATAAGTGTCTTTTTTATTATCACCAAAGAAGTTCTACATAATATTTAGGAAACGTTTAACATTTTTATTATCACCAGCACAGCGCTTCAAGTGTAGTTTAATCTTTGAAAGTAAGGCCTAATATTTTACTCATACATTTCATAATTTAATTAATAACTGCAGCTAATGATCGCTGAGATTTAATGCAACAATCTTTTAATTTAATTCACACGCCTCTTCATCATAATTACATCGTTTGATGATTATTGTTAAGTACGCTCAGAAATTTTCCAGTAGCTTGTTACATTGGAATTATCACATGTGCGTTTGTTATGGGGATTTTCAGATTCAGCATCAATCACTAAAAGATAAAGGCTCAAAATGTATAGTTACTTGAGAGGCATTGCAGATCATTTTAAGACAGTATCATTCTACTTTGAAGTTCGTCTCAAAGAGATTTCAATGCAGCTACAATTTAATAAAATTATGCCTAGCCAGGACTTTCATAGGCAAATATTCTTAAACGTTGTGAATTTAGCTATAGTAGCAACAGCTTGATTTTAGGGACTTTAATAAATCCGCGAGTAAGACTTTGTAAGCTAAGTGTTATGTTTTTTCCGAGTATCTTTAATTTGCTTTACTTTAATGCCAAAAATATGCGCTGTTCATAAATTATCACCACCGTTAAAATACATTTGATTCCAGCAGTTACCGAAAAGTTACTGATCATTTAAGCATAATACAAATATTGTTAATAGAATCCACTTGTGGATTTCGTCCAGTACCAATACACTAAAAAGGATATAACCAGTAAACTTTCTTCTGTACACGTCAGAGGAGTCTCCACCATTCTTTTTATAAATATTATTTAAAATTTTAAACACGTTTCTTCCTCCAGTTTAATTTAAATTGTATTTAAAAATGATGACAGGCGATATAATAGTGGGATGTATTTGGCACACGTGGATGTGTTCAATGGATGTATCTGTCTTGCCAATACGCCTTTAGAATTGTGAGTTGAGTTTCACTGGTATCGCTAATATCGCTTTCTATTCTCTACGATTCACTTACCAGAATATGAAATGAAAGCCGGTATTTGTAATATCAATAAGTGTTAATTTTATTTTAACCGATAAAACATTTTTATTCTAACAGATAGACAACACATACATATATTTTTTTAAAATCCATACATTTCTTGTATATTATAACGCAAGTAAGTTTCTTGTGACATACACATGAAAAAATATTTATAAAGGTCATTATCGTTATTCAATGATTGCGAAGTTGGGATCCGTTGCTTCGCTAAATGGAGTAATAAACAAGGACTCTTATTTCTCAGTTTGTGAACAATTTGTAATCTAAACCACTTTCATATAACGGTAAGGAAGAAAGAGAGAGAGAGAGTAGAGAGAGAGAGAGAAAGTGAGAGAGAGAGAGAGAGAGAATGAGAAAGTCAGAGGGAAGGAGAGGGAGAGATAGGGAGAGACGGAAAGAGAAACTTGAAAAATAAAAACAAGTTGCGCATGCTCCTGTATCCTTTAAAGCCCACGAATGTTTAACGATGAATGCAAGGCCCTTGGAGTGTTGTAATTCTAAGTATAGAGTAGATGAGATAATATTTTCAACGCCTTTGACAGCCAACCTGACATAAGGAGATCAGGTGGTGCAAGAGATGGACATGATGCTCTCAAGGGGATCTTTCTGCCAGGACACTGATATTGCAGAAGCTTTGCCAGCACTTTTCTAATTCACACTCAAGAACTGTCATAACGGTTAAATGTTGGCCAAAATATCTCGTTACAGGAACGCCTCCTTTCATTAGTATTCCTTATATTCCTTATAGACATATCACACAGACAATAGATATCCAGAGTCCAAAAAACTCAACACAAGAAAACGCCACCACAAACATTCACCAATTATTACTTCAAGCAAATACAAACAAAACATTCATGAAGCTCTATAACCGATATCCATCAATCTTTGTGCGTATGAAACGATTTCTATGCTAATTTCGCTTTCCGCATGCGCTTGCTATGATTCCATCTGCAGATGAGATATCTGTGTGTGTGTTTGTGTGTATGTGTGCCTAGATCAATACGTCATCGCCACCAGGCAGTATCGGTAACAGAGTGGGTTAAAGTAATGAACGATTCATTCCCGAATGAACCTAACGCGTGTAAACCACGTCAACCGTTTCAGGGTTACAAAAGGCACCGGCCCCAGCACAGATCTTTTAGTGATTTTTTTTGTAGACTGTGATTCCTTGCTTGAAATGCACCATATACTCGCTTAACATTTATATAAGTTGTCGCAAACTTCAATTCAATTAAAAACTACAACAACAAAAAAAATTCAAGCAGCAAATTGTCACATAATTGATTATATTTGGTAAATGAGAAGTGCATGGTATGACGGGAAAATTTCTAGTTTAAAAGAAGTATAAAAGGCTTCTCTTACATCAATCAGAAACGTAGCATATGTTATTATATGTTGTTTGAAATCAGGATATAATTGTTTTAAATTGAATTCAAATTTAACACTCATGGGGCGCCGGGGGCCCATAATGAGAATTTTTTCTTATATGAGCTATATAAAAATTAGTTTAGGGCTTAGCTGCTTGGAAAATGAATGGATCTTGACCAAACTTGGTACATAACAACTTGATAGCCTATATTAAAGTATCATATGGCATTGAACTCCTAATGTCCGTTCCTTCGGGGCCGGGGGCCCAAAATCTTTATTTTTGTAAGCGTTAAATACTTTATTCCCGTTAGCTGACTATACCATTCATTCGGTCGCCATGAAACTTTTGGAGACTTTTGAGTACGCTCCGGGGATGGAAATAGGCTACTTTTTTTTCAAAATTTAACACTCATGGGGCGCCGGGGGCCCATAATGAGAATTTTTTCTTATATGAGCTATATAAAAATTAGTTTAGGGCTTAGCTGCTTGGAAAATGAATGGATCTTGACCAAACTTGGTACATAACAACTTGATAGCCTATATTAAAGTATCATATGGCATTGAACTCCTAATGTCCGTTCCTTCGGGGCCGGGGGCCCAAAATCTTTATTTTTGTAAGCGTTAAATACTTTATTCCCGTTAGCTGACTATACCATTCATTCGGTCGCCATGAAACTTTTGGAGACTTTTGAGTACGCTCCGGGGATGGAAATAGGCTACTTTTTTTTCAAAATTTAACACTCATGGGGCGCCGGGGGCCCATAATGAGAATTTTTTCTTATATGAGCTATATAAAAATTAGTTTAGGGCTTAGCTGCTTGGAAAATGAATGGATCTTGACCAAACTTGGTACATAACAACTTGATAGCCAACATTAAAGTACCATATGGCATTGAACACCTAATGTCCGTTCCTTCGGGGCCGGGGGCCCAAAATCTTTTTTTTTGTAAGCGTTAAATACTTTATTCCCGGTATGATTTACACGATCTTGAAAAGCATTGACTAATATATCTATCATGATCCAGATTGAAATGAACAGGTATTTTAAAGTTAATTTCTTGCACCGATTGGGCCCGCGGGCCCTTAATGTTGTTTTTTCTAATCTTATATCTATATATATATAAAAATCAAAGTATGTATGTATGTATGTATGTATGTATGTATGCATGTCTGTTGTATAGCTGACTAAACCATTCATCCGATCGCCATGAAACTTTTGGAGACTTTTGAGTACGCTCCTGGGATGGTCACTGGCTACTTTTTTTCAAAATTTAACCCTCATGGGGCGCCGGGGGCCCATAAAATGATTTATTTTCTTATATATGAGCTATATAAAAATTAGTTTAAGCGTTAGCTATTAGGTAAATTGATGGATCTTAACCAAACTTTGTATATAACAACTTGGTAGCCAATATAGAAATACTAAAGGGACTAATTTCCTAATGTCCATTTCTTCGGGACTGGGGGCCCAAAATGTCTTATTTCATAAACGTTTAATATTTTATTCCCCATTCAATTATTAAAGATCTTGAAAAATATAGATAAATATATCCACAATGAAATTGATTGAAATAAACAGGCGTTTTGAACTTGACATATTGCACTAAATGGGCCCTGGGGCCCTTAATGTCGTTTTTTGCTTTTATGAGCTATATAAAAATGAGTTTATGCGTTAACTACTGAGTAAATGAATGGATCTTAACCAAACTTGGTATATAAAAACTTGGTAGCCCATATTAAAATAACAAAGGGCACTGCACTTCTAATTTTTAATTGTTCAGGGCCGGGGGCCCCAAATGTATTTTTTCGTATGTGTTTGAGATATTATTTCCCATTCTATTTTAACGATCTTAAGAAATATATCAATGATGAGACTGAATTAAAATGAACAGCATTTTGAAATTTACATCTTACATCGAATGGGCCGGGGGCCCCAAATGTCTTTTTTTTGTGTATACTCTAAGATAGTATTTCCCACTCAGTTTTTAACGATCTTGAGAAATATATCCATGATTAAAATGAATTTAAATGAACATGTTTTCAAAATGTACATCTTGAATTGAACGGGCCTGGGAGCCCCTTAATGTAGTTTTCCTTATATCTACATATATATAAAAATTAGTTTAGGTGTTAGATAATGAGAAAATAAATGGATTTTGACCAAACGCGGTATATAAAAACTTAAAAGCCTATATTAAATTTCGATAGGGCACTGATCTCATAATGTCCATTTCATCGGGGCTAGGGGCCCTAAATGTGTTTTTACTAAATTTTTAATATTGTATTCCCCATTCAATTTTACACGATATTGAGAAATATAGATACATATATTTATATTTTTGTTATGAAATTGATTGAAATGAACAGATTTTCGAACTTCATATTTTAAACTGATGTATATACATAAATGTGTTACTATTTTTAAGCGCAGTGATCCCAGCCGATTGCTTGGGTTCTGCGCTATATAAGTTCTCAAATTATTAAAATAAATAACTGACTCCTTCGGGTCGAAGACCATACATCATAAGAAACGGCCATTGTCTAACACGATCAACTAGCGCTTTAAAATTTATTTTACACGGGTCTTCATTACGCCCATTTCATAGGCCAGCTATCCTATGAGATAAGTCGAGCAGCATGCCCTCAAACCTTCTCCAATCAAATTGTTTTAACGGAGCAGATACAAGTCAAGGTTTAATGAAAATAATTTTTTAAAAACTCTACAAGATTGACATAGTTATAGGGAGAATGTGATGAAAAGTGCATCAATTGGATCAAACGGTCTGAAGATTTGAGTGATAAAATCAATGACGTGATGCGGGTCTTATCTCTCGTTATGACGGGTCGGGCCCTGGGAAAATCCATCAACTCTAACCCCTTATTATGAATTGGCATGCAAAGGTCAGAGGTTGTTGAAACAAGTGAATCTAAACAAAATCACTGGCTCCTAGTTTAGAAATCTGTTGTAAGCTAAAATCAAAACGTGGTTAAATTGGAAAAAAAGTAACAAAATATTGAAGCTAATCTTAATTCCAATTCCAGAGTCAAGTGACTCTATGGGAGATTTTTTTTTGGGGGGGGGAGATTAGGATCCCTTTCTATACCGTCATAGTCAAAGGTCACCAAGGTCGTCATTGTGAATATAAAATATGTTATTTGATTGAGACCTTCGAGGCACAGATCGCCTCAAATGTCGTCTTAGTCCGGGAGTAGCTTGAGCTTGTGTCACTTCTCTTTACCAGAATATTAAATACTAGAAATTATCATAGAAGCACCGAACCACGACTGGCACCCCGACCTACACCATTTTGAGAATTTCACCAATTTTTAGCGCCCTCCTTTCTTCTCCAATCTTCACTTTCTGTATGCTCAAATACTCTGCTAATCATAGAATGAAAATGGCATTGATTTTTTAAGAGTATTTCATTAAGCTGTTTGTCGGTTACTTTTCGGAAAATCGAAATTTCTATATTAACATTGAAAAATGTATCGAACAATTTTTTCGTCTTATCAGCCTCATATTGTTCATCTTACGAGCCTCACTCATATGTTGTTCATGTTACCAGCCTTATTTCGTTCATCTCACTAGCCTCAACGCTCATTTTACAACAATGTTATACAGAAGTATACCACTTCTGTTATGTTTTGTAAACACTTGTTTTGTATTGTGCTTTTGTGGTTTCCACGGCTCTCTCTAAATTCGCTTGTTGTACGCCATTTTCAAAATAAAAGATTTTTTCACCGGTCTGGTTGAGTGTTCCAGACAGCCAAAATGAGAAAAAAAAAGAAATAGAAAATCTGGGCTTTCCTTACGTACACATTATTAGAAGTTCAGGCCCAGTGAGATATAAAAATAAATATCAAGATATTGTCCACAATAACAAAAATAGACAAAGGATAAACAATATATTGCCTTTGAAAAAAAAGCCTATCCTGCGACATATAAGCATCAAAGGACCACTATATCATTGAGAAATTATTCCAGAAATGAACCATCGATCAATGGTTTATTGTTATAAACTAGAAAAGTTAATGTTGACATAAAAGAGAGAACTCTAAGTTAAAGACAACAGTTCTCCGGATCTAATCCCTGAACATGTCTTACATCTGGTAAAGAAAATTCTGCTCCCCCATGAATGGGAATGCAACAGTTCATCATTTGTGGAGCAATGTCTCCTAGAAGCTCGATATTTCAAATCCAATTCGAAATCGTTTTAAAAGTCATGATGAAAAATGCGAAATTATTATGTTACGTCTGCAGGTGAAAGTGTTTGATCGCATCACTCAATAATGCTGTACTCCTCAACCATCAGGCCGCTTCTGGTAAATGCAACACGTCAATGGCTTTTTGTAGAGACCCCTAACACCCCCGCCTTTATTCCCCCGCCCCCGACTAACTTCTGTCCTGCTAACTCCCACAGTCCCAGGCTCACAGACACAACGTCTCAGTATCCTCCCCCAACTCCCGGGTCAGCCATCTCAAATTGGTTTGGTTCAAAAGTACGGAGGTAATTTGGTCCAGCAGTAACAGAGTGACATGATGGATTGTTTGGAAACAAGAGGCTCACCCCGTGTGTTACTATTACACTTGAGGGAGGAAGGGTGAAGGATAAAGTAATTGAGATATTTTATGCTGTGTCAGAAGGCTGGGAAATGCTTTGCTTGGTGTTTTGTTTAGAAAAACGACAATGTAAATAGCATGAAACAGGATATGATTTCAGTAATAAAATAACCCTAGATTAAAAATGTAAATATAGCTAAAACAATTCACGTCTTCTGTGTAAGCTAACACTTGGATTCATTGGGAACAGAAGAAGCTTGAGAAGGGTGATACACATGAAAATACCCACGTGTCCCTTACAGATCAGGTAATCGTAACATGAGATATTATGTTTCAGGAAATTCAAAAGATGATAAAATATTAAATTGAGTAAAACAAATAAAATTTTAAAATATATTCAAGCCATTCAAATCTTGATATGCAATATGTCATGGATTCTATCACCACTATAAAAAAACCCACACGTTTAACCGAAGTTTTGTGCATTGTTTTAAGATGTTAATTCATCTCTTGCCTGAGTTTGTATTTATTTAAACAATTTATTGACGTCTAAAACAAATTAAAGTAGGAAACGTTTCAAAGACAAAAAAGACTAAAAGGAAAAAAAACGAGACATTCAGCTCACAAATTATTATTACAGATCACATGATCAGACATTTTTGGCTAAGACTAAGGAAGATAGTCGCGAGTTAAGTGTTAAATTTTCAGATTATTTTAAGAGCATCGCCACGTGGTTAGTTCACGTGGGCGGACGGACTTGTTTCCACCACCTTTTCACAAGCATTTTCAGCAGTTGACAGAAACGTTAGCTATGCGTAGTCCTAACCTAAAAATTTATGAAATAAGCTACATAATGGACAGCATACTCATATTAAAAAGTATATTTAGAAAAAAAACGTTACTTTTCACTCTGACGTCAAATAGAAGGGAAAAAAATCATTCCAGATAAGAAAGGGGTTTAGATTTAAGTATTGGAAAATAATGAAAATATTGTCGTGCCAAAATTCAGATAAAATTAATAAAAAATTTTAAAAAAAAATTAAAAAAATAAAATAAAATAAAATAAAAAACCAACAACAACAACAACAAAAAAACAACAACACAACTAGTCTATATAAAACTTTGAGAACCAATCGTTCAAATGTAATAGGTATTGGCGCGGTGAGGCCTGTGGCTTGTTGGAGCCGTGCACGTGACGGGAAAACCCGTGGCAGCATAAATGAGAAAATACAAGCTGACTCGGATCGAGATTCGTGAAAAAAGATGGAAACAAGACGGACAATTGCCCTAACCAATGAAGAGATACAAATATGCACTAGACAATGAAAATGATCCTCGCACGCTTTCATGTCACGAACGGCACAATGGGTGTTGATGCAACGGGGAGACGTATTCTGAGAATCATTATACCAACATGTCAAACTTTACCACCCATGCATTCGGTTAACATTCTGTAAGTCTTTTACAAGATGTGCTGAAAAATAAGGTTTTATTATCTCATCTGCCGACCATCCAATTTGTACAAGACGGAAGTTAACACTGAAAGAAAACAACAACTTTGAATGGTCAGCTTCCTAGACGGCTTAAACACAGCTGTTGACAATGAGCGAAAAAAGACATGATTTTAGAGAGTAAAAATTCCAGGTTTCTTAAATTACATTATAGCTATGTGCGCAATTGTGTGTGTAATGAGGGAAGAGATTTACAAAATAACAGGACAAATATGTACAATCAATGAAATGTGAAAAAAGTTATATATATTTGAAAATAAAATCTAAATTATGCGATTTATTGCCATTGTCAAATGAATTTCAATGTTGTATTTTAATTTCCCTGCTAATTCTTTATGAAACCATTGAGGGTGAAATTTATGAAAACCATTGAGGGTGAAATTTATGAAAACCATTGAGGGTGAAATTTATGAAAACCATTGAGGGTGAAATTTATGAAAGCCATTGAGAGTGAAATTTATTAATTACTGAAATTAATGCATTCATGTCTTTTGATTTAAAGAAAAGCTACCACATGCGAAAATGGGCTTGAAATAAAGGAAAAACAATAGTTAATTACTATTTCACATTATCGATGGATTAAATTGAAATATGTAAACAGGCGACAAGTTTAAACTACTGACAAAATAAATTCGGCAAATATTAAAAGACTGACTATTCCAAATATAATAAGACAATTTTTTTCTACCACAGCTCCATTTTGCAACAGGACATGGGACAGCATCACATGCTGGCCGGACACACCAGCTGGACATGTCGCTAGACAGCCTTGCCCTCATTATATAAACATGTTTGACCAAGGAGGTGAGCTACTGGAAATAATTGTTTTGATATCGCTAGCCTACAAACATCAAATCAACAAAGTAAAATAATAAATTTATCATCAAAATTTCAATAAATTCATAAGGCTTGAGCAATAAAAAAGGACATGAACAAAATTACAAACTTTTTATAAATTCGGGCAACATATTTAAAAAAAAATGATACTCCTGCCGGCATCGTGGAGATACCACATAAGCAAGGAAAGAAAGACACAATATATTTATCAAATAAACTGACGGCTACAACATCTAAATTTAATGTAATTACACAAGGACCTTAATTTGTCCGTGTGAAACAAAGGACTTTGGCCTCAGAGCCAGCCTTACAGATAACACTGATTTACTGCAGCATTAATTTTCAGGAGGCTTGGAGCTTGTCAGGCGTTATTGCTTATGGCATTCTTAGCTCCTTCATCACGACAGCATTCCAGACAGACTCTGTTGTGGAATAACGTTAGTCAGCAGAAGTTTTCACGGTCGCCTGAAGGTCTTGTCGTATTCTGCTATGGTGATTAGAATCGACAGACGTAACTTATGAATACCTCACGCCAGAGTATCAGATTTTGGGGGAAGCAATGGAATACTTCTTGATGGGAGGAAATTACATTGCCACTTTCTCTTGACTATGCATTTTATTGGAAATAAGTTGGTCAATTATTCTATAATTCAATTTTGAATTTATTGGTCATTGTATGCTTGTCTTAAATAAATCGGCTCAGCACTTTTCATTGACTGATGCCAAGTTCAAGCTTACGAAAAAAATGTCTTTGTTTAAGAAGAAAATATTTTTATATTAAAAAATAAGGTTGATTGACTCTGTCAAGGAAAGCCTACAATCTTCATCACCAACCACAAGCAGGCTTAATCAGTGGCGTAGCTAGAACTTTTGCCGCCCGGGGCGGTCTCCAATGTGCCGCCCTTTTTAGGTCCATAAAGGACGTCACGCACCTGGGGGGGTGGGGTATACATTTGTTACATGAGTGACGAGAGGGGTGTGTTTGAGAAAGGTGACGACACGTCAAAACGCACAACTTTAATAAAAGTTCCACTTAAATATTGATTACTGACACTTTATTTAATGACGTTTACGTAAAACGCGTGTTACGATATTACTGTGCAGCCTTTATGGACGCAAATTAGTCGATTATATGATGGTTTTTATAAATTAATATTAAACATGAATAAATAAATATGGCATGCAATGGTAAACATGTTCCCTACCTGTACTTCGTTTCAATTAAAATTATTTATTATTGAAACGAAGTACAGGTAGGGGAACATGTTTACCATTGCATGCCATATTTATGTAAGCAGTAATTAAAAGAGGCCGCATAAGATGATATACCTATAAATACACATTTATAAAAATACACTATATATTTTTAAAGGCCCCAAGAAAGTTACTGAGATTGCAGGTCCCCCCCCCCAAATGAGACAAAACATATTCCAAATTTACACCAAAAAATCAAAAACATTATCAATTACTATTCTTTTATTTTATATTTATAAATAAATGATTTTTTTACAAACAAAGAAATTGTATACATTAGTATGAAATCATATTTTTACATTTACTTTCCTAACTTTCATAATAGAAAAATCGTGTATTATGCTATCAAAATTTAAATTATTTGTAATGTCTTGTTCTATGGACAATATTGCAAGATTTTGTTGTCTTAAAATCGCTCATTGTGGAACGAAGATAATTTTTATCAACTTCACTTTGGAGAAGCTCCTTTCACAACTAGCGACACTGATAGCAATTGTTGAAAAAAATTCATAGCAAAATTACAATGCTGGGTACCGAATATTCCAATCTTACTGTTGAATAAATTTTAATAGATCATGGGGGGCCTTTTCCCCCTATTTTAACTATAATGCATATTCTTGTAGTTAGGTACATCCATAAAAATCTGGAGCCTTTTTCTTTCAGTATTTGAACTGTTCTTTATCAATGTCAATAAAGGTAAATTAATTGGATGTTCAAATGCTTCATTTAGTAGGTTACATGGTATTATATACGAATATTTTCTTGCAAGGACTTGCAACTCATCAAAGCTTTATTTTGTATTTTCTGTTATAATTCCATCCATGGATAAAACCTTTCCTGTTGTACTGCTCGTTCTAAAGATAGAACCGCGTCTTCTTAATTTTCCCCACTCATATTTTTTCCTTCTAACTCAGCGTTCAGTTGATATCTCCAACTCATCGCAAATTGTTTGACTGATATAACAGCGTTTTTTATTAGCACATCTCTTTGTTCCACGCAATTGTTTGCATACATTTTAAAAATGACGGGTGCCCATAAATTGAGATAACATAGAAAAATAAAAGGATTGCATTGAATTGAGTAAAATTTAGGCATCTTAACTCGTTTTACTAGTTTTCTTTCTTCATATGTCAATTAAAAAATATGTCTTTTTCGAAATTATTTATGCCTGTTGTGGTGTTTATTAACGGAGAAATTTGAATATTTTCATGTTCTTGCCATAAATCTTAATAATTTTTCCATAAAAAAGACGAATTACAATTATTTACACATTACTTTAATTAGATAGGCGTAACATTTTTAATGAATAACAGTATTTTAATGAAAAACATAAGTTATTTGTGTTACTTTAATGCAATAAAAAAAAATAAATTTTTTTAGTAACGTACCTTACAATAATTTTCTTAAAATTCAAACAGTAATATAAATTACCCATATTTTATATAAATTACTACTTGCAAGTTAAACACTATATTTGAACCAACATGAATTGTAGGTACGTTTCGCGCATCATTCTGCGAATGTCGAAATTCCACGCAAAAACCATCGTGGCGATATTAATAGCACATTTTTGGGCCAAGAGGTGATGTGTTTTTTGTGTAGTTTTCATATAAAAGCGTCATCTGGTCGTACCGTATACCGCTTAATTTTCCAAACGAATCGATACCTTTTTTGAGTAATTTTAAATATTTTTGAACAGTTTTGCTTTACTTACAACATGCACACATCAACTATGTAATCAAACAAATGTTGTGGGAATCCGTTAATAAGGACTAGAAATTACGTATATTTTTGTTTCACCTTGGTTTTCCCCCCTTCAAAAGAAAAAGGGTGGTTGTCGGAATGGGTTGCACTTTTCAAATGCCCAAAATGCCGCCCCTAAATGTGTGCCAACCGGGGCGGACCGCCCCCCTCTAGCTACGCCACTGGGCTTAATCCCTTGCCGCATTCCCCTTCACAGCCCCACAACGTTTGCTTGGCAAAAGCGGGCGATAAAAAATAAGGCAAAAAGAAATCATTACAAAAATAAAGAAATTAGCACCATAATTCATACAAATTATCTTGGTCTGTACAGGTAAAACAAACCTAGTTATCAGGTAACTTTTAAGAAAATATAATTAAGAAATACCAGGAAGGCTTTCAGCCACACGATCACTTTACTATATTTGTGTGTGCTGTCAACCAATAAATAAATGCTTGTTAGTGATTGACGTCAAACACGAGGCTAATCAAAACCTCTGACTTCTCCAAGGACACCATGCACTCGTCCCTCTAATAACGTTTTATCATCGTTTCCCGCTCATTACCTTCACTGAATCAGGAATCTGTCTCGTTATTGTCTTATGCACTTAGCACAAATATCGGCTGTTTCGATGAATTACCTTCGTTACTGGCACAAGGTGAGGCCTATTTAGTCACTGGACCGATGCGCCGAGGTCTTCCTCTTCGTAACCATCACCCGATGTCAGAGAAATAGGACCGGATGTTATTACTCGAGCGAGCGACTAACGGTAGCGGGAGACAGAAAAAAAACAACAACGAGAAAAACAGGGATTTCAAGACATTAATGTAAAAAAAAAGTTAATATTTATCTTACAATAAGAACATTTTAAATACTTAAGATACTCTTTCGAAGAAAAAAAAACGGAAACAGCTAAGGGCACTTAAGAAAGTTCTTATTATTTGCAACTCAAGATTCTTGTATGACACGTTTTAAACTCAATTTTTTATATTTAATCAGTTTAAGTACTTCAGAACTTAATTCCATTTTTAAATATCAAATGTTAAGGAGCCACTAGGAATCTTCTAGGAAGTTTACTTGTTGATTTTATTTATTGACATTTATATTGAAAAAAAGTGTATTAAAAGAAAGATCAGCTTAAATAATTAAAAGACACTTATAGACCATGCAGTTAAAACACTTAACACTGTTATATGATAAAATCATGATTTGATAAAATACATAGAAGCAGTTGGACTTATCCACTAAGTATGGGTTTAGGTAGAGGTCTATAATGTAGAGTACACGGAACAATCTGTGAAGCCCACATTGAACAAGACGAATAGACTAGTGAGGGGACCAGCTTTTTGACTTAACCGTCACTAATATCAGTTTAAAAGGTATTTTAAAAGTAAAATTTTCAAGACAGAGAGAGAAATGACTTTTTAAAGGAGATACGAAAATGAAGTTCTTCATCATTCGTGTAGGTTTTTATTATATTTATTTTATTTCAATTTTTAATAATTAATTGTAATGGATTTTTAAATGGTAGTTAATAACTTTTAATTCGAAATGATTATTATTGCTTGGTCACACAAATACATACGTATTTAAATGTGTAATAATAGTACTATTGTGTTTTTAACTAACAATGAAATTTGCCTGAACCTCCCAAATAAATATAATTAAAGGTTGCTAAAACAAATTCATTAAAAAAATAAAAAAATAAATTAAAAAGATATAAGATTCAAAAGTTCCTAAATTTTAGTATAAAAACCCAAAAGAAAATCAATACATAATTTAAAAAAAAACACAAATACAACACCCATGTAGCCCTTTCAAGTCGCCACAACAATTCGAACTCCTAAATAGCTGCCTTATAAATTATTTAAATCTTCTTTCTAAGAATTAAAGGTTAAATTTATTTGATAGATAATATTAAGATTTAAATGAACATTTAAAATAGTATTTGCATTAGGTCCAAATCTAATATGCAATGTCTTTGTCAAAAAATTTAAGTAGTGTGGGCTGGAGAGACCGTGAAAATCGTCAGTTTTCGTATGATAGAGAGAGATGAAACATTTAAACAATCATAAAAGAAAAACATACAGAAAGGTGGAATATTATACGATTCTAGATTTCTAGAAGGATAGAAATTTGAATCAGATGTAAGCAGAAAGATTTATGTAATAGACTAATGTATCACCCGTCAAAAATGACGGAAGTTTTCAAAATAAATACACATCAGATTGAAAAATAACGTAATACAGAACTTTCATTTATTTAATTTATTTTTATTTGATTCATTTATTATCATATTGAACAATTTTATGTGGAACGTCCAAAAAAAGTTATATATGGTGCAGTAATTTTTGGTGCGCACTATTGAACAAATCAGCATTACATCCAAGAGGCATTACATCCATTACGGGAATTATATTTGTTGATGATTATACAACAACAATTTCTAATATTAAATACTAAATGAATCCTCTTATTTTAGGTCACAATACCACAGAGAAGAATGAAGGTCGATCTTTTCAACGTCTCGTCTCGATTTCGAAACGTGAAAACCGATATCAATTAAAACGAAACATCTAGTTTTTTCCTTTCTCTTGTTTTTTTCCTTGACCTCCATATTGAATGAAACCTGAGTTCTTATTGGTTAGATTTTTATGACGTGAAAGCTAAACCATCGCGTGCTTAACCAACATAATGAGATTTGGCGAGACCTTAGCGAGAGTGTCTTGTAATAATATTCTCATCAGTTTCTTCGGACATTTTCAATCCATTTTTCAGAAGC
Source organism: Ampullaceana balthica (assembly GCA_944989445.1). Taxonomy (NCBI): domain Eukaryota; kingdom Metazoa; phylum Mollusca; class Gastropoda; family Lymnaeidae; genus Ampullaceana; species Ampullaceana balthica. The sequence continues at coordinate 21,037 of CALYLW010000197.1, forward strand.
GTCTATTGGAGGTTACACTGGGTTAACCTTACCAGCATATTTTGATGATTAAATAAAAAAAAACCAAAAAATCCCCAGAGCCTTATTTTTATTTTCAACGCTGCATTTACTTTATAACATTTTTTCTCTTGAACCTTCATTATGTTATTTGTATTATTAGTTTTGCATGTTTTACCCTGGTTCTTTGAAAAAAAATAAATAAAAACAACAAAACAACAACAAAACAATGCAAGCAAATTTTTTTTTCTTGGCGTCATATCTCAATGTGAACAAAAAATTGTTTGGTTTAAAGAACTGTGTCCAATGATAGAAGAAAGAGACACATGAGCGTTCCGCACAGGCAAATGTGGAAGTTATGCAGGTGACACATACACTACCACATAGCATATATATTTGATTAACTAACAGATGGGTGAAGGAAACGACTAAGACAGGAACACATCTATTCTAATCAATGGCCTAGCAAACAAAATCATTTCTGATTTGAAAATGCAATTTGAACAAATCATTTGGTCTCTTTGCATAGACGTTACTTACAATTTTAAAATATAACTTATTTATTATAATTTATATATAACCATTAACCTGAAAAAAAGAAGATTTAAAAAAAAAGCACTTGCTCTGTTTCCTCAGAGTTTGTGACAAGACGTTGTACAGAGAACGGGACTTGGTGGGTCAATCCACTTACTGACCAGCCCTGGTCCAATTACAGTTCTTGTATAAAGTCAACAAAAGAAAAAGTTCCACAGCTAATAGAGGTAACCAGCGTTTTCCTATAGCTGAATTTGATAAAAATGTGTGTTTTAGAGATACTAATGACAAAATTAGAAACATAGAGAAAGATGTTAGCTGACTTTAGGGTAAATGTGTGGCATGGATACATCAAACTATTAATACCAACAAAAAATGCAAGAAATTAAACAGTTTTCTGCCACCTTATGAAGCACGATTGTTGTGACACGTTAAATGTTTCCTTCAAGCCTAATAGCTGGAGTCTTACAAATTAAAACTTCGTGTTATATTAATTTTTGTAAGTAAATAAAACAAAAAATTAAACTATTTACTGATACTGCCTTGTGATTCGTGTCGGAACATTGTCTTTAAATAGACAGGGTATTTAAAATAAAGCAGTATTGAGCTCAATGGGCATGAGGTCAGTACTTTACCAATATCTTGAGTCTTGAATCTTTGTTTTTTTCTCTTTCTTTAAATGCTTCCCTAAATTTTTGGTAAGATGGTAAATTGGTAATTTGATGAAGTTACATAATTTGCACTTCCTTGATGTTGGACTAAGTCTCACACTTGCCATACGAGTCTTGCCAACAAATCTCCGTGACCAGACGAGCATGCGAGTGAAGAGTAAGATATAGTTGTTACCGAGGCCTGTGTAAACATTACGTAAGGAGAAAAAAAAACTCGTGATGCTGCACGGCTAACAGAGACACATGACGTAGACTGGCCGAGCTGACCGCATGATCTTATGTTAGCCGCCTGTTCTTTGGCATACACAAACTATTACTTTCTATTCTCTCGGGGAACAAGGTTTTCGGCGCGCCAAGAATCGCTGGGTTTATGGTTTCATTGAATCCTTTTATTTAAAATAGATCTCTCTTGAGACCCACACCCACCCCTAAACAGACACAATTTTAGAAGATAAAATTGTACATGAAAAATAAAGACAAGACAATAAAATCAAACCTCAGATTACATTTTAATGCAAATGTTTCACTTAAGATGTAATTGTAAATGGGAGATATAGGCAATGTTTTTAATTAGGGATTTATATATCATGAAATCGGATATTGTTTTTTTCCCTACTTTAAAAATAACTTGTGAAATCATAAACGATCATCAAATTTCTTTTAAGATTTTACGGCAATAAATGTCAAATTAAGTTAAAATTAACAAGAATTATTCCATTAAATTACATAACAATAAAAATTCAAAATAATCAAATTAATTCTTTGAATAGGCCTCGCCATGCCATTGCGGAAATCTATTAAAAGTTATATCTGGCATATTCAGATCGTCAAATTTCATAAATTTATTTATCACATAACCAAATATCGTGTAAGGTTTTATCTCAAAATAAATATTATTGTACGTTAATGTGAAACAACTTAGTTGAATTGGCCAACACAAAAACGTGTTTGCTATCATTATTTTAGTTTTAAAAACAAAACAACACTTTTTCAAACGTATTGTTTCTTCTATATTTATCCTGAAAAATATTGCTTTATGAAATCCTTGTCTAAAAGTAGTAACATTACGTAATGATAAACGGCATTTTCCGGTCTGGAAAAAGTAAAACCTATAGGATGAAATGAGAATCCCGAATCTAATAGATTTACAATGACTCATACCCCGGGCATTTAAACAAACCAAAATGCTGTTACATGAACTGCGTATACATCAACACTCAACACAACTTGTTCTGTGAGTAGTGCCAGTTCTCCCAGCCACCCCACTACATGACCATATCATGACCTTACTGACGCCCCCCCCCCAAAGGAACCGAACACTCCTGTTTTACTTCTTTGCAATGCCACCCTCACCCTCCCCTTCGTCTCTAAGAAACCTTGTTAGCGTTACATTGACCATGCGAGGGACTCATCCATCCGCCGGCCAACACACTCCACCTGGTAACCTTGTTACAACTATGATTAATACATTGCTTCGGGAACCTTGATTTTTTCAAATCTTTTAGTGTCATGAAAAAAACGGAGTAGGACAAACTTTAAAGATGTTAGCGATTGCGTCTCAAGAGGGGGGGGGGATGAGAGGAGCAAGGTTCAGTGTCACTAATATTTATATAAATAATTAAAATATTTAAAAAATATTTTTTTAAAAACGACACGCTTTCATTTACATATAGAAAGTGCACTAAAAATGAGAATTTTTTTGTTTCAATCCGTGAACCTATCGACTGCACATAAAAACGTGGGGCGCCCATCACAACTCATTTCTTTTTGCAACTACTCTTTTGCATATAGATATTTTTTTTCTAATTAATATGATAGTAGTATGTATATGATCAAAGTTGTGAAACTTTTAATGTTTATTAACATTCATATAAATTTGTATTATGTTTCGCTTGAAAACTAGATGTAACACTGTAAGCTCAATTGGAAAATATAAACAATGCGTAATGTGTTTTGATTATTCAAATTACATTGATGTCTTCATTATTGATTAGAATTAAAATACTACCGTATACACTCGTTCGCAAGCCGACTTTTTGTGGACAAAATCTAGGGGAAAAAGTGTGTGTGTGGGGGGGGGTCGGCTTACGAGCGGGACATAAGTGATATCTGCATGGATATTTATGATATTGAATATTGGTGTTGTTATTGTAGATTATCCATGTCCTTTTCTACACTCTACAAGATTCGACTGCTCTATCAGAATCTATAATATATTATTAAAAATCAGCACTTACCTTATTTAATCATTTTATTTATTTTTGTGAACGTTTTAATAAATTGTTTTACAAATTTTGTTTTCAACCACGGATTTTAATGTACGCGCTTTCGTCACTGTTTACCAAATAATTTTTTTTAAATACCGGTAACTCTTGCTTAACAAAGAGCAGAAAGACAAAGATAGGCAGTACAAAGTAAACAATCATAATGACCGATTTAGCTTGTAGTTTAAAAAAAATTGGTACCATTTTTTTAAAGCTGTCCTATTATTTTTTTGGGGGGCGGGGTTCGGCTTGCGATCGGGTTATACACTTTTAATACTTTTCCCTTCCAAAAGAGGGGGGAGGTCGGCTTATGACCGAACGGGCTATAGAACGAGTATATACGGTAATTTAGTGTTTATTAGTCCATCTAAGTGTCTGTTAATGTCTATCCTTACAGTCTTAGACTAATACTATCAAATGATTCGCAAGACTTTCATTGTCTCTAGATTTTATTCAAAGAAAACAACTGTATTCAATAAAGTACATTATTTCAGGACATCTTATCCTATTAGAATAGTGACTGCATTCAACTGATTCAACTATTGAAGACAAGATGTGGTACACATTGAATAAAAAGAAAAAGTAGAAGCGTAAAGGCTTTGTCACATTTACATGGTGCTATCAATAAACTGGTGGACGTTTTTAAATGAGGCTGCTGGATTGTGACCCTCAAGATGTTAATGAGTACACTTAAGGGCGTTTAAAAATAGATTAGTCCCCGAGAAAATCGACTATTTAGGACACTCATTGCTTCAAGCTGTCAGCGGTGTACTAGAAATGTGACGTGTCTGGGTTATTAATGGCAAACAGGGACAATAGAAAAATCCAAAAATAGCCAAGTAATGTGAAGGTTTACGCTTTGCACTCATTAGAATGAGTTTTCTCACTATTATTATATGGAATAAAGTGATGGGTTAGTTATCAGATCAATTTAAACACAACGAAAGGTTCATATTGGAGTAGAATGTGCAAAAAAAAAGTTCATTTTCATAAAATTAGCTGTTTGATCACGAAGACGAGCTACTTTACAACAAAAGGAAAGCAGAGTTATATCAAAGCTGATAAATCACGGACAGTTATATTTATTTATTATTGCGCACGTGTGGGGATTTGTGTTTTTAGATAGAAGTCTATCTTTGAAATTCAATTATAACCTTTCTGTCAGAGTAAAATGTAATCATTCCGTAAAATTTAATATAAATCTTCCAATCATTTTCAAATGTATCTCTCCGTAAATTTTAATATTTAACTTTCCCATGATCTTCAAATAGGATTTCCGAGAAATCTTCAAAATCCAAGTAACATGATTCAAAAGACAAGATGCAAAATCAAGAAGAAGCCTTTTGTGCTAAAAATATATAGATAAAAATATGATGGAATAAAGCAATAAGAAGGAAATGAAAAGAAAAAAAAGCAACAACCTAACCAAACAATTACTGCTGCGATAATTGCATAATCATAATATATTTCCCTCAATTTTTATTTTTACTTATTTTAAACATTGCTTCATTGTGAAAACCTTCCTTTGAAAAAAATTAAAATAAGCGCGAAGACGACTCAAATAGATATTGTCTCGCAACGCGGTGATCGATTACAACCCATCTTATAAAGCTACAAATTGAAAAGTTGAAAAACTTGAGACAAAAGTAATCGATTATCTTCCAGAGGTCAGGGTACTCCATTATTTAGTAAGGTTAACGGGTACGATTTCATAACTCGGAGACTGACTTATGGAGAAATAATTCAATTTCCTGCTTGGCGTATTAGTGAGATACCCTAGATATAAGACATTCGTTGCTTGAAGATGACAGCGCAACGGGGGAGTTATTTTCAAAGTGATGCCACACTTTGTGGTCAAATACATTAGACAATAAATGTCCACGCCAAATCACTTTCTGTACTCTAATAGCATTGCCATTAGTGTTAAAAATTTTATGCGAATTGTCTTTGGATTCATCCAATGGCAAAATTCGTATAGAAGTACAATAAATAATCCACCACGCTCCACACATTCATCTTTATCTTAAGGGCTCAGGATCAATCATTCGTTCATTTTGGCTCAAATGTCTGTAACATCTCATATATTTTTAATTAGGTAAATAGTCAAAGAAACCCAGTAACAAACACTCGGGAGGAAACTATGAGCATGAGCAAAAATCTTAGTGAATTAAACTTCATTAAAAATTTATTGAAGAGATATATTTTGTTGTTTGATTAATGAATAAACAATCTCAAAACTAGGAAGAGTAAATATGCACTCAAGGTAGGTTCATAAATTGAACCTCGATCAAGCGTCAACTATTTGAATGTCGTGGTGATTGATATGTGACATGCCAAATCTAAATTAATGAATAAATAACGTGATTTTTTATCATCGGCTTATCCTAGCTTATGTGAATGTGATTTCTATAACATTGTTTTTAGCCCGTGAGTGTTACTCCTCTATAAACGTAAACAAGCCCATAAGAGGCTATATATAGCGTGTATAACTTACAGACGCCTTTTGGACTATGTCTTCTATAAAATTACACATGCTTATTGGGCATGTCTTCTGTAAACTTACTAAAGCCTATTATGAGTCTTCCATTAAGACTGTTGAAAATTATTTATTTTACTCATTTACTTATGAAGTAACATTAACAATCCCCTAGACAACGATTTCCCGTTTCTGCAGTTGACTTTTGATAAAATAAAAACAAATCTGTAAATATGTTATAATATGAAACTTGAAATTCACTTTTAAATGGAAAATAAACATTTGAAGATGAAAATGTTTTCAGTTATTTAATTTTTTCAAGATCATCAATGGTTTTATTGACGTGTTAAAGTAGTGTAATTGACACACTAAGACTGATCTTTCAGGAACACATGCCTGGGGTCAAGCTGATGTACACAATTGGCTACTCGCTGTCATTGATCACACTGATCTTAGCACTGACAATCATGGTTTATTTCAAGTAAGTAACACTCACGTGTAAGCGACGTTATACTTCTCTTTGAATTAATTCTAAAGTGATTATTTCTATTGTCTGTAACCAATATTGACGAAAGCACACTTTCATAAAAATAAAAAAATATTTAAAAAAAACAACAGAAAACAAATCAAACTATTTTATTTTTTTAAAGCAATAACGATTACAGTTTAAGTTATATAACGTTGTTACAATAATTCATTTAAATCATTTATATAAATATAACCATATAAAAGTTTCCATGTAATGAGGGTCGTGGGTCCTCCCTTATTTTGAACTCTTCAGACGAATACTACCAAAGATCAGGAAAATGTCGAGATGTATTAGTTACATCTTTACACCCTCCCATCACGGCAAAACTTTTAAATATGGCTCCCTATTTAAGTTTATCAAAAATGGTTTTCCCCAACAGGTTGCAAATAACAATTCTAACTTGAATCTTACGATGTAGCATTAAACGCATATATCTTCTAAGACAATATCTACATTTTCAGTATATGGAATCTATGACTAGAGTCAACTATTTTTGGATTGCCAGACATAATTAAAGACTTGATTACCTGAAAATATTATTATTTTTAATATTTCTCCTGTTGATTACTTGGATAAGCCCTTTTACATAGGGACAATCAGCTTATTACGTTATAGTTTGTCTATTTATAAATTATTTTAGAACCTCCTGACTTGCTGGGAGTTTAGTCTGACTATTTAACGTTTTGATCATATGTATAGATTATGTACGTGTACATTTTCTCGTTGTCATTTAGCGTATGACTTCCATTCCAATTGGCCGCAATTTTTTTTTATAGTTTTTAATAAATTGAGTAGCAGATGGCGATAAAACCATTAGAAAATTTAGTGCCATGAATAAAAAAAAACATATGGCAAAAATCGACAGTTGTTTTCTAATGACCTATTAAATAAATTATAGAGACATGAGTAAGCTGACATCAATTTCTGTTAACTGTTGTCTCCTCCTCGTCAATATATAACCTCCCCTTCCTGTTTTGTTGACTTAATTTATGGACATCAGGAAAAAATCTTGTCCCAACCGTCGGTTCGTATGGACCGGACAAGGTAGATAACGCAGGGATTTAAAAAAAATGTAATCACCCTTCGCCGTATCGACCCATCAAATCATGACATGGATGTTCCTACTTCTTTCAGTACGGCTTCACATTGCTGCCAATGACTTCGGGAATCCATTAAAAAAAACACACAAACAAACAAAGAAAGAAAGAAACAAAAAAAAACACCCACAAAAAAACAACCAAAACAACAACAACAAACAAACAAATAAAAAAAACAAGCAAGATCTCCGCCTCAGATTAGATTGCCACGAAATAGAAGCGTGGACCTTGAATGTTTAACACTGATTAGATCAACGTGACGATTGTAGCCGTTTTAGATTCTATCAAGTCAAACGTGAAAATCCTATTAGCAACTCCATAATATTTCATTCTGTTATTTTCGTTCAGACGTCTGCACTGCCCAAGAAATATCATCCACATGAATATGTTTCTGGCCTTTGGTCTGAGGGCGGTTTTTTCTCTCTTAAAGAACATGTTACTGGTCAATGATCTGGGCTTTGCCAACGATGTCAACCAGACAGGGACGGACATTAAATTTGTTGAAGCGGGAACTGTAAGTTTTTGGTTTTCGTCTTCCATCCTAGTATCAATTTGTTTTTCGCATGGATGGATATATAAATCGACACTCTGGTTAAATTTATTTACTTTTAGCAGCGTCTTTACCAATAAAATGAAAAAGAAAACACACTCCTGTAGGTCTAATGTAAACACAATTTAAAACCCCTGCTGTCAATTTAATTACACGGCTGTTAAAGTCAAGTTTTTAACGTAGCAAAGACGTACTACTGGTTACTTCCACTTCACCTTCCGAAAGAGAAGTAAGACCTCTGCAAGAAGCAATTACAAAAAAGTCAACCATAACAAGAAAAAACAAAACAAAAGTAGAACGTGGCAAAAAGTTTTTATTTATCTGGCACAGAGAAACAAAGAGACAAAAAAAAACGATTGACTGGCACCATAAAGCCGGCAACATGTTTACAAAACACTTGCCATACCGTTGTCGTTCCTTTCTTGAAAACATGTCCTCAAAGTGTGCTCAAAATAGCCTCCCAATTGATATTTCCATGAAATCGTTCTCAGGCGATGTCACAGTTCATTTCACAAAGATTTCTCCAGCAACACGAAAAAAAAAGAAGAAAAAAAGCTTGGGGTGATAAATAAATCGTTGACCTCTATTTTACCCATTTTACTTTCTGTTGCTTGGGGGATATTCCAGCTTCGATTATTTTATTTTTTCCCCGCAGTCCCTGCTGCGCGTTGAGAAGTGGGGAGCGTCATTTCCTCCGGTTAATACCCAGAAAATAACGTCAACAGCCGCTGGTTTTATCTTTGCTCACAATTATTTGTGCATTTAGAAACATTCAAAAAATGTATCGCAAATTGGAGAGACAACGTCCAGTCTTTGTTTACATCTCTACGCTTTAGCAATTCTTGACCTATTTTAAAAGATGGGCACTGCTTCTGGTGTAAACAGAGATTCAGTGTTATATGTGAATATTAAAATCTTACTGTGACCCACTGCGAGCTTTTTTTGATTTTTGATGAACTGGCCTATGAAATTTTAAAAAACAAATTTATAAAGAAACGAAAAGCTAATAACAATGAATAATAAAATAACTAATGACATACTATCACTAGCAGCTATTAAAAACCTTGGAAATAAAAAGCTAATTAAAAAATAACATAAAAGTATTAAGATAATAAGATAGTATTAAAAGTAATAAATATAATAATAGAAATATATATTTTTAAAATCTGCTCTATAAAGTTGGCAATTTGTTACATTTTATTGAGCACATCTCTTAAAGCAAGGACTCCGAATTCAAGTTTAACGATCGTACGTGTAACCGCTGTCGTCACGTCAGTGTTCTCACTCAGTGCAGCTTATAATCAGATTCATTGTCAAGACTAAAAAAGTTTTTTTTTAAATGCTACGTATTTACAAAAATTACTGAATAACTTCGTTAATCGCATTGATTAATCCTTCGTATATATACATTTATATATCGTATACTTGCATACATACATACATATATATATATATATATATATATATATATATATATATATATATATATGTGTGTGTGTGTGTGTGTGTGTATAAAAGGTTTTAACGTTTATTCAAATTCAAAAGTAAGCTAAATCAGCAATTACAAAAACATTTTTAGAAATTATAGACAACATTAACATGACTCAACATTTTAACTGACATTTGACCCATTGCCGTATATTTGACTTCAACAGCACTGGGAGTGCAAGGTGTTCTTCAGTCTGTTTCACTACATAATATTCGCCAGTGTCATGTGGCTGTTTAATGAGGGACTCTATCTCCAGCTGATCCTCTCCATAGCAGTGTTTGCTGACAAAACCAAGATGAGGTGGTTTGTTCTCATTGGATGGGGTAGGTCTTTCATACCTGTAAGTTACTCTCAGATGTGAATGAAGGTCTCTCATGCCTTTAATTTACACCCAGGGGGTACGGCGGGTTTTTCGCACCTGTAATTTACTCTTATAGGCTGGGGTAGGTTGGGCTGGATAGCGAAGTCAATAGTGCGCTCGCCTCACAAGTTGAGGGGTGTGGGATCGAGCCCACGTTAAAGCCACAATAAAAATGTTGATGAATGACTATCGCTAAAAAGTCCTCCACTGACCTGGAGAGGAGATGCGCGCCGCCAAGATCTACCAAGCCCCAAGAAAGTTCTAATGGAAACATTAAAACTCCCTATGGAAACATTATAACTCCCTACGACAACGAGGTTATGGGACGCCAAAATAAAAAAAAAGGTTTTTCATATAAATAATTTACCTCCACTGTATGAAGTAGATTTCTAATATGGGTTTTTACTCAGCTTATTGCATTTCTAGCGCATGGATGACAAACTAGTATTTCCTGGGTGTAGATTTACACTCAGTTATACCTTACGTATACAAGCTCATTGTCACGATCTAATAAAGTAGAAAGCGATAATGAGAAACAAAGTATAAATGTCATACATTTATTTATTGGTCTTGCCAGTAAAATTAATTGTATGAACAATAGTTAATTTCTTTTGGTCTTAGTATTGTAAAGATATTGGGCAATGTGTTTTAATAGTGTATCACTCATATATGCTTTAAAACACACCATTCCTTGACAATAATTTAACCCAAATGCTCTCAAAAGATTTAAAAAATCTTTTTCATTCGTTATCAATATTTACTAACAATATTATCAACAAATAATTCTCAAACGGCGGTTAAAACAACAAAAACAACAACAACACATCAATTATAAATGACCTCCAGTTCGACGTGATGATAGAGAGTCTGCCATAAATTGTTTGTGTCACTCATAATTGTCTGACTTCCGACATGTGTGAAAAATGTCCCCGAAATGGACGCCGCATGGGGGATAAACAAAGTTATCAATAATAAAAGATTGCGGCACTATCAATCAGTTTCATTCATAACAGTTTACGTGGAACCGATAGAAACTTCACGTCCTCTGTGATGTGTGATTATATAAACTGTGGAAAGATTATTTCGGCAGGGGTGGTGGGGGTGGGGGTAATTCAATGTCTTGTCTAATTTGGGAGTTTTAAAATGTTGTCACGCCATTTCACCGTCTCCGTTTATATTGTTATTATTTTTTTACGATGACCGACCAATTTGATGCTGATCAATTCGCTAACTTCTTCGCCGACAATGCATAATACATTACTTGAAGAGGAAAGTACCGTATATACTCGTTTCCTAGCCGACCTTTTTTGACAAAATCTAGGGGGAAAAGTTGGGGGTCGGCTTACGAGCGTGTCATTAACGTATTTCTGAATGGATATTGAATATCGGCGTTGTTATTGTAGATCATCAAGGTCCTTTTCTACATTCTACAAGATTCGACTGCTCTACCAGAAGCTATGATAATAAGCATCTGCACTTACCTTATTTAATCATTTTATTTATTTTTGTGAACGTTTTAATAAATTGTTTTACAAATTTTGTTTTCAACAACGAATTTTAATGTACGCACTTTCGTCACTGTTTACCGAAGAATTTTCTTTTTTTAAAATACCGGTAACTCTTGCCTAACAAAGAGCACAAAGACAAAGATAAGCAGTACAAAGTAAACAATCATAATGACTGATTTAGCTTTTTTTTAAAAAAAAATTTGTACAATTTTGTTTAAGCAGTCCTATTATATTTTGTGGGGGGGGGCAGCTTGCGAGCGGGTTATACACTTTTAATACTTTTCTCTTCCAAAAGTTGTGGGGTCGACTTATCAACGAACGGGCTATAGAACGAGTATATACGGTACTTGTTTAGTAGGGAATTATATAAAGGTTTACATTTTAAAGAAAACATATCCAAATCAAGATATAAAATGTCAAGTTTTTTTTGAGAATTAATGTCAGCATTGTGTTTGTTAATTTTAAAATATGACAAACTACATTTAATATAAATTAACTAATTTTATACATTTTATAATTGTCCATATTTAATCAACCCTTGTGAATTTAAATGTAACGGTCCATAATTGTATATCTGGGTCCAAGAGAAGTCTGTCCGATTTTAAAACGTTACAGCATCGTTGGAAGATTATAATTTCTGTCAAACCGTGTGATTTTTAAATCCTTTATATTAACTCGTGCCGTCTGGTTGATTGCTCTATTGTTTGTTTGCCGAAAAATAAAAATTGAAGTTCTATGTCTTTCCTCATTGCAAAGTTTTTCATGTTTCAATGTTTGTCAGCCATGCCATGCTCAATAGCCAAAACAGCAATACATTAGATAATCTTGGTATATTCGTAATTAATTTTTTTTATTAATATAACCGCGCACTAAAAACGTGGGGCGTGTGTTTGGTATAAAAATTAAAGATTTATAACATAGAAGGCAAAAGAGAGATCTATAAGTGAGAGAATGAATGAACTGCATATGTTAAACCTCATAAGCGCCGCCCCACGTTTTTAGTTATATGAATTTAGTACTTGAACTTATAAGTTTTAAATTATTTTCTTCTTTTTAATCCGCTTATAAAAACGTGGTTTTTAAAAATCTTTTTTTAACTTCTATTTATTAAAATATATTCCCGATCTGTAAATGTAAATGCTATTAGTTACTTGTCTGTCTCGCGGTGCGCACTATATTAAACATGTTTTATAACACTTTTCCCGTGATCAAATCGAGCTGAAATTTAGCAGGCAGACTATAGTAGTTTTTAAAAAAAAACTTTTAATCCTTTATATACGAGACAAACTAAAAATTTTGGATTTCGGATTGTCTTGCGATGCATATTATAATGAAAATACCTTTAGTTATGTCTCGTAAATTAAGGATTTATTATAGTAAAAAAACTTTGTTTTTTATGGGGTTCTTTACAAGCTAAATTTCGATTCACTATTCAATGGTACATCATTCATTGAATAACTTGAACATTAGATGTTAGGGTTCGTCCATAAAGTACGTCACGCTATTGTTTACCATTTTTAACTCCCCCTTGTTACAAACTGTCACAAATCTTGGACCCCCCCCCCTAAAGTACGTCACACTTTCGAGTTTCCTTTTTTAATTAACAAAATAAAAAAAATTTAAGATAAAACACCGTGACGTCGCACATGGCCGGAACGCTTCCCCCTGTCACAAACTGTCACACTTTCTTAAACCACTTCCCCCCTCTGGAGGGGGACGTACTTTATGGATGGCCTCTTTTGAAATTAACACACCATCTGAATCGTTGTCTGGCTGCTATATTGATAATCGATATGAATTTTTATTTGAAAGGTTCTATGGGAAATAACCCAACAAAAACGTCTAGACTACTCTAAAGCGTCTACATACCAAAACAATGTATTTCTTTTTATTTCAGGTATTCCCCTCTGTTTCGTCCTACCATGGGTTGTGTGCCGAATATACTTGGATGACATGCTGTAAGTTATTGAATAGCTATAACACCCATATTATGATTTAACTAGTGTATTACATGTCAAAAATGACGGAAGTTTTCAGCTAAAATCTATTTATTTTGAGAAAATGCAATTTTTTTAGGGCGCCTACGGCGCCGACCTTTTTCAAAAGCCCAACTAACTTGTCCTTGTTTGATAAATACGAAATATTAAACTTTCTAAAATACACTTAAAGTATTTTATAATAGGGGTTGTAGGGCTCCTACGGCGCCACCCTTTTTTATATTTTAAAATTAAACATCATCAAATCCTCTTTTTACATTTTTCCCTTTTCCAAAATTAAAATATGAGCTAAAACAATGAAGTCATATAATATTTTTTTACAGCGCATCTTTAATTTGCACACCATTTGATGCATTGGTGCAGTAATTTGGTGCGCTGCTTTCTAAAATTATGACGTCATTTAATATTTTTATACAAAATCGATCGCAGCACCACCTAACATAACCTAAAGTTATTATATGACGTCATATCCGTTACATCCACACATACATACATACATACAGACGACGGGAATTATGTAACTTGATTTGTTGCTTTTGTGTTGCATTGTAGAATGCATTTTATTTAAAAGAAAACAGTTCTTTAATTTTAGTTATGGTTAAAATGGATGTTTTGCTTGGGTTTTCTTTTCGAAAGAAAGGCAGTGACTTAATCCTTTATGTTAATATTCAAGTTTGGCACGTTTAACAACTATGATCTATTTATAGACCACAATTAATTTGGAAAGATGTGTTTAAAAGCATGCGTTCTCCAACTTCTGTTTCAAAGTGAAGTAGGATATAAAGTCAGGAATCCATGAAAAAGATATCACTTATAGAGGTGCTCCGTTAGATCATTCTAATCTATGTTAACCTTTGAAGTATCTCCTCTTTACAATTTAAGTAAATAGCTAAGCTGTTTGTTTTATACATTTTAAAATGCTTTACATGCTTTAAATGGTAAGTGTACTTTTATTTGTTAGAAACACTAAAATGCTATCGCTATTACATGTACCCTACACAGTAGGTAGTTATATAATGCGCCTCGTAATTTTAGAATTAAACAGTGCAATTTAAAGTTATTTAAACTTACAGTGTGATGCACCATCAATATTGTTAGTGTGTAGAGCTTTCGTTAATCCTTCTTTCATTACGCCTAAAAAAGACGAGTCTAAAATTTGCTTTGACATAACTCTCATGATTTCTCAAAACAGATGTTGGAATGTTCACGTGTACAAGTCTCTCTATTGGATTCTACACGCTCCCATGGTATCATCAGTTGCGGTGAGTTGTCTGCCTTGAGTCTCATGCAATAAACACATGGCAATCAATTTCTTTATTATCATTGAGGGATCATATGAAGTAGATTGTTATTACCACGTTTTTATTAACTTGCTTTCGTCCTGTCTGTCCGCATTGTTTTCGTTCCTGATCTGTCCGCAAAATTTCAAATTTTCCAACGTAAAATTAGACCACTTCTAATGGTCCTAGAGATCTCAAAATTTTACCACAGATAGATCTTGGCTGACAATGCATTGTGTTAAAAATTTCAGATCAATCGAATTAAATTAATGCATTTTTAAAGTTTATCTCTAAATAAGCATCTGTACCCGTCTGCTTTAGTTGACATCCATGAGCTCATACCTTGACCACATCAACGTGGTATTAAAACGTTGGGCGGGCGCTTATGAGGTGTTTAGTATAAAAAAATAAATAGAGTTAAAAAAAAGAGATTAAAAAAAAAGTTTTTATAAGTGGACTCAAAAGAATAAAATAAATAGAGGTAAAAAAGATTTTTTTTAAAACCACGATTTTATAAGTGGTCTAAAAAGAAGAAACTAATTAAAAACTTTAAAGTTCAAGTACTTTCAGTTAATATGACTGTGACTGAAAACGTGGGGCGAACGGTTATCAGGTTTTCATATGCAGTTCACTCATTCTCTAACTTATAGATCTCTCTTTAATTTTTATACTAAACACACGCACCAAGTTTTTGTCATATTAAATGAAAGTACTTGAACTTATAAGTTTTAAATTATTTTCTTCTTTTTAGTCCACTTATAAAAACTTTTTTTTTAAAATCTTTTTTTTACCTCTATTTATTTTTAAGTTTTAGTGCACAAATTTTCTTTTAAAAAATGAACATTTTAAAGATTATTCCATGGTGAAATAATTTTGGCATATTTATTCATGTTTTGTTGAAATATGTATTTTTTTTCTCCACAGATCAACTTTGTGATATTCATCAATATAGTGCGGATTCTGTTTACAAAACTACGTGCAACCAACTGTTCAGAAACAAAGATGTACAGATATAGGTTGGCAAAACAAATTAGATTTTTAACAGGCTTACGAAATTAGATGTTTTTCCAATCTGTATACCCCGTATATAAAATGAAAGTATGTCTGTGTGCTTGTCCTTTATAGCTGATTAAACAATTCATCCGATCGTCATGAAAATGTTTGAGTCTGTTGAGTAAGCTCCCGGCATGGTAACTGGCAACTTTTTTTTTCATTTCAAAATTTAACTCTCATGGGGCGTCGGGGGCCCGTAATGTAATTTTTTGCTTATATGAGCTATATAAAAATTAGTTTAAGCGCTAGTTACTGGGTAAATTGATGGATCTTATCAAACTTTGTATATAAAAACTTGATGGCCAATATTAAAATACTATAGGGCACTTAACTCCTAATGGCCACTTCTTCGGGGCTGGGGGCACAAAATGACTTTTTTCTTAAACGTTTCAGATTTTATTCCCAATTCAATTATTAACGATCTTGAAAAATAATGATAAATGTATCCATTATTATCCATATTGAAATGAACAGGTGTTTTGAAATTTATATCTTGTTCTGAATGGGCCCTGGGGCACTTAATGTCGTTTTCTACTTATATGAGCTATATAAAAATTAGTTTATGCGTTAGGTACTGAGTAAATGAATGGATCTTAACTAAACTTTGTATACAAAAACTTGTTAGCCCACATTAAAATAATCAAGGGCACTGAACTTCTAATGTCAATTTCTTCGGGGCCGGGGGCCCCAAAATGTCTTTTTTCGTAAATGTTTAAGATATTTTCACATTCGTTTTTTAATGATCTTGAGAAATATATCCTTTATGAAACTGAATTAAAATGAAAAGGTTTTTGAAATTGACATCTTGCACCGAATGGGCCCGGTGGTCCCTTATAAGGTGTTTTTTTTTCTGTATTACCTATATAAAAATTAGTTTAAATGTTAGATTATGAGAAAAAAAATTGATTTTGACCAAACTTAGCATACAAAACTAAGAGCCTATATTAAATTACTATAGGGCACTGAACTCCTAATGTCCATTCCCTCCGAGCTGGGGGCCCCAAATGTCTTTTTTACTGAACCTAAATAATTGTATTCCCCGTTCAATTTTACACGACTTTGAGAAATATAGCTTGAGTACAATGGCAATAAAAAATTAACTTATCACTCATTTTGGGGCCGGGGCCCTTAATATAGTATTTTTATTTTGTAAGCTTTTTAACTATCAATGTATTAATCCGTTTGCTTTGGAACTTAGACTATTTTTTTTTCAAACTTCCGCGAAGGTTTCTGACATAATTGAATTTCT
This sequence comes from Ampullaceana balthica, assembly GCA_944989445.1. Taxonomy (NCBI): domain Eukaryota; kingdom Metazoa; phylum Mollusca; class Gastropoda; family Lymnaeidae; genus Ampullaceana; species Ampullaceana balthica. Next base: position 38,092 of record CALYLW010000197.1, read on the forward strand.
TTAAATTTATTCATTTTTACTGAGATCGTTTCAACGCACGACGGGTCTTCTAGTCTAGGATAAAAAATAATAAACTTAGCACGCGATATTATGTTCTAGAAATAAACGAAAACAATTTGCGGTGGGAATTTTTGGAAATTTTATCCAGAAAATTTTATTGAAAAACACATACTTTCATATAACGAACGGTATTTTTTTATTTATTCCCAATTAAAACAAAATCGTACAGAGTAAATTTGCAGTCATGCTTTACAGTAAAAAAAAATCAACTGAGCTCAGAAGTCACACATTAAGTTGCTTGAAAGCATTCTAAAAAACTTGGTTCTATTAATATAAAAAACAAATGGGTGATTAAAATGTTTCATCTGAACACTGCAAAAATATATTCATTAAATTGATACGAACAATTATCTTACTTAATGCGGGGAAGAATATATATTTATGGTAAGGGGAGGCTAGGTTCTATATTAGTAATTCATAGAAAAAAAACAGTGTTCTCCCCTCTAACAGGTACTTGCTATTTTTAACTGCTTGCGTTGCTTATTTATTCAACTATATCCGTTTTATTTCACTGACCTAAAAAATATTAATAAAAAATAAAAAAAGAACATTTATGTTACATTTGATCATTCTTCTTTGACGTGTTCATATTTGCATTCAATAGAAAACTGGCAAAATCAACTCTCATTTTGATTCCCCTGTTCGCTGTTTACTACATGATTTTCATTTGGTTGCCGGATGACATCAATCCTACAGCTGAACTCTTCAAGATATACATAGAAATGCTCTTCAACTCTTTCCAGGTTGGTGATGTCAGTGCTATGAACAATGAATCAGTTAGACAAACCCACATTGTTAAATATCTTGACTAGACTACGAGGTTCAATTGGATTAAACATTTGGTTGGGCTGTTGGCGTTAAAATTATTTTGTTTAGATTTAAGTATTTTTGAATGGGCTCATCATTAAATTTCGTTGACTGTGAAGTAACTGTTAAATAGATCAAGTTTCAATAAATTGTGTATAGGTTTGAATTATATGACATAATTTGATGAATGTTGAAGCAACAAAAAAAAATATTTTAAAAAATCTAGCAACAAACTTATTTAAATGACACTTTCAACTTTCCTCAGTACTTTTAAATACTTAAAGACTACTTAATACTAGAATAGAAACAGCTTTGAGGTCCAAAAAGATAAAATCGTTCAAATATTTAAGAAACACTTTCATTTTTTTGTTTTGTTTTGCAGGGCGCATTAGTTGCTTTGCTTTTCTGCTTCTTAAACCACGAGGTAAGTCTACATTAGAAAAATAAAATCAACTTCAAAATCTATTTGATAAAACATAGTAATTTTAATACCTTATTATTTCATATTTAACCAAAATATAATTATTGTATAGGTAATTGTTCATTGACGTGTGTTGTATTTACACCACTGGATTTAAAAGGAAAACAGCAAAAGAAACATTGCGTTGCTATGACGACGAATTTTCTAATTACAGGTGCAGCACGAACTGCGGAAAAAGTGGGAGCGCCGCATCCTGCAAAACACTGGCAGCCGTCGGAACACAGCTTCCCATCATTCCCTCTTCTTCCGAAGCAGCGTAAGTCGGGATTACCAATCACGTGACCACACGAGCAGAAAGGAAAAGAAACGCGGCAGCTTCAACGACTGCCGGAAGAAAAGCCAGCAGCTTAGTTCCATATCAGAGGAGCCACAGACTGCCACGCCTTCCAGCAGACATTCGGTGCAGAACGGGGTCACGCAGAATATCTACATGAATCGCCTCCATCTTGATGACGTAGATAAGTCCCTCGTGCCCCATGATCCGTCATCACTCGGAGACCGCCTCCAATCGGTGGTAGACATCAATTTTTCGGATAAGTCCAACAATGAGCCTTTAGTCATCAGCAACAAAAATGTGCAATCGGTGGATGATATCTATTGTCCCCCCTGACGAAATCGACACTCGTCTTAAGGAGGCCCCTCACTTGGGGGATCCTCAAATTGACACGCCCTTGACAGACTTTGCCGTTTTTCCTAAACACTTCAACTCGTTTTCCATCGAGCTGCAAGACCTTCAGGGTCTAAACGGGAATTTAAAAAACAACGTCACTACTCGTAAACGTGTCATCCTAAACACAACCTCGTTGAACGATGACGCGAACCAAACAAACGGATTTCTTTCATTCACAGATCAACATTTGATACTCTCCAACGCCATTGATGCCACTGTGCTCAGCTAGGAACGTGCTTTATACACACTTTTCACAAATAAATTGTATCTGAGATTTTATTTTATATGTTATTGTTTTTTTTACAGAAATATTTACATGACGATTTTATAGTGAAAATCGATTTTAAAAAAGATTTGATAATTTATGCTTTCTCAGGTATTCTCCCTGGTATGCTGGACAAGAAAGCAAATAATGCTTTGCAAGAAATGTGATTATTTACATAATGATATTTATCTGAATTTTAATTTATACTGTAATATTGAATATAATAAACCTTTTACATTTTTTATGATTGATTTAAGTTGAACTTACATTTTGTTTGGAATTAAAAAAAGATATTGACATTGTTAATTGCTAAAGCAGAGATAACATAATATTTTATTGACTAAAACAATTAAAGAAATTCTTGTCACTGGCTAAATCTATTAATTAATAAATATCAAGTATAAAAATTCATACACTGGTAAAATTTACCCTTTTTTTATTTGCTGTGAAAATGGAATCTAATATTGAAAACTTGTAGCGTAATCTGAAGAAATATGAGGACCTTATGATTTGTCGTTTACTGCATTTAAATTCTCAAAACATGGGTGTGCAAATCATAAATAAACAAGTTCCATAAATGAACAAGTTCCATAAATGAACAAGTTCCATAAATGAACAAGTTCCATAAATGAACAAGTTCCATAAATGAACAAGTCCCATAAATGAACAAGTTCCATATTTGAACCAATTCGGAAACACGGTTAGAAATGCCATCAAGAGCTTTGATGTATAAATCTATAGTCGTTTAAAGATACCAACAATTAACTAGGTGTCAAGAATTACATGTTTAATCTAGTCTTACTTACTTCAAACTTTTCTTCAACAATCCTTTATTTTCTTATTCCTTACAAAATAGCATACTAATTTATTTGACAGAAAAGCAGTGAAAGGCCTTTTAACAATAACATGACTGTAGTTACTAATATGATGAAGAAATATATCTCTTTTCTTCCGTCATCTATTGGGTATTTGTCTAAAACTGATTGAAAAAGTTATTATTTGTTGATGGTGCATGTCCTTAAAAATCCAAATATAAGTTACCTCCATTTAAAAAAAAGGTTATATGAAAACTTTGATGGCAATCTCACGTGTCTGCACCAAGTGAACTCCAGTGACGAATGAAAAAACAAAAATCTTCTAGAATGTTTACCAAACCCCTCTAGCTGTGAAAATAAAACCACAAACAGCAGACGAGTAAACAAGCCTTTAAGCCATCCATCCTTCAGTAACAATGTTTGGTAATCTGAGAGAGCTTGCGGACACCTACATTCAGGGGATAAAATAGGATGAAAGAATCTGTTTGTAGACAAGTCTCGTCTGCTTTGGAAAAAAAGTGAAACTAAGGTTATAAACTTTTTATCTTCTCATATGGATCTTATGTATTTCTTTTGACTAATATTTACCATTAAGACAGTCTGTGCAAAGCGGAAATTAAGCACAAAAAAATGTTATTTCGAAACATTCAATTTTACATCAGCATTTTCGAAATTTAAGATGTTTCATGAAGCGCGGTTAATTTTTAGCTGTAAAAACAGGAGAGAACACTTGAACTTTAATGAACATTTTCCTTTAACATCGATTGAAAACATATTTATATGGCTCTAAAATGACAATGTCTATTCGAGTTTTGACATATACTGAGTAAAACTGACACATCTGAGCATTGATATGGTGGAATCGAATCAAGAAGACAGGCTTTTTGAAAAAAAAATCTGGTTTGGGTTTGAGTAAGCATCCGGAATTAATAGGCGTTATTATTGCTTGAATTCCTTTATCTCGTACACTGAAAAGGTAATTTGGTTTATTGGACAAAATGTACAGAAAGAAACTTTATCCTAAAATCTGGTGACACTGGCGGCTAATTTATGTTTTGAACCTAAAAGCTGTTCATCGTGATTCTTGTTAGAAAGTTGCATGCTGCACAAAATCGCTGACTTGATTCCAGCTTTCTTATAATAAAATCTAAATAAATTCCCACTCATTTTTATTGCTTCTGGATAAGAACAACAGGTTATTATTGTGCTTAACTTTTTTTTAATAATTTTCAATAATTACACGATTTTGATGGGAGTTTTAATTGAAGAAAAACCATAATAATTACCACTGAATGGTTAAGCAAGACTCAACTGTACATCGTAATAGATTTAAAAAAACACCATAACTCTTTTAGCTTTTATTGAGTTTGTTATGTGCTCAATATCTAAATAAAACGATGATGATGTTGACAGTGCGATAATTGTAAAAGTAAATATATATATATCAAATTAAGTTAATTCATTTGCTTGATATTTTACGTGGACATAGTAACATTCAGAAGAAATTAATCTATAATAACCATCCTCTTTTTTAAAATTTAAAAAAAAACACAACAACATAAAACATACATGTACATTTGAATAACAAGTCAAAATCGCTTTCTGCAATAAATGTAACAAATTGGAAGGTTTCATTAAGTTGACAACTTATGCAAAATTACTATGACTATACAAAAACTACAGTACAAATATTTCAGCTTTCTGTATTCAAATGAAAAAAATGAACAAAACGTAGACGATAATATTTAAAACAATTGAATATTTGGTCCAGATGTCAGCTTTCTTATTGTTGGCAAGTTATCACTACACCAACCTTACATGTCTTAGAACAATCACTGAGCTGAGATGAGACAAAATGCTGTCATGCCACGAGTTTCACATTTGTGACCGCCTGAGCTCAGGATAAAAAGTTGATTATAGTTGATATTGTGCGCGGTGTGGGGAGAGGGGGGGGGGTAGAAAAAGTTAATGTTCTTTTACAGAAGAAGAAAGCGGGTGGGGCGGATATTGTTACTGAATTCAGTTAATAACGACCACGCGACGTTTTAAGTGGTAGGTGAGGACATTCTTGCCAACATTATAATCACATCAATAGCGATTCTCTATGTATACACGGTGATAACGCTGGGCTTACTAAACGCTAAAGATAGATTTCGCGGAAGTGGTAATTAAATGATATTTAATTTATTAAATAGTTGCTTGAATGTATTTTATGTGTCAAGTAGATCAGAATATCATGCATAACCGACACCATTATTTGGAGGCCTTTGTCTAATTAACAACATTTCCACTTTATGTAATACGAAAGTCATTTACAATACTTCAGGTTTCTGTGTAAAGAAAAAGACAGACACTATTCGCTCAAAATTGTCAAATATTGGTATCTAAATTTAAAAAAAAATGTCATTGCAATAACAGCAAAGATTCTATACGCCATATTAAGAGTTAAAGGATTGACTATCAGCATAACAAAGATATCAACAATTAATAGGAAACTGGATGCTCTCTGTACAATGGAGCACTGATAAGAAAAGGATTTAACCCTAGCCAATCCCAGATTAATGTCCCCTTATCCCTTCTCTTTAAAAAAACAACAACAACACAGCAACAAAAAACCCTGTAATTCTAATTTGTGTAGGTTTAGAATAAAGTAGGTTTATCGTTCTTGTCTGCCCTTTTAACATAAACCCTTTTTCTTCCATTAACCTTATCGCCCTCCCCCGCCCCCCTTTCACAAGAAACCAACAAGTCTGTCCTCAACCAATGAATATTGACGCACGATTATACGTTTTAAAATAAATTATTTATTTACAAAGAAAAAAAGCACACACATATTGAGACCACGGAATAATGTTTGTGATGATGTTCTTATGTTATGCATTCACGTTTTTATTAATTTGAAAAAAAATACCGTATATACTCGCTAACTGGCTGACTTTTTTTGGACAAAATCTAGGGGAAAAATTTAGGGGGTCGGCTTATGAGCGGGTCATAGGTGATTTCTGCATGGATATTGAATATCAGTGTAGTTATTGTAGATTATCAATATCCTTTTCTACGTTCTACAAGATTCGACTAACTCTACCAGGAGCTATAATATATTACCAAAAATCTGCACTTACTTTATTTAATCGTTTTATTTATTTTTGTGAACGTTTTAATAAATTGTTTTACAAATTTTGTTTTCAACAACGAATTTTAATGTACGCGCTTTTGTCACTGTTTACCAAATAATTATTGTTTTAAAAATACCGGTAACGCTTGCTTAAAAAAGAGCAGAAAGACAAAGATAGGTGTACCAAGTAAACAATCATAATGACCGATTTAGCTTGTACGTTATAAAAAAAATATGTACCATATTGTTTAAGCTGTCCTTCAACTTTTGGAGGGTCGGAATGCGATCGGGTTATACACTTTTAACTTTTAATACTTTTCTCTTCCAAAAGTGGGGGGGGGTCGGCTTATGAACGAACGGGCTATAGAACGAGTATATATGGTAAAATAGTAATATATTTTTTTCGAAGATGAGTTTAAAGGCATTATTATATAACTTGAACATTAAAATTTAAAAAAAATCATTATGAAAGAATTTTCTTTCGAGTTAAAAGAAATTTAAACTTAGTGCATTTTATATCGGTTTAAAACGAATCTTTAACCTTTAAAAAGTACATGCTCATATTTTTGTTGAAACTTTGTAAAACGCACACTTCGATGTCTAAAATATCCACATAACTTTAAAAAAATCGTTGTAAACACCGATAACACTGTCACCATATCATCAGAAAAATTCTCGGTTGGTCATTATATTAGAGTTGTTGTTACATAATCCCATCATCACATGGTGTTTCCCTTCCCTAGCCACTCCACACCCCCTCCAACCAAGAGCAACAAAGCTGATGTTATGGTTTTACCACTCAGGCACCATAAAAATTTAGACCTTACAGACGATAAACCGACTTATGAGAGTGAAGTGTATCGACAAAAGTGAGGCTACAAACTTATATGATGTAACCGTCTACCTTTCAACACTATTATTTTTTTTTAAATATTATTTTTTGCAACATAATTGTTATAACTGTTTTATTAAGTCATATATTTCTTCAAATAAAATTTTCAAGACTAAAACTTTAAGATTTTAACATTTTATTTTGTTTTATTTCCTATACAACGAAATTTTTTAGATATGCATGATTTCTTAGAAAAATAAGAATAAAAGTTTATGTAACAATATTTGTGAACCAATGATCCGAATTGACACCGGGTAATTTCCAACCCATAATATTAAACTTGAAGATTATCACATTATATCTTCTTTTCTTCTTCGCACCTCAGATATAAATGCGTTATCTTTAATTGACCTTGTTTATTTGGGTTATTTCCCCCCTTTAACCTCCAGTTGTTTTTGAAGAGAAGGTAACTAGATATGGAACAGTGACATAAAAACAAATATGCCATGTTGCTTTTCCTTAGTGTCATATTCGATAGCTAAAATAATATAATTATCTTTCCCAGGGCATACATCCAAATCAACAGAGACCATTAGAGCTTAACGTCAAAACAAAGGGCTCTCCCAGTTTGGTCTCGGCCCTTGACTGAGAGGACATCCCGGGCACGAACTGCACCAAACCAGCACGAAGATTTGTCTGCAGACCTGATCTTGCCGAGTTTAGTGCATGTGCACTAGGTCCGATCTCTCAGCAAAATAAATGTATTGATAGCGAATGGAATTCTTATGCAATACAAGGATATAGATACTGGAAATATGAACATTTTTAAGATGGAGTTGGATGACTAATTCCACACGTGTGAAGGAGATGGAAACTAGGAATAATACACGTATCAAGAGGCGGTAGACCAGGAAGTACGCATAATTTCTTTGTGTTCGTGAGTCCCTGACAGGGGCGTAAACGCTAGATAACTGTACTTAAAGTAACAGAATTGGGGCCATGTTGACGGGAGTGCTCGGTGCCGCGTTTGACCCTTTGCAAGATTCCACTCATTGCCACTAAAGCTATCTAGAAATGCGAGGATGACAAGTGAATATGTATAACAAAGTGGAAAGAAGCCGGGTATAAATGACCACTATGTGCTGACTTATCAGAAAGAGTTAACGGCCTTACCGGGAAGTAAAAGCCGATTTTATGGGCCAGGAGACATCACTATTATGTACAAGGGCTTAAGGCGCTGTCAGAAGTAGGGAGCTCCTCGGAAACAAATGGGTTCACAGAGTCACACTTGAAGCTGACACTGAACGAGATTTAAAATTTATGGGATTCTATTTATATCTACCGATACTTAAAGTCGATATGAGTATTTTCATTTGTTTGCTATATCAATTGTAATACAGCTGTTTAAAAATAATAATTTAATATAGTTAGAGTCAAAATTTGCTACTTTCATCTGCTAATACAATTCAATAGAATAGGACTGTGATAAAGCTTTTAAATAAAATACAAAATGCACAAACAAAACGGTGTAATGAAAACAATAAATTTAAGCTTTATTATTAAACTAATACAAGAGTTAACGTTTCGGCTAATGCCTTTAAAAGTGTAATTAACGTAATGTATGCACTTACTTACATTAGAGATAGAAGTCTCAAAGATATACTGGTAAGAAGTTACGTTCCCAAAATGAAAGCACATATTGGAGCTAAAGGTTATAATCGTAACCGTTGCAATACTTGTCCATATGTGATTGAAATTGACAACATATCTTTCCCTCTTGAAAAATTCAAAATAAAAGATGGATTCACTTGGACAAGTCGCAACGTGATTTGTGCAATTCTCTTTGCAAGAGCTGCAATAAAATCTACGCGGGTGAGACGGGTCGTCGTCTTGGAGAATGGTTTAGTGAACACCTTTATAATATATAAATAAACATACTCAATGTCCTGTTTCTAAACATTTAAACAGTTTCAACAATGACAGAATTTCAGAAATTGCAGTTACTGGTATTTTATATGCGAGCAATACCCATGATAGGATCTACATGGCAGATATATTTATGAAAACGATTTGGTACGTTGATTCCGTATGGAATTAACTAAATTCACAGTTTTACCTAACTGTTGAATTTTTTTTACAGTTGTGGTTTTCACTGTGATTTTTTTTATACTTCCTCCTTTTTGTTATATCCTGTGTCATTGTTTGTTGTTGTATTTCCCTTCTTTTTATTTTAAATAATTATTTTATGATAAAGCAGGTCTTAAGAACTTAAACATAATTTCATTACTTATGCATGCATGTACTTTATGTTAATTGTACGGATGAAGGCATTAGCCAAACCGTTTACTGTTGTATTAGCTTTATAATAAAGCTCAAATTTATTGTTTTCATTACATAATTTGTTTGTGTGTATTGTATTTTAACGCAATTAAACATTGCTTAAACAAGATAGCACAATTCCACAAATTACAGTCGGACCTCTCTAAGTCGAACTTCCCTAAGTCGAAACCTCCCATATATCGAATTAATTTTTAGGTTCCGGCCAAATTCTGCGCCTGTTACTCCCTTTTCCCTAACTCGAAAACTCCGTAAGTCTACTTTTTTTCCCGATGCCTTTGAGTTCGACTTAGAGAGGTCCGACCGTACCTACTTGTGACCTCAAGCTAAAGAAAATATAACTACAGTTGATTCTTCTGAAAGACTTATTTCAATTTTATTTCTTTTGCTGATTATAAAGTACTGGCATTGTATGACAAAAGTGGACTTTAAATGCGAATAAATGTGTCTTTTTTGTAGATGACAGTTTTCTATCATCTACAAGACTGAACATATCAATATCTCCAATTTTTGTATATGCTAATGAAAACACTTTCGCTAAATAGATATTCTGTGTTAGTTTTTTTTTCTACAGGAAAGGCAAAATAATCATTTGCTCCGTTTTAAGCCTTTCTTTTAAAATAACATTTCTAAAAATGGTATTTGACATTTTTAGGACTTTAACAATATCGCGCATTGTTCTGGGACCAAATTTATTTGGCGTTGGACAGAGTAATTGAGTTTTCCAACTTCGTTACGTTTCCGGGGGCGTCGTATTTGATTACGTTATGAGATTTTTTTATGTGATGAAAACTAATCGAAGTAGCTCCTTCTAATTTAATCTTCTAATATTCTTCTTTCAAAAGAAGTCTAAAAATTTAAGACACCGATTGTTTTAAAAATTCCCTGTATTTGACGAAAATGTCGATGCGTGCTGCTCGGTTAACGTAATTACCGGCATCAGTTTTCCGGTAAACCGGATTATCATTTCTCTGATTGTGACGACTCCACACTAGATCAGAGACAGAGACGAGCAACACTCTGGGGCTGCTCTTGTTTTCAGAAATGTGAATCTTCTCACAAACACCCCAACACCGAAATAGTTGTCAACGGTCGAAGATGGTCAGGTCTGAAGTGTTTTTTTTCCCCTAAATTTCCTGAATTTTGTTTACAAAATCTAATTACCGCTTTAGTCTTGTAACAGTTTGGTTGCCGTTGTACCGTAAAAACATGGGACACGTGCTAGACAAAGTTCGCGAATACAGGAAAGTTGTCATACATGACTTAAATTACCAGAGAAAATCTGATTTTAAAAAGTGCCTCGTGTTCAGAATTTTAAGACCACCTTATTTTGACGGATTTCATTGTGTAATGTTGTAAGATTTAATTCCTGATTTAAACAATCAGTTTAGAAAGCATTAAACGAAGTTATAATTTATGTCAGACTAATAAACTCAAAATAAAACCTTTTTCAAACTTAATTATGAAGTAAAAAAGAAAGACTTGTATCCCTTAAGCTTTAGTTTCTTACTTTGCTTAAAAAAATATTTCCGCAATGATTTTAAATACGTTTACAATTATTTTACCTTCTGTAACTTCTGCTCTGTATTCAAGCTGTTACAACATGCCTGACCGTTTATTCTCTTAGTGGAATCTCATATAACATTCTTGATCACATCCACATTATCACCACAATTTAGACACACCTTTCTCAGTAAAGCATTTAGACTCCCAGTGGCTTTGAAATGATCTGGTTTGGAATTAAAAAGATACTCGTCACTATTTTCGCTAAAAAAATACATAAAAGAGATTGTGCATTTACAAACAGCTGATTGAAATCAAGTTCATGGGAGCAGGAAGAGATAATTTCTTATCTGGACACTAACCTACTTGATTTCTTATGATTAACTTCAAAATAATCAACTTAATTTTGTATCCTTACTTTAACGACGAAAAGGCATTCACCTTACAGACACCATTTTCCCTTAATCTGATCGAAGCGAAGACGGTACGATTTGAAGAGCAGCCAGTTGGGGAATTTGATTTGCACTTTATATAGAAAAAACAAATTCTCTCTCGGGCCAGTCAAGACCTCTCGGGCCGGATAGAACACGCGGGCCTGAGTTTGACACATGTGCCGCAAAGCATTTACAGTTCACTGAAAGAATATAATAAACTGAGTAATCAAAGGTGATTTAGCATTAAGTATATATGTAACAAAAATATATTTCTCAATCCCTACATTATCTAACCAAACGCCTGTTGATTAATACATATTGTATTTCAATCCCACTAAAAGGTGATAACCTGAACTTAACTACCTTAACTTTAAAATCATTTATCGTTGTTTTAAATTTTAAAAAAACAAACAAAAACAAACAAACAAACAAACCAAAAAACAAGAAAAAACGAACAAACAAACTACATTTCAACGTATGAAAACAAAACTCCTTACAAACGAATTGCATAGCACATTTGCCTTGCAATATCTTTGTTTTCAATGTTCATCAGTTAATATAGATTTTTTTAAAAGAAAGAAATTATCTTTGAAAAATAATAAACAAATAAAATAAAATAAAAACAAACAAGGCTTTCGTAATAGTGACCAAAAACACTATTCAAATAAAAGCGTACAGTTCTTCAAACAAAATCTAATAATTTTTCTTTTAGAACTCTTCATTTTTTGTGCTACCACCACTCCCCACTCAATGGTATTCAATTTCAAAGACAGCTAAATAGCAATTCAAAGTTTCTGTTGAAATAATTATGATTTTTGTCATTGAAAATGATTACTCTTTATAAAAAAATGTGGGAGAAAATGAACAATATCTGAAAGTAAAAAATACAGAATATTAAAATCAGTTTTTTGAGTTGCGTTTAAGCCCTAAGGAAAAGTTTTCTGTAAATCTCGATGTATCAAAAGAACATTTTAAAAATGTATTAATTTTTGACTTGAAATAAACGTTTCTATATTTTATTTCACGAATAAAAAAATATATAAAACGTATGTATATGATTTCTTTGTCTTCATATATTCGTCTAAGCGTATGAATTTATTTAAACTGAACTTATAAAATAAGCGGCCCGGAAATTTATATATATATATATATATATATATATATTATATATATATATATATATATATATATATATATATATATATATATTATATATATATATATATATATATATATATATATAACTGCGAGTTAGAGATTTTAAAACGTATTTCTCAGATTTGGCTTTCTGAATCGAGGGCTGAAGATAACATTTATTTTTCAAATTCATAGAATCTTTATTCCCAAATCCATTTTTTAAAAACATCAAATAATGGTTATTCCCCTCCCACCCACCCCTTAAACCCCCTGTGCGCTTCAAAGCAGAAATTGCGCTCATCTCAAGATAGTTAAATATTTAGCATATTTATTACAAGTAATAATGTGGATTTTAGCCATTTAAAATAAAAGCATACATTTTAACGTCGTTTTTTGGTTATTAAAAAGTATTAAACTTTAAATGGACGAAAACGCTAAGATTGGGGATTTTATTTGATAAATTCATGGACTTTTTCCTGTCTGCATTATCTCTAACCAAACATCGTATGTAATAAATTAGCGGAGCTACTTCCATGGGGCTTAAACGGATATTCTTTAGTGTTGTAGATTTGCAAAATTTACATTATATTTAAGGAATAGGTTTGTTAGATAGAGTCAGAGACAGATGAACGAAGAAGAAAAGAGAAACATAAAACGTAAGAGATAACGAAAAATTCGAGAGAAATAGAGAGAGATAGAGAGAGATAAAGAGGGAGAGGGAGAGAGGGGGGGAGAGAGAGATAGAGTTACAGTTAAAAAAGACATAGAGAGAGTTAAAGAGATTGAGAGTAAAAATAATAAGGTGAGAAATGAGTTATATATATTGAGAGTAGTAGTGAGAGCGAGAAAGAGAGAGAGAGAGAGAGAGAGAGAGAGAGAGAGATGAGCGAGGAAAAAGAGGATGAAAGAGAGTGTTGTAACAAAAGTAGAGACTGAGACAAATAGATTGATATGTTACTATACAGAAAACTTAAGCAAAGCTACTGGTTTAAATCCGAATCACAAAATCCACACATCGTCTCTAGTGCTGCCTACTCCTCAACGTGATTGGTCGGCACTGTATTATGATATCTTGATTTAACTTGAATGAACTCAGACGCAGTTAAATTTCTTTCATTTAAACACTTCAAGAAAAGAAAAAGTTAAATCCTTACCAGATTAAGACGTGGGCTCATCTTAATCCGACAGATCAGAGTCCATATCAGATTTGACATTTCTATTTCGACCAAAGTTCTATTTCCTGGCAGTTAGCCCAGACCCTTTTGAAATTCGATTTCTTGAATAAATTTAAAGAATATTGATCTAAAAATGCTTGAAAGTGATAGCCTATTAAAAGTAATCTCACCATCATTCAGTGCTGCTGGGCCATCCTCGTGTGCCGTTGGATGTTGGCAGAAGATCGAATTAAGACGGATCAAAAGTTCATGGATTTGTTCCAAAACTACTTCCAAGTGCTTACGTCAATAAATAGGCCAGCAGAGAAGGCCACATTACATAAAATATTAATTTTATTTTAAAAGCCACATCTTTTGTTCACTGTTTCGAAGGGTTGCTCAGTGTGTTAAATTATTTTTTAAACTTACGTTTTTTTTTGCGTTTGATCCATTTTGTGCATGGAGTAAACAAAAAAGATATGGCTGATATTTTGCTCTACATCCTATAAAAATAATAGTTAATGTAGTATGCCTTCTGTGGGAAAATTTCATAGATAGCATGCATTTCATATATAACAAAGAGATAATATAGAGCGTGTGTTTCATGCACATCATATAATATATCATGAAATTAATACATCTTTCATACGGAAATTATGTATGTAATGCGCAAAATCTTTAAAAACAATTTAGTAAATTATCGAATCATTTATATCACAGAGATAATATTGGTCATACATTTAATGGATCATGTATATAAAATACATAAATACATGTATATGCCAGACAATAGGCTGCCAAAAGCCAGCGAGCGAGACACTTGACACATTATTAAAAACGGAACGGCGCGGCAACATGGTAAGCAAACAGAATATAGGCTTCCAAGTCCAGGCGGCCAACATGGTGAAGAAACAGAATATAGGCTTCCAAGTCCAGGCGGCCAACATGGTAAGCAAACAGAATATAGGCTTCCAAGTCCAGGCGGCCAACATGGTAAGCAAACAGAATATAGGCTTCCAAGTCCAGGCGGCCATAATGGTAAGCAAACAGAATATAGGCTTCCAAGTCCAGGAGGCCAACATGGTAAGCAAACAGAATATAGGCTTCCAAGTCCAGGCGGCCAACATGGTAAGCAAGCAGAATATAGGCTTCCAAGTCCAGGCGACCAACATGGTAAGCAAACAGAATATAGGCTTCCAAGTCCAGGCAGCCAACATGGTAAGCAAAGAGAATATAGGCTTCCAAGTCCAGGCGGCAGGCCAGAAAAGATCATTCTCGAAACCATCCTAATGACATACTGAACATCTCTTGCCGACCTGTGGACGCACATTTCGGCCAAGAATAGGTTTAATAAGGCACCAAAGGACACACCAAGCTGCCAAGAGTAGGTTTAATAAGGCACCAAAGGACACACCAAGCTGCCAAGAGTAGGTTTAATAAGACACCAAAGGACACACCAAGCTGCCAAGAATAGGTTTAATAAGGCACCAAAGGACACACCAAGCTGCCAAGAATAGGTTTAATAAGGCACCATAGGACACACCAAGCTGCCAAGAGTAGGTTTAATAAGGCACCAAAGGACACACCAAGCTGCCAAGAGTAGGTTTAATAAGGCACCAAAGGACACACCAAGCTGCCAAGTATAGGTTTAATAAGGCACCAAAGGACACACCAAGCTGCCCCAACTCATGGCTAATGTGATGGAAATGGCCCTCGTCAGTAACGACGGACAAACAAGACACACACACATATATAAATATACGTATGTATATTATGTACATATCGGTGTCACGTATATTGGGGTGGTCAAGTTGATCAAAATATCACCTATGTGGGGGAGATCATGTAAGTTAGGAGATCATGTATCATACAAATAGCGCAGACTGTAAAGCTGCACCAAAGGCACCATATAAAACAGAAGTTTGTCTCACTTGAGCGACTGTCATTTTGATTCAACTGTCTAGAAGTCCACAACTAACACAGCCATATACACCGGCAAGAATATTTCATCGATATAATTTCTAGAGGGATTATTGTTTTATAAAATTGCAAAAAAGAAAGAAAAAAAAACAGAATAAGGCATGCTTCAAATTAATAAGGAAAAAGGAAATCTCCACCTGTTTTTTTATAGAGATCTGAAATGAAACTGTCAACCCTCCAAACTCCAGTGGAAAAAGAAACAACAGTCGGGGACGTCCTACGAGATGAAATTGCGCCTTTTAATTTCGTCTTGACGTTCAGGGGGTCAAACAAGGTCAAATGACAATGAAACGGCATCGACAGCCCAAAAGACAATTTGATGAATGACACATTATTTTTAATGGCTTAAGAACGGGATATTTCGGCCCTAATTAGATTGTTATCGAAAATGTCTGTTTAAAACATTGTAGCCCGTCAAACAGAGGGTATATAATCGAATACTCCATTTAAATTTAACATTATTGCCCGTCAAACAGAGGGTATATAATCAAATACTCAGTTTAAATTTGACAATATTGCCCATGAAAAGACGCAGAGTAAAACTCCCGAAATAAATAATATTCCTTGTTTTTTGTGTGGCGACTGAACCGTTGAAGGTTTTGAAAACAATTCTGAAAAACATAATCTGATCAAGAGAGTGGTGCTGCATTTAATTGTCTTGGATGGGTCACGCCATAAAAAAAACAAGACTAAGTGTTTCACATCTCTACTTGATTTTAGTCTTGACACTAAACTTGTCTTGGGAATGCATTTTGCTCCAAACCCAGCCCCCAAAATATTTCTCGTTGTTTATTATTGTATAACGAGCAACAAAGCCCGTCCAAGGAAGTTCCGCCACCGTTCGATGGCATGTTGTAACTCCCCTCCAACAGCCATCTCGACCATGTCAAAATACTTTTCATTATAGTTAAAATAAATAACTCGTAAAAACAGAGCCTTTGACTATAAATCCCAAAGCGCATAACTCAAAATGAAGTCTTGTAAGAAATACTGCACCAAAAATAATTCGTTTTGAACGTCCGCGTAAACGTGTTCAATATGATTGGCTGTAGGAGTCATGTGTGTTTGAGGGACCAATCGCTATTGATGACCGGGCAGGAAATTGTCTTTTATTATATAAGGAAGACCGGACAGAACATTGCCTTTTATTATAGAGGAAGAGCAGCAAATTGATTTGATCATATAAATTTGACGTCATGATCTGAATATGTATTAGATCTTGTTTACTAGACGTCCAAACTTTATTAATTAACCACAATGAACAAGATATAAGTTTGATTCTAAAAGCGTTGATTTGAGTCAATATGTGACTGGTTAATTTAACAAAATTAATCCCTAACTGTAAAAAGTTTCCAAAGTGTTTTTTTTATTTATTGAAAAAATGTGACATCTCGAAAAGAGGCCAGAAACACAACAAAATATATCAAAATCAATAAATCTTTTGGTATATTTAAAAATGTCTTATTAGACTGTAGACATCCACCCATATTTGGACCTCAAATATCCAGAGGAGATTAAAATATACAATTCCACAAAAAAAAATTTCATGGAACAAAAAGAATAAATAAGCTTTTAAAATTCAATTATATATTTTCCAAACGTTTTTAAATTTATAATCGACTTTTAAAAATATATTTGAAAAATATAAATGAAAGAGTTGAACGAAGCTGGTAAAAGGTTTTCTGGATTCGAAGCTAAACGTCTGATGTAAAATATTCATAAGCAGACTTCTGGACTAGTATTTTATGTCATGAAATATTCGAAAGTTATGGAATCATATTTTAATTTGATACAACTTAACGCCATTGACATATTTTTCTGTGCCAGGTTTCTAAATTCTGTAATTATAACAAAGACGGACTTACACAATGGCCCAAACGAATGTTAACAATAGACGAACATTATGTGATCAAAGGAAACACAGAAATGACAATGTCCAAAACATATTACTGTTAGAGTCACTAAGGAAATATTGGAGTCATCTTGTCTGGCTTGGATTTAAAGACAAGAGAAACCCTAAGTAAAAGGTATTTTACCTTTTGGACATCGCCACATCATACAACAGAATAGGACAACTTGATTGGTGATTTTTTATTGATGAAAACTTTCGAAAAAAACTATGCGAAAGCTGAGTAACATTAAATAAGAAGAAACTGCTTCTTGAAACACTGTTATAAACCAATTTTTTAAATTGACCTTTACCATTTGGACGTTATTTTTAAAATTTTAAAAAATGCGACAGACTGATAGATAACAATATTCACAATACCTGAAACGAAAAAAAGGCGACACAGCTAAAGCATTTAAATTGTTTTGAATCGTTTGTAATGATGTATTGCATGTTTAATTAATCATTTTAGATAGACACCTTCAATCATTTTAAGCTTAACTAGAAGATCCTATGTATGGGATGCTTTTATTAAACGACTTACGATTGGCGGATAGATGTAATAAGGGGCAACACATTTGGAGACAAGCCAAACAATATTTCCTTCATCGCATTAAGTGAGACCATACAGGTTCCGGGATAAGACGTCTTTCTTTAGCTTGGTGAAGTTCATAATGGCATTCAGGACGGTCGAACCTTACAAATTGCCAAGAGCACGGCCCCAAAACACCCCCTGGTTTGGCATGAGACCAACGCAATGACCTTCCCTGGGTCACGTTAGCAGACTCTTGCGTCTCCACTGACGCACAGAACGTCAAATATCAGGGACCACCTCGGGGATGAAGGCATGATACTAATTAGTGTGAGAATCTTTCAGGCTGGAAGACATGACGTCTAAAATAAAGGGCATGGAACAGTCTAGAACTTTGAACACGATAGTTAGACCAACAAATATGACATGGAATTTTTAAAAGACCAACTTTACGACAACAAAAAAAGGGCTGGGGAAATACAAATGTTGGTATTCTAGGTATCCTCACGTTTTGGCGTCGTTTTCTCCCCCACATTCTCCAGTTTGTGTTAAATATTATAAGAAGATTTCAGGTGACACGAGCCATAAAACTACAGTATCAATTTTCCAACGCAAACAAATTCAAACAAATTAAAAAGGACTCTGCATGCTTATAAGAAAAATATATTTTTTTTGTAAATACTAGCTTTTTAAAGGTGTTTTAGAAAATGAGAAGAATAAAAAAAAATAGAGAAAAAAACACTTTGAATGGTTGAAGTGTTTTAATAAAAAGCAATTTATTTTTTACTTTCAAAAATGCTGCAACGTATTAGAATATTTTTGTAAATCTATAATTTTTTTATAAATGTTAGATTATGAGATTCAAGGAGTGACGTAATTAGGGTTGATGCTTAAAAAAATATAATAAAAAAGAAATAATAAAGAAATTTAAAATATAAGTTTTTGAAGTTGGAAAAAATAAAATAAAATTGCATATAAATTGTTATCTGGTCGTCCAGTGTCAAAATTTTGTTGAAGTTTATGCTTTTAAAAAAAAATCGTACTTCACTATCAATGGTCAAATACAGCGTCCTCTGGGAGAAGTGAGGTAGAAGGTCATTTTTGTGACTGAGGTTTTAAGCAGTATGATATAATAATTCATTGTTTGTGGTTTTTTCCTTTTCCTGTGTGAAGAACTTCCAGATTAAAATTTAAAAAATAAAGATTAGAAAATACCATGTTAAAAATATTTGACCTAACGAAAGGGCTTTCTTTCGAGGAAACAGTTCATTACATATATTCTAAGATTTGTTTCAAATATTAATGAAACTAAAATAATTTGAAACTTTCGTCAACATTGAATCCAAATTTGTTTACAAAGCTCATATACATTTCAGCACATCCCTCCTTAGCGGTTTACATTTGAAATTATACATTAGTTTGCAATTTTTAGTCTGTCTTTTTATTTAAAGCTTTGTGTCTACCCACCTCTTTTTTTACGTCTCTAATACCTGTGATAAATGTGTGTTGAAAATAAATGTGAAGTTTACAACCACTAATTATTTTGAAGAATATTTCCGGTATCAATTGCATTCTCTAATTTTAGCACTAATTTAATATAATTAGGGCTTTTAACCATTAATTTCAATTTAAACTTTAACTTTTGAAAAAAATAACGATTAATTATTCGTTAATTTCGATTAAAGCCAAAAATTAAAATTTATGATGTCATATTAAACGTTCTTGTTGAAAATCTAAAAAACACTGGAATGTCTCCTTTATATATCATCTTTGAACCAACTACACTAAAAGACAAATGTGTTGACATTATTTAGTTCAAGTGATGAGCGGGTCTAATTGACAATATAACCAGCAGAGCTGAACAGTCATTCACATGAAACTGAGGTAAATGGTATGAACAAAACGGTCTTGGCCAGGAATGACATTATCGGATATCGGTGTTCATTAAGTTTCCACCATTGTAGAGGGTTAATGGATTCAGGTACTTTCATCTCCATTTTGTAACGCAGTAATTCATCAGAAGAGCTGTCGTCATTTTTTGTCTCTGAGTCAGACTCCATTACTGTCATTAGCTTAATACGCTTTTCATTTGGTTTGATAAGTAGGCGAAGTGTTAGAACCATGGTAGGCAAACTTTATTAACATTTTGAACATTCCCGTCTTTCAATAGTTTAAAACCAAAATGTTTGTGTAATCGTCAGGAAATTTGTTATTATTTATCGGCCCTTATTTTTTATTATTTATTTTAAGACTTTTTGACTTCCAATAATTTGTAAGTGATGTGTCGATTAATCGTTAAAAATAATTTAATCATTAAAATTTTTAACGATTAATCGAGAAATTAATTGTTAATTTCCGCAGCCGTAAATATAACACATTTCATATGTATTAAATCAACAACGTAATATAAATATGTTAAAAGTAATGTAGGCAATACATCAATAACATATTTTTAGATCAATTCACAAAAGACTTTAAAATATTATTTTTCATTGATTCATTAGTAAACCCACATGTATTTCAACTGACATAGAAATATATATAAAGCGCTGTTGCTTCGGTACTTTAATTTCTACTCCCTCCGCTTAAAATTTTTTTAAAAATTGAAACAATAGCATCTATTTCTTTTTAAAACCCTGTTAATATTAATAAAATTGAAATTTAACAACATAAAATTAATTTTCTACTAGTTTCGTATATCATTCGGCCATATTTTTGCAATTGTAGAATTCAGAGACAAAAATAGATGCCATTGTGGTAGATAACGCTCACATCCTTGCACCCACGCTTGTAAACCCTATACCAGATAAAACGTGAAGTTAACTAGTGTGGGCCTGGTCCGTGTTAGCTACAACAACCTAGTGAGAAGTGTTGGACAGATAAATGACGATAGGTGCATTTGTTTGACCAGGGTCCAAATATTGTTTAGCAGGTTCTGCTGTGGTATAATCAAAGATTCGCGTTTCTAATACAGCTTTAAATCAACAAAAACTTTATTCGTTGTTATTGAATAGTTGTTCTACGAACTTTAAAAGCAAAGTACAGAGTAAAGATTGAAATAAGTGCATCTTCTGACATGCGTTTCGTAGCTCTATGTCAAAGGATTCCTAATATAATTTAACACAATATATTATTAATTGAATATAAATATGTCGTTGAAAAATAAACATGAATTTGATAGATTCCCCACATTTAAACAAAACTAAAATATAGAGAAAAACATTCATTTAAACCAATTTTAATAAAATATTAAAATAAAAAGAATATTTTTTTTAAAATCTATGGAAATCCAGATGAGACTCACGTTGTTAAACACACCTCTTCATCAATAAAAAATTTATATTTTTCTTTCTTTTTTTTTCTGGACAGGGAATAAAATGTGAATATTGAAAGGAAAGTTTCAGCTCATAAAACATTGTCTTGTCTGTCAAACTGATAAGAAAGGGGAGGTAATTGTGGCACGAGCTGGCTATAGATTTCCCCGGATGACATTTCTCAGGTATAGATAGTGCTGGACATTGTCAATAATCGGCCTACACCACTCGGGCTTGTCTTAGATAAATTTGATGAGGTGGACAGAGGACGGCTTAAAGAATGGGAAAATGAACAATTTCAAATATTCCTTAAAACAAAGGCGCGTAAAAATGATTACAAAAATCATTACCATCTGAGTGGGATGACGTTTTTCTCAACATTCTGTTCTGTTGTGACATGCTGTTACTCTTTAAACGGACTGTGTAAAGTGGATAAGCAGATCTGTTCAATACACATCATGCTTTCTAGCTGGCACTGCGTTAAATCTCAGAAGTTAGAGCCGCTCAACTTTGAAACTAATCATACGCGGAAATAATGTTCAGCGTTTTGTACGTAAAAATATAGCATTTTTGTACCAGACAGGTTAAAAAGCTTGACCAATGAGGATATTCAGGCAAGATGATGTTTGTCACACATTCTTGCAAGCTTGTGGGAGGATTTACAATGTTGTGGCCCTTGAGTAAAATTCTCTTGTCAATAAGCACATTGGAAAGACGAATTCTCTTAACAAGATATGTCGTAATTTCGTCTCTCGTTGGCGTGTCCTCAAAACTATTGCAAATAATCGGCCTGCTTTACATTGCATGCTCTCTCCCATTCACAATCTATTATGTACAAGAGGAAATTATTGTGAGACATTTTCAACAATTGTGCTTCTGTGAGACCGATCTCGAAGCTCAACGGCTCAACACAACTTAACGTTATGGTTTTCTTGGTTACTGGGATTTTGAGCACTTGACAAATTTCTAATGTGTTTGAGAAGCAGAAGTTTCAGTACTATCACTTTTGGAGCATATTTTATCTGAAATACATATACATGTGTTTTGGTTTGAAATTTATTTGATCAATGTGCTTAAATAAAAATCATTATATATATATATATATATATATATATATATATATATATATATATATATATATATATATATTATATATATATATATATATATATATATATATATATATATTCGAAAGTATAAAGAAAAGAAATAAACTTTTCCTCGTGTCAGTAGGCACCAAAAATGTGTGAACTGGTATATTTGTTAAACTCTACTGAGACCCTGATATTAATATGTGTATTTAACTATCAAAGAGACTCAAAGTGACCCATAGAACGAAGAAGCGAAAAATATAAGTAACAACCAAATACAAGCTTTAATAAAAGCTTGCAAACATGGTCCTTCACTGATCTTCGTGTTGACGGTTTCTGTCAAAACGGGCAATACAACAAGTGAAAGTTTGGGGGAAAGCCCAACAAACTTGAGCGTGTGTGTATACCATTGGCAGCGACCTCAAGTGAATGTTTTGAAATGACATGCCAGTGTCTTCGAGATATGTTTGTAGCACTTGTGGGGTATTAAACATTGCTATTAGAGGAAAGGCCCGGATCTTACGAGCCCTTGTGTTTAAGAGAAGAGGCGCCACATTGTATGTTAAATACTAACTAACGCTTGTGTTTGTTAATCGATATGTCAACACTCGACAAGAGTTCAATGGTTCTAGAATGTGGTTTAACTGGAAGCGAGTGTCTGTTGTTAAAGGAAGTAATAAAATGACACAACTATAAAACAGCATGATTTTGTCTACAGAAATCAATACATCTAGAATCTAGATGTTGACATTTCATGAAGATGTTTGAAATTAAGATAAACTGTTACTAACAATTCTCACAAATAACCATTGCTAAGTATCTCAAACCAAATGTAGACGACTGACATATTTTATTACAATAGCAGTAAGACTACTACTTGAAAATGAAAATAAACTTGACGGTGACTAGTACACATCAATGATGATAACATAGTTATTTAGTATGAATGAAGTAAACATAAAGCGTGTACAAATGGGTAAGATATCATCTTTTCATTCGACCTGATATTAAGACAGTAACTTGAAAAAGGTATGATGGATGAAAACAGTATAGCTAAAACTCCCGTAAATTATTTCTACAAAGAACACATATTTAAAAGTGTTATTTATAAATATACTACGTTAACATTTATCCAACGAAATTTTCATTACAAGTGAAATAACCTAAACTTTTGTTTTTTTTAGTAGTAAGTAAAAACTTTGCTGGTTCATATATTTAATCACTATTTTATTCTTTGATTAATTCACCTAAATCACAATAATCTGAGATTGAAACACTGGAATCAGGGTTTCGGGGCACGATAACATTTATATCAACAACAAAAAAAATTCTAATACGATTTAAAAAGTATCCAAACTAGAATTGAGTTTTTAAACAGACTAAATATTCACGTGCTTAGACTCCTTGTGAAGACAATAGCACTTGTGTGTCACCTTGTTCTTGGACTAGCTGGCGCGCGACAAGACTAAAGGAAATAAAAAATTAAATTAAAAAAAAAGACAAGGGCTTTTTCGATGCGTTATTTTTGACCCATTATTTCATTCGACCAAACGAACTTGGAAATAAATAGTTCAAGTATTTGATACTTAACGGAAGATGCCGACACTCTAAGGACTTGCTCGTCAATATTTGAAGTTAAAATTTGTTTCTTTTTCTTTTCTGAAATAATTTGTTAGAAAACCAGTTGTAAAAATAGAGTAAAAGATCGATATTAAAGAGGAAACAAAACGCCACCTTAGTTTCTATGTGCATTTTTTGGTCGAACCAAGATATTCGCGTTTGAATATTTGATTTTAGTATACAGAGTTAGAAACTTGTTATTCTGTACTTCCCACAACATTGTCTCGAGATACAGCCTTTATATTTTTACCATGATAGATTGATACATGGACCATAACCCGGTGGCTATAACACATTTTTGTCACAACTTTGACTTAGAACCTTGTTATTCTAAGGGGGAGAAAAGTGAATTATTCTTCTATTTATAATTTTAATTTTTAAAAATTATACATTGACATTTATATAATGTAACATAATTTTGAAATATCTTCTGAGAAATCAAAAATAATTTTTTAAAAATCATTTTTCTCAAACGTTTTAGCCTTATAGTCATAAAATAACACTAAAGCTTATCACAATCAAAACAAATATGGAAATGTTGATTGAAGCATAAATTGTCTGCTGAAATCTTCAAGAAGTGGAGCACATTCAATTTACATGAATAAAAAGACCGTTAGTTGAATTATTTAAGTTTTGATTCAAATTCATATTTCTTATTTTCTGTAAAATATGTGGGTTCGTGACAAACTTTAGTGCTCAATTATAGAGTTATTTTAAATGTGCGCATCAATTGCTTTGTTTGTTTGTTTGTTCTATAAATGTTTTATTCCTTATACGAAAAGCAACTGAAATATTATAAGCTCCTCTGCGTCAAATTCCATGAAAAATCTTGTCACCGAATACTCCCAGCAGACCAAGCATCGTTGATGTGATTGTTTGGGATCTGTCAACATTAATGACGTCAAGTTTCCCCCCACTTGTCCGAGCTGCTCTCTTTGCAGCACTGACCACGACAATAGATTTGATAACAACCAAGTTGAGCGAGAATTCTATCTCGACACGAAAGCAGTGCCCTCTTCCTGCTAGGGTATTGATCACCTCCCCTTGTTCGCATGTTCTCAGTCAACTGGCAGAAACACGACGTTAACAATGTAAAGTTGAGAGAACATTCTACAAACCTAAAACAGTTTCCCCTTTAAGAAAATAAACTGGACTCGGTGCGTACATATGAATCGTCGCGGGGAACTTGTCAGGGTTGAGAGGGTGGACAGGAGGCATTCGATCAGTTAATGCACGTGTCAACAAACCGAGGGAGAGCGAAAACATTGACTGGGCAACATCTCGAACCGAGTTCATCCTCAACTGTAACTAATCTGATTTGGTTCAAAACTTGAAATACCCCAAGTTAGCAAAACATGGTGGACATATATGGTCCGAAACAATTGTTGATTTGTTGAGCTAAACCAGTTGAGACTTTGACAAGACGAACATTTACATCGAAAATAAATGTAGCAAGCTACGTGTCATTATATTAATACATCTTTATACATATTCAGAAGAAATAATATTAAAAAATTGAAAACACAACATAAATAGACAACGCGAAATACAGCTGAGAGTAGATTTAAGCACACTCTACGTCAAAGGATAAAACTACTATTGTAGCTTGAGAAGTTCAAGTAAATGTATTGATTGGGCATAAGTATATGGGTACCGACTGTTATGAAAAGCTTCTCCGACGCCCAGTGATTAGTTTCTGGTCAAATGTATCATGCTCATAGAGGTGAGACCTAGTATCCGCTGGAAACATGCTGTGACGATTAATTTGTCCCACGAGATCCCCCATCACGTGCTTTACAGTTTTTCGTTCGAAAGAAAAGTATGTATCCTTAAGGGAGTTTAAGAAGTGTTATATAGTATCAGATATCAAAGACAAAAAGAGCAATTATTTAATATCTTCAACATATATTTCTTACACACACACGCGCGTGCACACTGTAACACACACACAATTTATAAATATTTATTTTCTAACTGAATTTTCTTCCCTTCTTCAATGACTTCCTTAAATTTTATTGGAACTCTTTATTTTCCCAGTTTTACTATTTTAGAGAAAATAAGCAATTAGGTTACACCTAGCCCCATAGCTGAAATAATAATCGGCTCCAAGACATCGTGATTTTAAAATTATAATTTGACCTTAAATTGGGGGGGGGGAAGCTTACCTCATTGTGCATGTCTCGAGACCAACAATGCGTCGGCGTTCCCCCTCCCCGAAGTTCAGTCGTGTTGTCATTTATTCGTGCTGTAGTTTGTATCCGTTCTTTCATCCCCTTTCTTTGCACTATCTACGAGCAAGTCTGCGGCGTATGCTATGCCGCGGGTCGTATCTAGTATAGTTTATTGGTACGAGTTTGATTCCGCCCAAAAAGCGTTACCCTGCACTAAAACCGTTATGCACCTAGTCCCATCTACACATCATGTGGTGTCGAAGCCCATCCCCATTGTAGAATACATGTACTCAATCTATTCGGTCGCATTGACATCTACGTTATGCAGATGCACGCATAGGGGCACATAACTTTTCGCTGTGTGACTCTCAAATAATCATTTTTATCTACAATCCTTTTAGAAGGGCTATCCCATTAAAAAGAAAAGAAAAAAAATTCTTCACCACTCATCGAGTCTTATATTCTGTTCATCTACGTCCGTGATTCCCAAAGTGGGCGCTGAAGCGTTCCAGGTGGGGGGTGAAGGCCACAGGTCAATTTGGGGGGGGGCGGTGAATAACTGTAAGGGGACGGTGAAAGCAGAAAAAAAACCAAACCCGTAAAAACAAAGTTTTTGACTATAAATCCCTTATATATGAGACATAACTAACAGTATTGATTATTTTCAAACGCTACAAACATTGACAGACTGACACCGAGTGATGTCCCTTGTCTTTAATAAATGGGGGTGGGACGTGAGGGGATGTCGGCACGACGGTCGGCGTCAACTCAAACTCACGTGGAAGTGGAAGAAAAAAAACAATAACAAACCGTGAATTTGAATTACATACGTTATATAAGGAAAAACTAAAAATGCATTAATTTAATTACGGTACGTTCGATCGATCTGAAATTTTGATACGATGCATTGTTAGGTTAGACGGGTCCGTGTGCCAAATTTCAGCTTGATTGGAACACGGAAAGTGGGTCATTTTTGACTTTTGTTTTTCCGCCCGCCCATGAGATGATGAGATGACCGGCGGTGAAGTTAATATAAGGGATTTAAAAACAAAGTTTTTAATATAAATCCCTTATATATGAGACATAACTAACAGTATTGATTATTTTCAAACATTTACAGACTGAATCTGTCTTAACTCAAGTTTGCTTCATAACCCTGGGGGAGGGGGGGTGAGAGGGGAAAAGTCTGGTCACCGATTCGCTTGACCGAGCTCAGCGTGACACGTAAAATGTAAACAAAAGTGCCCCGGCGCTTCGACGGGTCGCCTCAACGCGTCAACTCAAAATTTCACGTGGGAAAAAAACAATAACACTGTGGCGGAGTCGTTGTCTAGGGGTTGAGGTCCCCCCTTGGCCACAGATATTTACCACGTAGACGGGTAAAAGACTTAGCAACGCTGGGTTGTTTTCTTCAACATAAGTTTAATGACATCCAGAAGCTTTGAACATATTTATGGTACAGTACAATTGGCAGTTTACAGTTGATGGTCATACCATCCAGAGTCCTCGGCCCAGCTTGACCGGATTGGACCACGTTCACAAAAACTCCACACTCTATCGTACGTCTTTCACCTGCCTGCTACTTGGCAACTTAACACTCTCCCCGCGACACACAATGTGACCCCTATTATACCCCCGTCTTGTCCGACCGGTTTTGACTGGACCCTGGGTCAATCACCATGTCTCCCTTTGACCGTGGTCCTGTCAATTCATTACAACTTGCACGTACCTTGAGTTCACTTGCCCCCGTTCCACGAGGACAAGTGTTCACAGCCCCATTTATGCGTAGTCATCCCCACACCACAACATCTGACCGTAACACCCCCCTCCTCACGAGCGACCTTAGCAAGAATGTCGCGAGTTTATAAACATAAGGTCTTGAGGTTTTGGTGTGTCATGATCTACTAATAATATATCCCATACTTACACACACAGGCATTTCAATAATATATAGTTATTTTAACAATATTTAACAATTGCAATGTGCACTATATACAGAATTTTCACCAGTAATATGCTAGCTTCCAAAAATATTAGTTCACAATAGTGGTGTATATTCCCAAATACATAATAAGGAATCGTTTTATTTACATTGTGGAACTACCCGGTTTTCGTACCTGCGTACGAGTCTAGTCCTATACTACCTCGCTTTCGAGGGTAGCAAAGGTTATTACTACTCAAAATGTTAACGATATATATACATCAATATACAAAAGAAAAAAATTGTCACATTTGAAGTATTAATATTCTTCACATACAAAAAAAAATCTTGGTATGGTTAAATGACTTAAATGACACCCATGTTTCACAAGCAAAGAATCTCATGGTTCAATGATTTAGATGATCCCCATGTTTTACAAGCGAAGAAAGTCATGGTTCAGTGACTTAATTGCTCAACATGTCTCACAAACAATGAATGGCATGCTTCAATGGTTTAATTGCTAATCATGTGTCACAACAATCACTATCCACCCAATTTTCTGTCCCTTTTCATTAATACTTGCATCTGTATCTTTATGGGACATGTTATGTATGTTTTCTGTCCCCATAGCGGGATCTCGTATGTATATTTATCGTCCCCCCTACTGGGACCAGTTATAACCACCAGTTAATGGGTTACAAATTATCATATTCATAATCATAACATAGTCATCGGCAAAATTTTCATGAATCAAAAATTTCATCATCATAACATATAATAAATACATATTATCAATGTTATACCAAATGCCTGAGGGCTCCAAACATGTTGTGCTTACATAATCAAAATGTGTCGTGCACATAAGAATTGTCTTATCAATTCATATAATAGTAATACTGGGAATTGGTCGCTCAGACCCCCCAAGTAAATACAAAAATACATTATCATAACTCCTCATAGTTATCAACAAATAGCAGCCTCATCATCCTAATCAAAACATTATCATCATAACAACATCTCTTATCATAAAATTTGGACTGAGGTCTCCAGTGCACAAAATTTCTTATATGATCAACACATTTGTCATGAACATACGAACCACTTTATTTCATTTCACAATGATACTGGTACAAGGTCACTCAGACCCCAACTTCAATCCCAACAATATTATCATTATTCATCATAATTTTCAACAAATTATCATCATCATAGAACTTTGGAGTCAACTTTGCCAGGAAATGAAGCTTTACTTTGTTCACAAAGGAAGAACAAATTTGTCAAGAATTATTATTTGATAAATATTTGCAAACTGATTCTAAAAAGTAACTACAAATAATGGATTTAGATTTAAATTCAAAAGCGGCTACCAACAATTCTGGATGGAGAATGATATCCTGAAGTATGGGCTGTAATTTAAAATTTCTTAATTACATTTCCTTCATCAAATTTAGTGGAAAGTAGATTCAGTGCGGTAACTTATTAAAAAAAAACCAACCAAAAACAGAAGAAACAAAAACAAAAATAATTAAATATTTAAAAAATCTTTTTTTAAAAAGGACACGCTTTTAACATAATCACTACTTTTAGTTATGTATCATATATAAGGGATTTATAGTCAAAAACTTTGTTTTTACAGCTATTTTTAAAAGCTTTTATTTAACTCACACTGCTTGTATGTTGTTTCCGTCAAATCTTGTAACGTAAAATTAAACCACTTCTGATGATCCTAGAGATCTCAAAATTTTACCACAGATAGATCTTGGATGGCAATACATTGTATCAAAATTTCAAATCGATCGAATGTACCGTAATTAAATAAATGCATTTTTACGTTTATCTTTATATATAATCTGTATCCGTGCTATTCTTGACTTTCACGTGAATGTCACCGGAGTTCACAACCAGCCATGGATGACGACATTCCAGGTGTTAAACAGCTCAGTAATTCGAAACTAAATCTAAATTGACATGATAATACAAGAGGAACAACTGGTATTTGTGTAGCCTAGTTGGCCCAATTGTTAGCTTAATGGATTTTCGACCTGGAGGTACTGGGTTCAATTTTCAGTTGGGGAAACTGTTATATTTTAAATACATAAATTTGTAATTAATAATCTATCTTTTTACCACTATCACATTTAAGTTATAGACAACGAAGTTTGACTAATTAAATTGAGTTGATTATGTCAAAAAATTGATTAAAAATTGTGTTACTGAAAAGTAGAAAATAAAATATTTAAAAAATCTTTTTTTAAAAGGACACGCATTTATTTACATATAGAAAGTGCACTAAAAAGAAGAAAATAAAAATTTTCAATCCGTGAACCTATCGACTGCACATAAAAAGCGTGGGGCCCTCATCACTACTCGCAATCATGTACAAAGCTGCGAAACATAAATACAAATTTATATGAATATTAATAAACATTTAAAGTTTCACAACATTGATCATATACATGCTACTATCATATTAATTAGAAAAATGTATCTATATGCAAAAGAGTAGTTGCAATAAGAAATGAGTTGTGATGGGCGCCCCACGCTTTTATGTGCAGTCGATAGGTTCACGGATTGAAAATTTTTATTTTCTTCTTTTTAGTGCACTTTCTATATGTAAATAAAAGCGTGTCCTTTAAAAAAAGATTTTTAAAATATTTTTTTAAAACTTATAATAAAAACTCTTTAAAATTCACGTCTGAAGCCCACATATCTTTTTTACCACTATTTTTTTTTATACCAAACACCTCATAAGCGCCCGCCCAACGTTATATACCACGGTGTTATATTCACGCGGTGAACTCATGGATGTCAACAAAGCAGACGGGTACCGATGCTTATATATAGACTATAGATAAACTAAAAATGCAATAATTTCAATACGGTAAATTCGATCGATCTGAAATTTTGATACAATACATTGTGATCCAAGATCTATCTGTGGTAAAATTTGTAGATCTCTAGGACCATCCGAAGTGGTATAATTTTACGTTTCAAGTTTTGAAGGAAGGATGGATGGAAGGATGGATGGATACAACATACAAACATTGTGACTTAAATAAAAGCGTGTAATAATTAAAGCGTTTAAAAATGCAAAATAGTCAATCGCGGATACTTAAGATTACTGCTGACGAAAATAGAGGCGAGGATTACTAAATTTGTAGCAGCATACCAGGTTCATCTTCTCATTTATATCATTTGGATCAGGGCTGAACCGATACTCGTTTCGGTTACTCGGCATCGGCCGATTTTCGTATACTGGGAGATACTCGGCAATCCGACGCGTAAGTAATTGCGGAAACGCCGCACCTAGCAAAATCCCAAAAATCTCTAGCAGAAAAACTAACTTGAACTTCTCCTTCAGCTCATAATCTGCTTTTAGATTAAGCATTGCTAACAGTATATCCTCTGGGGCTTAATCAGCTTCTGGACTAAATTGCGAACTGAGGATATTGCAGAGTGGTTCCAGGTTCTTGAAGTCTTGGAACCTCCTTTCAAATTCCATAGCAAAGGCATCCTATTGAGCTTTGTACTTGTCAGCCATTTTACCAGAAACGGTTTTCTGTTTCAGCAAAGGGAAATGGCAAAGCCTGTTTACACCTGCTTGCCTGGAGAACAGGGAGAGTTTTGCCTGAAATGATTTAACATACACGTACATTTCATGTGCAAACAAGCTATTGCCATGAAGTTTGACATTCAATTAATTCAACTTTTCCACAATGTCAATAGCAAACATGAAGTCTGACTTCCACTATTCATTAACTTTGGTAGTAAAAAAATCACAAACAAAACCCTTCATCTCCAGCAATATAACTATTTCTTCCTGGATATCTCATACTCGTCTCAATAACTTGCCCAGGCTCAGCCAGCGGACACTGCTGTGGTATATAAGATCATAATATTCAAATCTTCAAGCAGTGTCTTTAACTGCTTGTGGTTAATTTCCCTTGCTGCCCTTGCTGGTATCATACTTACAGCTGTTTGAAATTCAACACAGCCTTACACAGACTTTCCTGATGGTTGATATAGTGGAGAGGTAAAAGTGTGTGGTGAGGAAGATATTCTTTAATTTTATTGTTCATACTACTTTTTCCAGTTAAAGCACGCACTCCATCGGTTATTGCACTTGCCATTTTGTTTCACACTAACCCATTTATTTCAACACAGTTCTCAACAGCATTGAATAAATCCTGGTCTGTAATTGTTTCTTTGAATGGTTCAACACTAATTCATTCTTCGTTAAGCTCGAAACGAAGATTTATTATCCGTATAAATACCAACAATTGTGCTGTTTCTATACATTGGTACTTTAATCCCATGAGACAGTACAACAAAAAGTCTTTGCTTGCATCTCGAAGTTGGTGCATCAAATTGTCACTTATTTTTTCAAAATGATTGACTAAAGTTCCCTTGATAAAGAAATGGTGTCAAATTTTGTTTTCTGCTCTGGAATTATAATGCTTGCTGCATCTGTCAAGCATTTTTTGATGAACTCACTGTCAGAAAAAGACTTGTTCCGTTTTACGATCTTATGGGATATCTCCAAACTGGCTTCAGTTGCAGCATCTTGTATTTAAGACTTTTGGTGAAAACATTTTGCTGCTTCTTTAAATTATAAATAAACTTCTTGCATTTCCTTTTTCTCTATTGGTTCGTTTAATTGTGCCCGAAATACAAATATTTTGATTGGTGGTATCTTTTTAAGTCGGACTCCTTAATGACGCTCACACTCGGCACAGCAGCAGGCTGCTTTTCTCCCAACGCTCGTGAAGCGAATATTTAACCGTTATTTCCTCATTTAATAAAAGAGATTCGTCCACAATCTTACTTTCTTTGGTAGCACTCATTATTAAATCAGCGTATATTAGCTTCTAAATTACATATTTTCAAAACTGTTCCGAATGTAGTTTCGAATACGTATGTTATCAATTAATGACTAATGATTCTGGAGCCATAAACCGATTATATATCTCTAGATTAGAATCAAGTGCTGAGAATAAAATTTGAAAAATATATAAAAAATTCTAAGCAAAGAAAATTAACATGACATAAGATCGCCACATGTACATGCCTAGGGGCCGCATAATATATTCTGACTGGCCGCATTTAACCCGCGGACCGTAGTTTGTCCATCCCTGAGTTGAAATATTTGTTTTTAATTCAAGGGGTTGGGGGGGGCGCTGAGGCATTTTTTTATGGAAAGTGGGCCGTAGGCCAAATAAGTTTGGGAACCACTGATCTACGTCTATCATTTTGAAAACGGTTCTGTTCGGCTACGTGTCTCGGGGAGTGTGGGTTGAAGATTGAACGTGTGCGTTAAGACAAGTAGATGTGTTAATTGTATGACACACTGCCAGACTTTGAATGTTCAGCAGACACCACCAATTATCTCTGTAATCTAGACACCATGTCGCCACGCAAAATCCGATATTTTCAAACATAAATAATCTCAGTAATTTACTGGTGCTAGAAACACGAGTTATCCATAGCCACAAGCACCACTGTCAACCCAGTGACACAAGC
The DNA here is from genome assembly GCA_944989445.1 of Ampullaceana balthica. Lineage (NCBI taxonomy): Eukaryota > Metazoa > Mollusca > Gastropoda > Lymnaeidae > Ampullaceana > Ampullaceana balthica. The sequence goes on from CALYLW010000197.1 coordinate 71,739, forward strand.
ACCACTGTCAACCCAGTGACACTAGCACCACTGTCAACCCAGTGACACAAGCACCACTGTCAACCCAGTGACACTAGCACCACTGTCAACCCAGTGACACTAGCACCACTGTCAACCCAGTGACAATAGCACCACTGTCAACCCAGTGACACTAACAGCACTATTACACACTGACACTAACACCACCGCAATCCCAGTGACACTAGCACCACTGTCAACCCAGTGACACTAACAGCACTATTACACACTGACACTAACACCACCGCCATCCCAGTGACACTAGCACCACTGTCAACCCAGTGACACTAGCACCACTGTCAACCCAGTGACACTAGCACCACTGTCAACCGAGTGCCACTAGCACCATTGTCAACCCCTTGACACTAATACCACTATCAACACACTGACACTAACACCACCGCCAACCCAGTGATACCAACACCACCGCCAACCCAGTGACACCAACACCACCGCCAACCCAGTGCCACTAGCACCACTGTCAACCCAGTGACACCAACACCACCGCCAACCCAGTGACACCAACACCACCGCCAACCCAGTGCCACTAGCACCACTGTCAACCCAGTGACACCAACACCACCGCCAACCAACGACTCACAGAGACCAAGAGGTCCGATGCCTGTTCTTACAAAACCCAAAAAAAAGACTTATAGGGAAAAAAAGCTGCATCGAGTGGATGTCGATAGCTAGTGCATGGCATTTCCTTGACCGCCCATGACATTATAGTGGGTGGTGACGTCTCATTAGTGTCAGTGAACAAATTGATGGTCTCGGTGGATTAGGAAACCGAACATTGAGTTGCGAGGAACTGAGGCCTACTGTTTTGATTTAGGGCCGGCAGAGCTCTTTTCGGGATAGATAACGGACTGATTACACAAATCGGAGGGCAATAGGTCAGTACTTAATCATCTGGATAAAAAGTTTGAAAGAAATTATTGATGTTTGGTAATTGTACTTCACGGGACATACCTTTCACTTTCATGCTCCATTAAACGTCGGAAAAAAAACAACTTTAATCAAGATAAAGATAATGTAAGCTCATTTTTCTGCATGGAGCACATGATTTTAAGCTACTTTGCACTTTATCTCATTCTTCGACAAGCCAAAGCAACTCAACGATTGAAGTATATATTAATAAATATTTGGTTACAAATGTGCTGGAAATGAAATATATTAGTTGATCTTAATGAGATACATTGTAATTTTCTGTTAAAAAATAAATAAAATACGACCCCTTTACACGTAGATGAAAACTTGTGTTTTGGTTTCAATAGAATCGTAATTCTAAAAATAAAGTGCTGGAGTGGAGGAAAGACGCAACGAAAATAAAATGTTACATGAATACGTTTTCTTATAGAAAATACCTTTCACATATAAAATAGATTCAGATGTACTTTCAACTATACATATAAACTAATTGTTCAGGTCCCTTAGGCCTTTTTAGAAAATCAACCAAATTAACTATTAATCTGTGTTACGGGTACGCCAGCAATTTATTTGATTGAAATCACAATTTAATTTTAAAATAAGTTTATAAATTTTCTAATAATAAAGTTACAAGAGGAGATAGACCACTCTTGCTGTCTCTGTGGCGACTTTGATTTTGAAAGTAGCCTGGGAACATTTGGCGTAGGGCGTAGAGAGTCATTTTAAAAATTATATCCCATGTTTTGAAACACAATACTCGTGTTTCCAATTAATGTTTGATCTGCAATAAAAGCGTCGTCTCCCGGGAGAATGGTCCCAGTCAAAGTCATCCTGATTGCCTCGTCCAGATAAACCGCATCTCAGCAAATAAATCGTTCGTCTTCGTCAAGGTAAATTGGATGTTTCCCTCCCGGGAGGCCTAAACTTTTCGTCATAAACAAGATGATAAATCCGCAGCCGCAGAGGCCGGAGCCCCTGGCGGCCGTACGAAGCTTACGGGCGCTAATGTATTGAGCAACTAGCTGGCATCCGCTCGGCCGTCCTACCTCGGAGCCCGGTGTTACACTCGTATTCTGAATTCAGATCAATTGATTTCCGTCCCCTGCTGGTTTGAGCTCATCTTAGCCCAGGTCAGGCCAGGAAATAACATCATTATTTAGGCAATGAGATCTTTTCCCGACCATTATTATCACTCGAGTGCCTATTTAAAAAAAAAGTTAGCTTCTGGATCTAAAAAAAGGTATTTTTAAAAAAAATCTAAATAACTAGAAGTAAAAAAAAAGAAAGAAAGAAGGAATACGAATCCATATTTTATACATTCTATGCATGTTGCCAACAATAGATACAAAAGATACAAAACCAAATTCAATTAGGGCGGAAAATGAATTTAATGCTCGGCAAATTGTGCATCAGTTTCTAATGAATATTTCAGAAATCGATTTCTGGTATCGTAAACTACATCATTTTAAATAACATTTGAATTTTTTTTTAAATGTATTTTATAATTTCATTTTTATCTACTAGGATTCATGACATTTTAATATACTAACATACTAAATCCAAATCCTCTTTAAGTCATCCCCAAGGTCACATTTTTACCCTTGAACACAAACAAAGAAAAAGTATAATAATTTTAAAACTATTAAAGGCAACAAAAATGATTTTTAAACAATAAATTAGAGCCAAAATGAAATTGAGAATAAGGCTCTGTACATGAAAAACTTGTGATACTCAAGCTCTTTGAAAAAACTGAGATTTAGTCCCCCCCCACCCCAAAGGAAAACAAATACATTTTTACCACTCACAGCTGTCTCGGTATTACTTAGGTCAGGGATGGGACAAACTTTTTCGGTTGAGGACCGCATTAGTAATAATTGAAAAGGGACAGCACCTAATCAAAATTTAGCCATGATTCAACATCCATCTTTAACATAAATTTATTGATTCTTTCGATATTACCGCAAGCTTCCGCGGGCCGAAAGAAACTCCGTAGCGGGCCGCTCGGGCTAGTTTGCCAACCCCTGACTTAGATCCATGCTTTAATTGTAATAAAATCATTTTTAAAAGACTTGTAAGACAAGCAAATTAAAAAAAACAACAACTTAAATTATAATTTAAACCAAAGAGCTCTTTTCTACAATGTTGACAGAAGAGTGCAAGTTACAAACACGCAAAATCGTTATATATCGTTTTTTCATTTTCTTAACAATATGATAACATATTTTTGTATACCATAATTTACGTGCAATATGACCAACAAACTATGCCAACATAAGACTATGTCAAATTTAGAATTCTCTACTCCTTTTTAAATTGTTATGATTTGTACTTGAATAAATCTCAGTCAACCTACCGTATAGCTGTTTTTACTTAGTAGCTTATGAAATAGATAAGGCAGAGAAAATGCCAGAAATTGATACAATTACAGACTATTGCCAGTATTAAAAGCCCTTTCCAGAGTTAAAGTGTATTCCAGAATGACAATGTATTGCCATAATGACAAGGTTTTTCCCCGAATGACAAGGTATTGTCACAAGTACAAGGTGTTGTGAGAGACGTGTTGTTGTGTTTACATTGTATGAGCAGGCCAGGACGTGACATAGTATGAAGCACGTGGTTTGTGATGTGAACTGTAAGCGTGCGTGGTCATGGATTTGGAGGAGAACTGACTATAAATGTACGGTTCAAGAGGTAACCGAGGTTGAGTGCATACGAGCTGCTTAGGTGGTTGATTGTACAGTTGAGCCCAGTTGATTGTATAGAGTGATTAAAGACAGTTGTTAACCAGAACACAGTGTGTTAAAGTCTTGTTACTTGACCTCATGGGCGTCGCTAGGAATTTTTCCAGGGGGGGGCAAATAAAACCCCACTTTTTTAATTTTAACTGACAATGCCATACAGGTACACTTTTCAATTCAATTCAAGTTCTGTATAAAATAAGGGTCGAAAAAAGCCTCAGAAATTAATAAGACTTACAAATTAGTGCTGTAATAGCTTAAATACAACATTTATTAATGCATTTAATAAATTAAAAACTTATGTTCTCGCGAGAAAATTGAATTTTGCTGTGAAATAATATAAGTGTAGAAACTGCAGGATTACCAAGGATGGATATCAGAAATTTCTTTACAGGCTAAAAAAAAATTCGAAAAGTAGACCAATCGCGGGATTCCGAAATGCCGTTATTAGAAGATTATGGGGCGTCTGCAGCATCTGACTTATCATTGGCATTGAGGACAACAGTACACGTTCAACAGCCAGACACAACTGAAGCAACTGTTCCTAATTTGATTGTCGCTGACACTTATTCATTTTCTTAATTGGATATTGGAAGGTATGTCTGGACATACGACCTTTCAAATAAGTTGAAATTGCAGCTGATTCGTGATTGTTGGACCCTTGATAAAAATTATGATTTTAGAGCTGACAGTAAGGGAAACAGAGTTTTTAGATATGCATGGTTATTAGACTATTCACCGTGACTTGCATACTCGCAAATGTTAATAGGTGCTTTTTGCAAATATTGTGTGTTGTTTCTGCAAAAAGTAATTCTATTAGTTCAGTGGGTATTTGTCATCAAACCATGTACAAAATATAAAGATTTCAACGAAGATGCGCATAGCAACCTGCAAAGCACATTATGGCACAAAGGCTCTCATGAAGATGCAAGTAATTTTATTTGCTTTATTGGAAGCCAAAGCAGTTTCTATAGATGAGCAGTTGGACTCATCATTTAGAAGACAAATTCAAGAAAATCTCAACAAACTGGGTCCCATTATTTCTACAATCTACAATTTTGCAGCATGCATGTTTTAGCACTTCGTGGAACAGAATCAAATTCTGGTAATTTGTATGAACTGTTAGAGTTTCGTGTTGAATCTGGAGATGAAGTTCTTGGTAATCGTTTGTCAATTGGTTCTTGTAGTGCTGAGTATGGTTCACCGACAAAACGGTCCCGACCATTGGGCTCCGACATAACGTCCCCGAGAAAACGGCCCTGGACTAATAGATGGACTAATAGTAAAATTTACAATCAAATATATTCGTATTTTTACTCACCTATTCAGTGTCAGGTTTAGCTAACAATAAACAATAATAATATCACCACAAAAGTGAATTTAATAGCCTCTACGCGAAATGGTACCAATAACGGTTGTTTGTTGACAAGAAACAATATAATAACATCACAAGAAATAATTTTACAATTTTACAATTTTTTTAAGGGTGAACAATTTGACGAAAGCTTAAAATGCAAAAAAAAATAATGTTTTTGTTAAAAAATGTTAACAATTTGTCTGGGGCAGTTTTGACCGGGGCCGTTATGTCGGGGCCGTTTTGTCTGGGGCCGTTTTGACGGGTAACCGCTGAGTGTATCTCGGCAACTACGCAAAACACTATAGTCGAAATTTGTGGGTCTCTCTTGCGTGAAGACATTGTTCGTGAAGCAAATAATTCAGTTGCATTTTCTATACTTGCCGACGAGACAAATGACATTGCAGGCATTGAGCAGATGTCTCTTGGTGTTAGATTTGTCAAAGAATAAAATGGGAAAATGATGGTCACAGAAGAATTCATGGATATATTCCAATTGTCAATAGAACAGCTGAAGGTTTAACCAACACCATCATTACTAATTCATTCGAATTTTGATTAAATATGACAAAGCTTGTTGGTCAAGGATACTACGGATGTTCTACGGTGGTCGGACAATTAAGTCAATTATAGTGTTTTTCCGAGAAAGTAATCAGCAAAGGTCTCGCAAAACTATATTGCAAGGCACAGTCCAGGAAGGAAGGAAAAGAGGCAGACAAAAGAAGAGATGGGAGGACGATATCAAAGAGTGGACCGGCCTGTCATTCAGCGACTCTCAAAGGGCAGCACAGGACCGGGACAAATGGCGTGAGATAGTGAGCAGTTCACGATGGTGCCCCAACGACCCAACGACGGGTTAAGGTATAGTTCAAGTTCAAATTCAATCAGCAAAGAAAACTTATTCTAAATGTTCCTTTGCTATGTGAAACTAGATGGTCACATAAATATAAAAGCTTGCGGATTTTTGCTGAAAATGTTACAGAAATTGTTAAACAACTGGAATATTTAGAACAATCAGTAATGTAATCAGTTATACTTGCAGATATGCATATTCGTTTTTATGTTTCATAAATGTAAACTGTCTTCCATGTAATAAACTTTCAGGAAATTTAGTTCAGTTTTTTTGTAACAACTTTATGACATTTTTATGACATTTTTTTTCCTCAAATGTAGGGGGGGGGCAAATGCCCCCCTTGCCCCCCTTCCCTACGCCCATGGTTGACCTACACGTTCTATGACAGGTGTTTCAGAATTACAAGTTAAAACGAGAATACACTTTAAGCCGTGAGTGCATTCTTTAAATATATTCTGTGTGTTATAACCTAAAAGTGATTTGCGTCGCAACCACAACTTACTCTTCCCTCGAGCTGTCCTCGAGAGTAATTTGTTTGAAAATGAAATAAAATTCTTTCAAGTGTGTGTACATGTATTTAAAATCAAAAGATTTAACGAGATACTTTAACTTCCCTTTTCCACCCAAACAGTAAAAGTACACGAAATTTGTAACGCCGGTATGGTTTCTGAAATGTTCAGTCCGGTCGACTTAGCCTTGCGAGTAATTTTTGCCTGGTTTAAATCAGGCTCAGTGGACGATGTTTACCGTCAGGGGATGGCTGGTTTTAGCCAAAGGTTTAAGCTCATGTACAAGTTTAATGGCGGGAGATTAGGTTTGTTACCCGTTACACGATTTTATTGGCCGGGGCTTGCCTCGGAGTTGTGGGCCGGGCGGTGACGGACGAACGATACCAGACGTTGACAGAACGATACCAATCCTTTTGATGGGCGTTTGACCCAGTGAGCACTTTGTTTACTGCACGCCGTGGGCCGGTATCTTACATCACCAGTTTTAATCAGGCCCACGGAACGACGCTTGAAATAACCCAATGTTTCTTAATACGCACTCTTGGATCTCTTTCTTCTTGCCGACTTTAATCGTCATCTTATTGTTCAAACAATCATATGATATAATACTAAGGTTTCAGCAATATACCATGATTAATGTTCCTTCTAAGGTTCTTGGGTCCGTGTGCAAAATAAAAAAAATATATAAAAAATCGCGTGGAAAGTTGCATCCATTTTATGTGAAGTATTTTAAAAATATTGCGCGGTAATTCTAAACTGCTGCGTGGCGTCGGTCATATATCTACGCGACCGCGCAGCTTAAAGACAACAATGACCATAATATCAGCAATTGTTGTAAAGGGATTAATAATTGTATAGTCTAGTAAAAATATTTTTAGTTCCTTTTTTAAATTAAATATTAGCGTACTAATAGTAAGTAATCTTAATTTACTTGATTTCTGTGTGTCATTTTGGAATTTAGGTGTGCAGAGAAAATAATGGCTAAAATCAGAGTTTTAAAATGGCTAACCGGAAGGGAGGGGGTGGCGTCTCAATCCTGATGACTTACTATTGGCAACACGAGAAAAGGAACGAAAAAGAATGACCACAACAAAGAAATAAACGTATACACATAATTATAAATAATAAAGTTTCCATAAAGAAATCTGTAACATTTCCCTGATAGGTTTAGTTTTTTTAAAACACTTTTTCTTTATTAAATTTTAATGTCTTAATAGAGGGTTCATTGGGCCTTAGCCATGCCCTCGATACGCCTCTGACTGTTTCTCTCTCTCTCTCTCTCTCTCTCTCTCTCTCTCTCTCTCTCTCTCTCTCTCTCTCTCTCTCTCTCTTCTCTCTCTCTCTCTCTCTCTCTCTCTCTCTCTCTCTCTCTCTCTCTCTCTCTCTCTATCTCTCTCTCTCTCTCTCTCTCTCTCTCTCTCTCTCTCTCTCTCTCTCTCTCTTATTTCTAGGATTCTCTTCTGTATCTAGTTCAGCGACTAAAGTACAAGCCTGTGAATAAATTGAAATATTTCTTAAGTTAAATTAAAAAATATAAAAAAGACATAAAAATGTGAAAGGATATTCGTTTAGTCCGAGTTCGTTTTAGAATTAAATATAAGATTACTTTAAACATTCCGATGCCATGAAAGGCGTCATTATATTTACTAATTTGTTCCCGATTTTACCGGGATGATATTTTAACTTATTTACTTGATCTTGGTGTTAGAGAGAAGACAAGTTCTTGCCAAGCGGTGATCCCATACGTCCTGGCTCAGCTCAATCCACAGAGTTAAAAACAAACGCTCGTATTTCGCTAGGGCTAATTATGGGTATTTCTTCTCTAGCATGGGGAATTTAAATGCGCACTTTTCTATAAAGTATTTCCCCCGAATTCTACAAAAAGAGTGCAAAGTTCATGTGAGGTTTGATAATGACACAATTATTACCTCATATACACTTTGCGAACCGAACTGAAATTATTAAGTCATCAAAAATGTATTTCATCGAGAGAAGTCATTTTTTTTAATTCAAACAAAATATTTAACTTATAAGTCTTTTTCCAACTAACTATTTTGTTATGCCATATACTGTAAAACGCTTTGAATGATGTGTCAAAGTTAATTTGACCCTAAATAAAATAATAAGCCATTCTTCAAAGATAATAATTGTTAGCCAGAAATTGAAATGATTTATGAATTAAACCTAATGAGATAGGGTTCAGCTGAACGCAATAAATGTGATTTATTAGAGCTGATGTGAACACAGACTTTCACGTGGGGCTAGTCCATCAGTCGGTGTTCATTTCAGTATTCAGCCGAGGTTTGTTAATTAATTACTTTAGAAAGGTAAGTACTTCCGGTCAATACGCATGGTACATAACGACGATGATGAGATTTCTCTAGGTATAGTCACGTGATCAGACAAAGTACGGAATTTTTTTTTAAAACACGTGGCAACTCCTTGGAAATGTCAATAATTCTCATGTCCATTTCAGTGAACAAGTCCAAGTTAAATGTTGGACTGACTAGTTCGTTTTCTTGAACAAGTCCAAGTTAAATGTTGGACTGACTAGTTCGTTTTCTGAACAGTCCAAGTTAAATGTTGGACTGACTAGTTCGTTTTCTTCAAATTTTCGAAATGCAATTTTATGTTTAAGTTAGTTATTTAACCTTTGCACCACGTAGGAAAGTGTGAATGAAACATATTTAAAATAAAAAATAATAATACAAAGATAACCCATAATACATTAGTCATTAGATTAATCAACTCCGATTTAAAATATATGTCTAATAAAAAGTTTATCATGTGTCCTTAAAGTTAACATCTCCTTATGTTAGATTTTTTTTCAAAAAGCATACAAAAACTAAAATAAAGATCCCTTTTCAGACTTTGTGGCCCTTGGAGAAAGTGAAAAAAAAAGCGTTGACAAGGTTCTGTAGCCACTTCATGCGAGGAGATTGTGAGGCTAGCAGAATGCCCGGCTACCTTGACTTAACTCCAACTAATGCCAGGTACCAATCAAAGCTGGATAGACTCAGAGCCACCCTCAAGCTTCGGGAACAAGTCCCTGCTTTAACAAAGACGAGAGCCAACCACTCTCGTTACGCCCAACGCGCATGCCGCTCGGCCACGGTGCAAAATGCAATTAAAGATAAGACTAGTTGAAGTTCATCGGAATTTTGAAGTCAATTTTAAATGGATATGTTTTAAGACTGTGAGGGGGATTTTTTAAAGTGAAGAAAATTGCCCGAAAACAAAAATGTATAACCACAATTGGAAAATAGTATCGCAGTTAATCTCACTAAATGAGTGGCTCGGGAACGCTCTTTAAGTAACCTCAACACGTTTCGTTCAAAGTATAAAAGATACACAAAACATACACACATTTATATATATATAATATATTTGCCATCAATTATGTATGACTGACTCACTTTGGCCTAACGCTAAGGGACATCACTCTGCATTTAGTGCTCTGCTTTCTAAAATTTCTCGCCGCAAAAAGATATTATATGGAGTCACTGTTTAAGCTCATATTTTAATTTTGGAAAAGGGAACGATGTAAAAAGAGGATTTGAGGATTGTTAATAATAAAATACTTTGTGTACATTTCAGGAAGTTTACAATTTACAATTGGTACCTCGGTATGCGTCTGCTTTGGTCTAAGTCCAACTTGGTATACGTCCTGTTTGAACGCGAAACATTTTGCTTGGTATACGACCTTTGTTTGCAATACGACCCGCTTGGTAGAACTGTATGGGTTCGTCCATAAAAGACGTCATGCGATTTTGGCCGATTTCCCCTCCCCACGTCACACGTCGTTACAAAATGTTACCCCCCCCCCTTAAATATGACGTCATAAAGTTTCGCCCCTCCATAAAAGCACTATTTCCTATTTAAAAATTAGCATTTTTCAAATCACTTTATTGTCATTTAAGTATGTATTTAGTGTAAAGCTGTACTCTAATATCGTAACACGCGTGAAGTCGTTTAAGACGCCATTACATAAATTGTAACCAATCAATTATTTAAGTGGAAATTTTATTTAAAATTGTGTGCTTTGATGTGACGTCACAGTTATTAAACACCTCCTCCAACTCGTCACACATCGTCAAAATGACACATCGCGCATGTGTAGCATGTGTAATCACAGCACATTGTGTGATACTTGTGTTTGTACTGCAGTTGCTACCCTAAACAGCGAAAGATTCGCGCAATAACTCTAAAATTGTCATGTGATTTTGTGTGTTTCTCGTAAGTTCTTTACAGTAAATTCACTTACCATGAGTTCTAAGAAAGTTAATGAGAGGAGCCAAGCAAAGAATGAACGACCCGTAAAAATAACGTTTTTTTTACTATAAATCCCTTATATATGAGACATAACTAAAAGAATTGATTATGTTCAATATAATAGACACCGTGCGACAGACTAGTATAGACATTTACAGATAGGGAAAATATTATAAAAGTATGTTCAATATAATACGCACCGCACGACAGTCTAGCACAAACATTTACATGTTACATAGAGATACATAGAGATAAACTAAAAATGCATTAATTTAATTACGTTACATTCGAAAGATCTGGAATTTTGATACAATGCATTGTTAGGTAACACAAGTCCAGGTAAAAGATTTAAACTCGATAGGATCATGGGAAGTGGGTCATTTTTTACACGCTTTTATTTAAGTCACAATGTTTGTATGTTGTTTCCATCCACCCTTCCTTCCATCCTTCCTGCAAAACTTGAAACGTAAAATTATACCACTTCTGATGGTCCTAGAGATCTAAATATTTAACCACAGATAGATCTTGGATGACAATGCATTGTATCAAAATTTCAGATCGATCGAATGTACCGTATTGAAATTATTGCACTTTTAGTTTTTAGTTTTTGTCTATATAAAATATTATCACTTGCGTCAATGAACCATGCCTCAATTCGCCCTAGAGGGATACAATTATTATAACTTTAAAAAGTACTATCAACATCAAGTCTTGCTGGCCGAAATATAAGCGTGATCGATTGTACGAGGTTCAATTTTCAGTTAGGGGAAAATGTTTTTTTTTGTATTATACATATTTAGTGCAATTTCTATATGTAAATAAAAGCGTGTCCTTTTTAAAAAAAGATGTTTTTACATTTAACTTATTACTTTTGTTTTTCCGCGGACAGACGGGCGGGACCACGAAAAGACAGTGAAGTTAATACAAGGGTATTTTTTTAAAAAAATGGTTAGGATCACCATGGAGTTGAAAAAATAAATTGTTATATAACATGAAATTAGTATGCATATCCGGTAATTAATTGAAGCATAACGAGAATGACGATTTCTATGATTGTGGAAAAACAAAGACTATTAAAAGGGCCAACGGGGTGAAATCGATTACAAGACAAAGACTATTAAAAGGGCCAACGGGGTGAAATCGATTACAAGAAAAAGATCAGAGACATAGATCATGTTGAAAAATTGCTTTTGATCTGGAAAACAGGAAAACTGAAATAAAGTTTGTTTAAGTACTTTTAAATTCATTTATTTTAACTTTAGTATTAAGCAGTGTTACATTTTATTTCTATCCACCAATCTAGTTTGGCGATTTATTTCTATTTGTTCAACCAGGCTACATGTGAAAATGCCTAACCACGCCACGTTTGTCCATCCTCTCTATTCCTAAAATAGACGAGAGCGTTTAAAAGTTGAGGTCACAAGGGCAATTATCGACCTGGACATCTGAAATGCCAGCCAGTTTTATTTTACCATTTGCCGTCTGCTGATAAGCAAAATAAAAAATAAAAATAATTCTGTGTTTCTTTTTAAATCGGATTAGCCTCGTGATACCGACGAAGTCTGAGCTTATCTTCAACAAATATAATCCGCTTTTTACAAATAGAGTATTTTGTTAATATCTTTTTAAGCAATTGCAAAATTCAACTATTTCTTCAACCTATTTGATATAGGGAAAGGGGACTTTATAATTAAGGCTACTTTCTAATTAACTGGCAATGATAAAAGAGTGAGAGATAGATAGATAGATAGAGAGAGAGAGAGAGAGAAGGGGCTGTCCATAAATTACGTTAACAATTTTTTGGCGATTTTTACCTCACCCCCGTCCCCCCTGTCAACAACTTGTCAACCTTCCAGAGACGCCCCCCCCCCTATAAAATTACGTCAACATTTGATTCCCCCCCTTCTTAAAAAATAAATAAAATAATAATAAGAAAAAGAAAAATGTTAAGAAAAACACTGTTTAATAAACTTTTAACTTATGACATATTTTCAATTCATAACTACAAAGGCTTGCTCCAGACAGAAAAGAGATTATAGGGTTAACAAAAATGTTTACACATTACATATTTAAATTATGAACATCTTTCAAATTAATTTAACATTTAAAATTTTAAAGACTTTTTAAATATCTACAAAGACTTGTTCTAGCTTCAAGCAGAAACGAGATTAAAAAGTTAAACGATAAATACACTTTTAATGTATATATTAAACATATATTTTTAACAAACAAATCCATATCCTATATCCTAGCCTCTATATCTTCCCATGGAAATGTCAATTGTTCCTGAATTGTTATTATTGGCATAGGTTCTGGCTGAATACTTTCTAACGGAACCGAAATACCAGACAAGTCAACATTTTCTTCATCTAGCCATTCTGCACTGAACATCTCTGCATTAGCAATAATTGCCATGAGCTTTCTCTCTGTCTTTTGGCTGCCACTCGCCTTGGACGAATTCTTTGCTGTTGGGGTGCATGTAGTATTTGACTGGGCCCAGGCATACAGTGTTGGTGCTGTTGAACGTGCTTCTTTAACATGGCTTGCGAAGCAACATTAGCAACTGAATAGATGGACAATATATATCAAATGAAAGAATTTTGAATGCTTTTGATGATCTAGGTAGTATGTTTTCAACTTTCACAGACTGATTGAAGAAAAGAGATGGAAATCTATGTGAGTTTATATCAGATACTTCTGGTGCTTTAAGGTCCTAATTATTTTGGCAGATTGGAATTGGCAGGGGATAAATCAATCAGCAATAATATCAAAGTACGAGCTTCTAATCGGTTGGCAACACGTTAAATCACATTTGACAATTTGTAGAAAGTACTGACTTGTCCTTGCATGTTTTTGGTAGCAAACTTGATCTTTGATTATTACATTTTCCACTTCAAGCTCAGACTTTTCTGGAACAATATATTCTGCCACTGCTGGAAACTTGTCTATGCTTACTTGCTTCCATATTTCTGGCAATGTTTCGCCAGCATATTTGAAATTTAAGTGTTCCAACTCTTCATCAATTGTTCGACCTTGTGTGTCGAGGTGGCTTCCAAAATGTTCATGTGGCAAAATTAGTCCCGACATTTCTCGACTAAGAGGAGCCATTCGCCTTTCTACTCGATTAAAAGCACTTCTACCAGGCGCATTCGCTGCTACAAACATTTCATCAATGTTCTCCTACATAAAATGATGGATGGCCACATCAATAACTTTTTGATACCTTTGATAATCATCAGGTCCACCATCCAAAGAATCGGTTTGATCATCTTGTTGCTTGGATCCTTTGTAAAAATGTCAAACTCTTCCAATTCAAGTAGCCTTTCATAGTCCAGTCCATGGCTATAAGCTGATGATGAGCAATGCTTGCCTGATCTGATGGCTTTGTAAGTTGGGCCTGCATATGTTACAGCTTCGGGCTTATCTAAACCGTCTTTTTCGATTTTAATGCCAGCATAAATAGATGGTATGAGTTTGTGTCTAGATACTACTACACAGTCGTGATCAGGCAATGTAACGCGGTATTCGACATACATTAAAAGTGGAGCTTGCTTGTTAGCTGCTGTCAATCCAATGGGGACTCTGGCTTTGTCATCTTGACTAATGAAGCATACTTCTTTAGGTCCCCACAAAGAAGCCACTTCTTCTAGAGGATTCAAAGAAGCTGTACAAAACCTACCATCAATGTGTTTTGAGTGTAAATCATTTTGTCATCGAATTAACTTCACTGGTACAGTTGTTGCTTGGCGTTTGCCTTCCGATGATAAACTTCGTTTTGGAAGAAGCCGAGTATAAAAAGCGCTTGTACTTATTTGTAAACCTCGAATCTTTAATTGTTCTGTCAAATCATCGAGTTTTCTAACATTACGATAAATATCACTCTGTCTTTTGTCGTGAGCAGCAGACCCATACAATGCAATTTCAACAATGGTTTTTAAAAGGAGCGGCTGATCTTCTTCAATTGTTGGTCGACCAACTTTCTGTAGGATTTGAGTAAACATCTCGTGTGTCTATATTTTGGGGGGTCTCTAAGGCACAGCACGGTTTTTAAAAATTTTGAATAAGGTTAGTTCAATTAAAATGCTGAAGATTGGGCGAGTGTGTAACACAGGACTACAAACGCTGTCTAATTTTCCTTTGGTAGTAATTAATTAATTGTTTTTAAAGTAACATTGTTGACGTCAACATTTCTTGACCGCCCCTCCCCCTTGTCAACAATTGTCAAAAAATTTCAGACCCCCTTACCCCTTCCCCTATTTTGTTGACGGAATTTATGGACAGTCCCGAGGAAGAAGAAGAAGAAGAGGAAGAAGAAGAGAGAAAGACATAGAGAGAAGATGATAGAGGGATGAAGAGAGAGACATTGAGATTTCTAAGGGGATGAAAGAGAGAACTACTTCAGGTCTTTTGTTGTTAAATTGACACAAGAGAAAAAGAATGTCCAAAGAGATGCACTTGAAACATCCGATGTTTCAAGTTGTGGAGTGAAAAGGAAAACGGATAAACAAACCAAACGAAACAACGATTACTCACAACAAAGTCCAATTTAGATTATTAAATAAGAAAAAAAAGTGATTCTATTCTAAGCAGCATGCATTTTTGAGCTGTGAAGCAGACCTTCCGTTTGCCGAAGACTGATGTCTTGTTGTCAAATCATGGATGGCATCAAAGTGAATCGAACAGATTAAAGTTAAGGCAAAACGTAAACTACTAAGTGTTGTTCAGAAGCAAATATTCGCAAAGTTGCCATAGCATCGATAAATCTGTCACTTCTGACACCGTTAGAGATCTGGGCTTCTACACAATCTGTCAACTCACAATTATTCCCTTTGTTAGTTCGGTGGTCAAGACTGTTTTTGGGGCCCCTATCCTATTAACTCGTGCACGCAGGCGGATCTGTGTATGTCATCAGGATTTCAACTTTTTCAAAACGCTCGTAAACACGTTTTCTGACTTGCTAGAGTGCTGAAATTTTCACAGTAGGATTGGCTTGTGGGGAGGATTATGCTATTCAAGTTTCAGATCGATCGAATGTTACATAATTAAATTAATGCATTTTTAGTCTGTATATGTCGTCAGGATCTGCATATTTGTGTTAGTTCATTAAATTTTATATCTCACCTTAAATCCCACAATCGATCACAATAAATGTCAATAAAAATTAGAGTTCTGAGTCCCCTTGTGTGACTACTTAGTTTGTGACTAAAAATTATTTTCTGCTTTTTCATGCGAGATTCTACATTCCTCACTGCAGCTGGGCCTCATCTTTTTAAAAAAGTTTTTTTGTTCATCTTATTATCATCTACGTGACATGGTTCAGTTGCGTCCTCAACTGAATAAGACAACAACAAATGCCGTAGCAGTCTCTTTGACACAATTGTGATAGGACTACTATAATAGTTGTCTATAGGAGTTGCCTGATAACAAATATGTAGAGGCAATAGAAGTTACAAAACACGTCAGCAGCCGCCTTTTTATATAATGGATGAGGTTATCAGACGACATCAGACTGACTCGTAGGGATCTCCACTGGCTTTCTGTAGCTGAGTTAATAAAAGAAAAAATTCATGTCAGTGACATATGCCTGTATAGATGGTTCAGCATCGCATTGTTTAAAAGAAACGACCTCAAAACATGTATCTGGAAAGGGTTCTCTACAGTCTCTACACAGTCCCTCTTGCAATTTTCCGGACTGAATCGACACAGAAAGAAATCCTTTGAAGTGCGCTACGTTGAAGCACTGCACCAAAGTTATGGAGATGTCTCCCTGAATCGTTGCGAGAATGTTAGGAGACTTTTAAGGAGAAATATGAATATTGTAATATTTACAACTTTTATTTTAGGTTTATTTGTTTCATTGACAATATTTTAAGTTCTTTGAAATAAAAAGAAAAAAATCGTTTGCCACTTTTTAAAGAATATTTTTGGGAAAAAATCAAATATTAACTGGGCTCATTATAAATCGTTAACGTGCCTCACTGATGATAATCTAGGGAATCATTTATTTTAATTTAAACACATTGACCTATTAGGAAAACATTTTTAAAAATAAGCACGCAACGGACTTGGCAGTATTTTAGGAACCTCTCTAGAGCAATTATATTGAGATTCCTTTTACGCCACATAGAACACACTGTAAGTACCATATTTTCTATTACATATAGATAACTTAGGTTTAGTAACCTAAATACTTTGTTTAAATGATCGTGTTGATGGCCTCAGGACAAAGATTTGATAGCTTTGCTCGTATGAACTCGACAACTATTTTTAAACCTTTTAAAACTAGGTTGAAAAAGAAGGCAGTAAAATCTATTCTAGCGATCCAGAACAAACTGATGTAAAAAAAGTACAAGCATTTATGTCACCCCGTGCCTGGCCTGCTCGCTTGTTTCATCTGGTGGGCCAAGTTACTTCTGGGAATCTGACGTGTTAACCCAAAATCGTAAAAACTGAGACCACAGGGGACTAAATTGGGGGGGGGGTTGTAGTGGAGGAGTGCGTGCTGGCTTTGAATACTGCACTAAATAAAGTCTATTTAAAAAACCAAAAACAAACTAATATTAGAATCATATTTCTGGAGCTCTTTCATTTTTAATTCTTTTTTTTTCATTTGACGTGGGAGGTAGACGTTCTACTAAGTTATTAATCCTACTTCCCAAAAATTTCTCCGCTGATAATGATCTTTTTATGTCAGATTGAAATCTTTAAGAAACTTCGCGTTTTAAAATATAAACATCTCAAATGCAACTGCCGAATGATCGAAATAAATCATATATATATATATGAATATTCTACATCATTCTTTTACTTTACTAAATTTTAGGCAAAATGGTCATTATACATTTCAACTGTATGAATAAAACAAACATAAAAAAATATTACGATGTTTAAATTCCCCAAATATATTGTTAAATATTGCAATAAAATACCTTAACTATCACTTCTTTCACTATATTGCATTTTCTTATTTTTGAATTTATATTACAAAGCAGAAAATGGGTGTATCGAGGTTCGCTGGATCCTTAGTTTGGGCTAAGAATGATGCTTTACGACAACCAGTTTATTTTAGCATATTAAAACATGAAAATCGCACTAAATGAATAAAGTTACAAATCTTTTGTGCTCCGAGTATTATTAACTAGCATATTTCGAACCTGGTTCGGTGAACCATTTTGAAACCATTCGTGTTTGAATGTTACGGAGAAGAAAAGCTTATGAGAATTTCGGGTGGAAAAAATAAGGACAACCATATCTAACCACGCACAACTCGGATATTTGTTCTTGATCCCACCACCCGTATATTTTCTCTTCCCCCGTGTTTATTTCAAACAAAATGACGTCAGGTATTTATGTCCAAAAAAATAACAAGATTCGTCATGAAAATAACGTTATCAGCTGCTTTCCCATCTCATTCGAACTCGAATGCTTGTGTTTAATACAAGATTCCTATCACCTCCATATGAGATGGAGGTAAAAATTGCCATCTCATAAGATATTCACAGATAGCTTTTAATGTGTGGACGTAAGGACAATCGGGATGTGGTTTGTCTTCAAGGGACGTGAAAGACTAGAATGATACAAATGTTAAGAAATCCAATATTGAGGAGAAAAACGAGATAGACTTATACATGAATGGAAAATTGTTAAGATAGCTGGGTGAAATTGAGCTCCATGTAAATCGATATTTATTCTTCTGCATCGTGTTGAAACAGTGGAGAAACAGTATCTCAATGTAAAGATATTTAGTAATGTCGAATAGAAGCGATTGTGTAGTCTCAGCTACTTTTGTATTCATTAATTGCCACACCAATAGTTCGCCCTCACACCTTTTTTCTGGAATTAATATCTGATGTGGAGGAAGATATGAAAATGGAAAGAGAGGAGAGAAGAAATATGACATTCATTGAGAGTTTGGGTAGAAGTATTCAGCAGAGATCGAGCGAGCATGTTAATATATTAATTTAAATTTAATCGTTCACTTTTGAAAAATTAACGATTAATTAATCGTTAATTTCGATTGAAACCAAAAATTAAAATTTATGATGTTATAAGTAACACTTATTAAACGTTCTTGTTGAAAATCTAAATAACACTGGAATGTCTCCATTATATGTCAACTTTTAACCAACTACACAAAAAGACAAGATTGTTGACATTATTTATTTCAAGTGATGAGCAGGTCTAATTGACAATATAACCAGCCGAGTTGAACAATCATTCACATTGAACAAGTTTACACCATTGTAGAGAGGGTTAATGGATTCAGGAATTTTCATCTCCATTTTGTAACGCAGTCATTCATCAGAAGAGCTGTACTACAATTTCTGTCTCTGAGTCTCCATTACTGCCATTAGCTTGATACGCGTTTCATTTGGTTTGATAAGTAGGCGAAGTGTTAGAACCATGGTAGGCGAACTTTATCAACATTTTGAACATTCCCGTCAGACAATAGCTTAAAATCAAAATGTTCGTGTAATCGTCAGGAAATTTATCATTAACGGCCGCTATTTTTTATAATTTTTAAATTTATTTTCGCCTTCCAATAATTTGTAAGTGATGGGTCGATTAATCGTTAAAAATAATTTAATCGTGTACATTTTTTAACAAACAATCGAGAAATTAATCGTTAATGTCCGCATCCCTAATATGTATATATATATATATATATATATATTATATATATATATATATATATATATATATATGTAATTTGGATTTAAAGGATTGCAACTGAGTAACACAAACATTGCATTAATCAAGAGATTTGGTGAGAGTGAAAGCTTACGTAAAATTCTTGATATTCTTTATAAGTAAACGTTTCAAATTTCACAAATAAAGCTTGAACTTTCAGAGAAAGAACAATTTAATGAAAGCCCAAAATAACTGCCATATTATAGATAACATTACAAAATTTAAAAATGTGCTCATTAACATTTGCTAGTAATTAGTAAGTAAAGATACACAAAAAAACATTTCCATGACGTATCACGTATACCTCGACACTACAGAATTGGTGCAAGATAAATTGAGTTAACAGTGCAAAGGAGAAGATTTACTAGTGTGTGGACAACTGTGGTTGCAGGGGTGACAATTACAGTGACAGAGTAAGATTGAGATAGAATCTGCGCGAGATTGAATTGACAGAATTATGGTCGCCGGCGAGAGAGAAAAAGTGCGGGTTTGGGGGGGGGGATGAATCCAGGGTAGGGAAACTGCTACAAGCTTAGGAAATGAATGATGACAGGAAGAGGAATTGATTGAGACAAATAAGCCAGATTCACCGGCGACACAGGGGCCTGAATGTCTGACTGAGGTTCAGCAACTCTGAAGATCTAATACAGCAATGCATTGAAATTGAACTCCAGAAAAGTTTATACTAAACCTCATACGAATTATTCAAACTGTTTCTGTTTATCTCTTAAATAAAGATTTGTTATTTAACATACATGTAGTGTTTTTTTCCCCCTACCACTTAAAAGATCACAAAAAAGTGACCGACGCGATGTCACAAGGGGCACATTCAAACGGGGTAAACATTTTTTTCCTATTTGAAAGCTTGAGAAAGAATTAACTTATTGAAATTAGGGCTTTTATCGATTAATTTAAATTTAATAGTTAAATTTTGAAAAATTATCGATTAATTAATCGATAATTTCGATTAAAACTAATAATAGAAATTTATGACGCCATTAAACTGATCATTACTCACGGACATTGAAAATTAAGAATATTTTGAACTAAATTTTATGACAATGTGTTGATACTTGACCGGATGTTTGTGCTGAAGGTGGTACGTCAGCGATGTATTTGATCCTTTAAAAGAGAATTTTTTATGGCAGTGAACTCAGTAAACTTTTCACCATCTTCGACTTTGACATCCACAGATAGCTTAAAAATAAAATTGTTGCTCAACTTTCTAGTTATATGTTTAAATTTAACTGCGCTGATGCTGTCAGCCATTTTTAAATCCCTTATATTAACTTCACCGGCGTCTCTCTCTCTCTCTCTCTCTCTCTGTTTGTCTTGGGCGGGCGGAAAAACAGAAGTCAAAAATGACCCACTTCCCATGATCCGATCGAACTGAAATTTGGCACACGGACCCGTCTAACCTAACAATGCATCGTATCAAAATGTCAGATCGATCGAACGTACCGTAGTTAAATTAATGCATTTTTAGTTTATCCTTATATAAGGTATGTAATTTAAATTCACTGTTTGTTATTGTTTTTTTTCCCACGTGAAATTTTGAGCTGACGCATTGAGGCGACCCAACGAAGCGACGGGCGCTTTTGTTTACATTTTACGTGTCACTCTGAGCTCGGTCAAGCGAATCGGTGACCAGACTTTTCCCCTCTCCCCCCACCCACCCCTCCCCCCACCCACCCCTCCCCCCACTAGGGTTATGATGCAAAGTTGAGTTAAGACAGATTCAGTCTGTAAATGTTTGAAAATAATCAATACTGTTAGTTATGTCTCATATATAAGGGATTTATAGTCAAAAACTTTGGTTTTTACGGGTTTGTTTTTATTAAATCCCTTATATTAACTTCACCGGCGTCTCTCTCTCTCTCTCTCTCTCTGTCTGTCTGTCTTGGGCTCGGCGGGCGGAAAAACAGAAGTCAAAAATGACCCACTTCCCATGATCCGATCAAACTGAAATTTGGCACACGGACCCGTCGAACATAACAATGCATCGTATCAAAATTTCAGATCGATCGAACGTACCATAATTAAATTAATGCATTTTTAGTTTATCCTTATATGAGGTATGTAATTCAAAATTCACTGTTTGTTTTTTTTTAAATTCTAGTTCCACGTGAGTTTGAGTTGACGCCGACCGTCGTGTTGACGACGACCGTCGTGCCGACACCCCCTCACATCCCACCCCCATTTATTAAAGACAAGGGACATCACTCAGTGTCAGTCTGTAAATGTTTAAAAATAATCACTACTGTTAGTTATGTCTCATATATAAGGGATTTATAGTCAAAAACTTTGTTTTTACGGGTTTGTTTTATTAAATCCCTTATATTAACTTCGCGGCCGTCTCTCTCTCTCTCTCTCTCTCTCTCTCTGTCTTGGGCTCGGCGGGCGGAAAAACAGAAGTCAAAAATGACCCACTTCCCATGATCCGATCGAACTGAAATTTGGCACACGGACCCGTCTGACCTAACAATGCATCGTATCAAAATTTCAGATCGATCGAACGTACCGTAATTAAATTAATGCATTTTTAGTTTATCCTTATATGAGGTATGTAATTTTAATTCACGGTTTGTTATTGTTTTTTTGCCACGTGAAATTTTGAGCTGACGCATTGAGGCGACCCAACGAAGCGACGGGCGCTTTTGTTTACATTTTACGTGTCACTCTGAGCTCGGTCAAGCGAATCGGTGACCAGACTTTCCCCTCTCACCCCCACCCACCCCTACCCCCCCACCCACCCCTCCCCCCCCACTAGGGTTATGATGCAAAGTAGAGTTAAGACAGATTCAGTCTGTAAATGTTTGAAAATAATCAATACTTTAAGTTATGTCTCATATATAAGGGATTTATTGTCAAAAACTTTGTTTTTACGGGTTTGTTTTATTACGGGTTTGTTTTATTAAATCCCTTATATTAACTTCGCGGCCGTCTCATCATCTCTCTCTCTCTGTCTTGGGCTCGGCGGGCGGAAAAACAGAAGTCAAAAATGACCCACTTCCCATGATCCGATCAAACTGAAATTTGGCACACGGACCCGTCTAACCTAACAATGCATTGTATCAAAATTTCAGATCGATCGAAACGTACCGTAATTAGATTAATGCATTTTTAGTTTATCCTTATATGAGGTATGTAATTTAAATTCACGGTTTGTTTATTGTTTTTTTGCCACGTGAAATTTTGAGCTGACGCATTGAGGCGACCCAACGAAGCGACGGGCGCTTTTGTTTACATTTTACGTGTCACTCTGAGCTCGGTCAAGCGAATCGGTGACCAGACTTTTCCCCCCTCCCCCCCCACCCACCCCTCCCCCCCCCACTAGGGTTATGATGCAAAGTTGAGTTAAGACAGATTCAGTCTGTAAATGTTTGAAAATAATCAATACTGTTAGTTATGTCTCATATATAAGGGATTTATAGTCAAAAACTTTGTTTTTACGGGTTTGTTTTATTAAATCCCTTATATTAACTTCGCGGCCGTCTCTGTCTGTCTTCATCTCTCTCTGTCTTGGGCTCGGCGGGCGGAAAAACAGAAGTCAAAAATGAACCACTTCCCATGATCCGATCGAACTGAAATTTGGCACACGGACCCGTCTAACCTAACAATGCATCGTATCAAAATGTCAGATCGATCGAACGTACCGTAATTAAATTAATGCATTTTTAGTTTATCCTTATATGAGGTATGTAATTTAAATTCACTGTTTACTATTGTTTTTTTGCCACGTGAAATTTTGAGCTGACGCATTGAGGCGACCCAACGAAGCGACGGGCGCTTTTGTTTACATTTTACGTGTCACTCTGAGCTCGGTCAAGCGAATCGGTGACCAGACTTTTCCCCTCCCCCCCCCACCCACCCCTCCCCCCCACCCCTCCCCCCACCCCTCCCCCCCACTAGGGTTATGATGCAAAGTTGAGTTAAGACAGATTCAGTCTGTAAATGTTTGAAAATAATCAATACTGTTAGTTATGTCTCATATATAAGGGATTTATAGTCAAAAACTTGGTTTTTACGGGTTTGTTTTATTAGTTGACGTCTGCCGGCCCACATACAGTAATAAAATAAATTATAATATTACGCGGGAGAAGTTTGTACGTAAAAATATATAAATTAATTTTTAATTATTAATAATTAATTATTTATTAATATAAAAAAAAATAAAAATATTATAAATATTTTCTTTAATTTTAATCGAATATTTATCGATTAAAATAATTTTAATCGATAAAAATTTTAAACGATTAATCGAGAAATTAATCGTTAATTTCCGCAGCCCTAAATAAAATATATTAATTCTTCTACATAGCAATACATGACATACTAATATTTGAAGCGCTTATTCTTAAAAAGAACATTTAAACTTAATTTTTTTAAAGGCACAAAAAAGCGCATAGAAATTCACGTGGCAAGAAGCTCCATTGACCACTAAAAGCCCCTTAACCTGACACAAAGTGGTTTTGATATTTGTCTAAAATGGTTTGAGTTATGTCTCTCTTCTTCCTCTGCGATAATTTTAGAACCACCAAGTCATGTACTATTTTGTTCAGTCATCTATTACTCGTCGTTCGTATTTGGTCTCACATGACATCATTTATTAACAAAGATTACTACTTCAAATCGACATTTTCGAACCATAAAACATTAATCCGTTATTTAAACGCTTCTGAGATGTCATTTCCATTTATAGTGTTCTAATGTCTGGTCACTGCAGATAGAAAAGAATGCCGAAATTATAGATTAAAATTTTTTTTTAAAATGTTAGCAGCATCATACAAAATCACATATCCAAAACTTTTTTAAAAAAATAATTAATTTAATGTGATTTTATTTTTATTCTTTATCTGTTTTAAACTAACATTGCGTATCTATTGTAACTGATCGCAGTTTTTGTGAAGTATGTTTGTAACTAAATTAGTCAGTGTGCATGCTATTGATTTCAACTGCTTCCTTTTTGTGGAACTTAAAAGTAACAGAGTGCAATGTGCTCTGAATTATTCCTTATTCTTTCATCTACCAATCATTTCATAATTTATCAACATTGCACAATTTTAACCACAGTCATTCTCTTCTATAATATTGTCATTTCCGCCTAAGCCAGCTAAGAGGATTTCGAAAACCGGAAATGAAAAAAAAAGGATATAGGGTGAAATATCAAAGACCTTTAAGGATTTCATTTTTGCTTTTTCATTTTTGGTGGGGTAAAGTATTCCATACTGGAAATTTTCTTGCGTTTGAGTTAAAACTTTCATTAAAAAAACAATGCAATTAAGCCAAAATGTACAAAAATTGTAAAATAAATTTACTATCAAAACATCTGAAACATATCATGGGGATAGGAAGGAGATTGAGGTAACTCAAGTTATTATTTTTTTATCGTATCTTAGTTTTGACTTTTGTGCACGTCTAAAAGTAGGATGTAAATTTATATTAAACGAATTTCTAAATGTTTTACAAGACATTCAAGATCACGACGTGAAATCATGAAACCAGTCAAATGTCGATCTGGTCACAAGGTGGCGGTGCTAAAAACACGTCGATGTAAAAATATCGGCAAGTAACTTCTTGACCTATAAGAGTCAGAAAGGATTTTGTCTGTTTGCAATGACAGATGGCAAGGCAATAAATATTTTATATTATTTTTGTGGCAGATGCGATCCACGCCTGATATTATTTGAATAAAAAAATCCTGTTGAATAATAATAAAAATCGATTTTTAAACAATAAAAATTGTATTATTAGACTTGGGCCAATATCAATTGAACTATAATAAAACCAGTGTAAACATGTTGAATATAAACTATTTATTCATATAGAATTTTAATAATAGTTCTCATAAGTAACTGTACAGTCTCTGATACAGGTATTATTTTATTTCGGAGCACTTTTAAGTAAGAAACATTTTAAGCGGGAATATTTTTGTCCTTTATTCCATAAATTCGACCACGGAAAGTTAATTTGGCAATCCATCAGTTTTTTTCTGACAAGCTAAAGACGCCATAATGCTTAGTGGCCACATTATCAGGATTGTGCTTTAGGGACGGTGAAAAATGTAGGAACGAGGAGAAAATTAGACTGACGTAGAGTATCGTACATCAAGACATTTGTTTTTTACCCAAACTTTGTCATGAGGCTTAACACAACAATTTGTAATTTAAATATACACAATACATGAAAACATATTTATAAAAATAATAATGTTTTTTAAGAACTCATTAGAGCAGATGTTTTCGACTCACTGCAATAAACCATTTTCTTCTATAAACGTTAAAGAAGTCATTCTTCCGAAAAGCACTAACTGCCATTTATCATTCAATTTTTTCAGTTTATTCAATTCATATTTTGCATCATTTAAATCATATTTTTATTTCCACATTTCTACTAACAAAACAAAAGAACTTAAATTAACGGAGCCCAGAAAATCGTTCCACACATACCCACTTCTCTCTACATTAACGGCTAGAAATATATTACAAATAATCTTCTCTATGAAAATCGACCCGACACTGATTTTTAGCTATAAACAGTTTTAAGAGATGTTGTTACACTTTTAAAAACACTTACACACATAAAGAACAAAACAACAAACAAACGAAACAAAAAAATCACCAAACAAGACTAAGGTCAACAGGATCGGATCGACGGTAAAGAATATTGATGATACATAATGTACATCTTTTATCTTGTTATGTTCAACGGAAGATTTGACTCTATAGTGAGTCACGATTGTAGCAAAAAATATATGTATACCATCCACATACAACCAGAATAAACATTTGGAACATTGTGAATTCCCGTTGGTGATTGGGGTGAATAGGTAATTTTTCTGTGCCAGATATTTTGTCATTTTTGAGAACTTCGTAACCGCTTGGGTCTGTTGGATAATTATATCTAAATGTGCGGGGCCAGACGCCAGACCCCTACAGCGAGAGATTCTACGTCTGTTTCCGGTGGTCATCGATGACTACAACTTTTTCGTGATTGACAATTGTAGACTTGTAGGAGAATTGTTTGGAGATTTGTAATGACGCACCATTCTGTCATGGCATCTTCTATGTCGATTTTTACTGAACCTGTCATATTTTAAGGCATAGGATTCGATCGAATTCCCGCAATAATCGGTATCATTACACTCATAAGATAGAGGAGATCTGTCAATCGGACAAACTCAACGTTCAAGAAATCTTACAAAAAACATTAACATTGACTGCCTTGAATCGCATTGTAAGGACTGAACTCAGGAGAAAATTCTTTCAGTCTGCAATTAAGACAAAGAGGAACTTTCGTTGTTGACAACAAAATTACAAATGGTATATATAATTCACTATTTCAAATTTAAAAAAATGAAGTTTTTGCAATTTTATTGTTGGGTTCTAAAATATAATCGCTAACTAGGTATTATTACTGTCACGGATGATTAAAATAAACCGCTTGCACTAATTATCTTCCGGAATAGAGGAAGTGAAACAAATTTAATAGAAATGTGTAGTATTTTTAAGGTAAATTTTCAGAATGTTTCAAGTTATAATATTTTAATATTTATTTTAAATGTGACTATGATACGTGTGTTCACTAACTAATATATCGTCAAGAAAGTATTTTAGTAAAAACCTAACAGAGTTGTAGATGATTCGAGAGAACCTCTTTTTCTCAAAATAGACTGATGAAAAAAAAACGTAACACGCAGTCCCCAAATACCAATCTTAATCTGTAAATACAAAATACAAGAAGCGAGTTGTGGACGTCCGTTCTGCCGATGAACGGGGACCAAACCGGATGCAAATTAACGCAAAAGTGCAAAAAGCAATCCAAACTTCCTGTTTACCAGGGGACAAAACTCTCGAACTTATGCCACTTTGACCACCAGAGCTTGAGAATAAGACTACCAGCCTGGTTTACATTAAACATTTATCCCCACAATGACAGATCTATCAGTGCTGACCTTTCTTGGAATTGACCTGCGGGCGGCGGTTCTTATCATGGTATGACGCTTAATTATAAAACAAAATACCGAACGTAGCAGCAATCCGAGAACGTGCGTAATAGAACCCCCTTTAAGATATATGCGGAAGTTCTATATGTTTCACATACTTATTTAACTCTCTAGAAATGTTAAACCCAGAAAAAAGTATGATGTTACAGTCTGATCTGTCATCAGAGTCACGTAGCCAGTGTAAGATGTTACGTTTATGAAGAAAAACAAAACACTGTTGATATTTCTTATTTTTTTTAAGAGTGAGTCTCAAGGCCCTTGAGACACATGACTCAATAATTCGTGATAACAATGATACATTTTGTGACTCGTTTATTTTTTTGTGAAAATTGAACAATTCCAATAAGTAATTATACATGATGGTAGTCATTGTTTCAATTATACATGATGGTAGTCATTGTTTCAATTATACATGATGGTAGGCATTGTTTCAATTATACATGATGGTAGTCATTGTTTCAATTATACATGATGGTAGTCATTGTTTCAATTATACATGATGGTAGTCATTGTTTCAATTATACATGATGGTAGTCATTGTTTCAATTATACATGATGGTAGTCATTGTTTCAATTATACATGATGGTAGTCATTGTTTCAATTATACATGATGGTAGTCATTGTTTCAATTATACATGATGGTAGTCATTGTTTCAATTATACATGATGGTAGTCATTGTTTCAATTATACATGATGGTAGTAATTGTTTCAATTATACATGATGGTAGTCATTGTTTCAATTATACATGATGGTAGTCATTGTTTCAATTATACATGATGGTAGTCATTGTTTCAATTATACATGATGGTAGTCATTGTTTCAGACTAAAGATGGTTTATGAGTGAGCTGCGCTAAAATACACGTTCTTTTTTTTATTTGTGAAGCATACAGGAGCATGGACTTTTTTCTAGTGTTGCATGTTTTACTACTTCATCAACAAAGTTATCACCCTTCTCGTGAAACCCTAACCCTAGCTACGCACCTGCTGACTAGACAAATGTTTCTGATGCAGGGGGAAAAAAACAAATTATTTTTGAAGAAAATAAATATATTTTTAAAAGTTAGCGTTATACTTTAATTACCCGACCACAATGCCATATATGCTAGAATTTAACAATTTTTGGTTTTTTAACTATTGTTTATGTAATTTGACTGGGTCTTATTATTATGGTATAACTGGAATTTCTTATTTCTCATTAGCACACGGTCAAAACGGCTCGTAGCGGCTGTAAAGGGGATTCAATGACAACTGCGACATGGCCCTTACCTCAAGTTCCTTCTCACTCTGACCCAGTTTTGGCTACACAGACTTTGCCTTGTAATCAAATCAGTATGCCGAGCTGTGGTCACTCCCCCCAGACAGACGTGTGTGTGTGTCAATAACAATTCTCAGCTCACGCCACCGTCCGTAGGTCCTTAATTTTTTTATGCGAGCTGGTCATCGGATACCGACCTTTGTCCTGTCTATAATTTACTCCCATGCTGTGTGTGAATTGATCTATACGTGTCGAATGACATAACATTAGGGCTTAAGTGCTGTGGGTCAACCACTGTTCCGAAACATCTTATATCTCAGGATTCCCATCTGGATAGGCCTAAGAAAAGTACTCGTGAAGGGGGATAACGCCTGCATTGCTTTTCAACAGAGAACGAGGAGCCGGACACGGTATGATTGTGGTAAGAGTCGGTTGAGGAAAAGTATCAAAAGAAAATAATTTGCGAAACTCAGCGTTATTTTCTTAACAATATTTTAATATAGTTCAATTTAAGTTACAGTTTTTGCTTGATATAAGTAGAGTAGTAAAAAATTTAAATAAGATGAACCAGTTTGATCAATAGAACAAACGATTTATTTATAAAAATTTGACATCTCCTTTAAATTCCAACTGTAAAATTTTTCTTATAAGCCACGCAAATCTTTATTAGTGTGCAATGTGCACTATATGTATGCAATGTATACTATAAGTATGCAATGTGTACTATAAGTATGCAATGTGTACTATATGTATGCAGTGTATACTATAAGTATGCAATGTGTACTATATGTATGCAATGTATACTATAAGTATGCAATGTGTACTATATGTATGCAATGTATACTATAAGTATGCAATGTGTACTATATGTATTCAATGAATGTCATGTCGACACCTTAATATTCATTGAAAGGGGGAAAAAATATCATAATCTAATCTCAACAACTGTGTGTCTACAAAATGTTTAACAATTGCTTACCAAGTGCAAGGCTTTGTACCTTGAGGTGTAAAAAGATAATATTTGTAAAATTGATAATCAGCAACTTAAATGGAATGATTAACTTTTCAGTATTTTAAGTCTGCACAATTTTATACTGAAATGTAAATATTGACATCAGCGCATGGTTGAAACATTATATTCTTTTAATGATTCTCTTGGTCAAAAAATCTTATTTTATGTTTTATATGTAATATTATTATGTTATTTAAAATATGGCATGAACATAGTCAAGTGCATGGGTCATCATCTCTTAATTTAAAAATTCCGGAACTAAACATTGCCCTGTGCTATAATGTAACTGAACAACTACAAGTCAGATGAACGCTCCACAACACATTGAAGCTAAGGTATTTCTGTCTAGTTAGAAACATGAAACAGAAAGTCGGATGCTATTTTGAGATACGCCGAGCCTACACCCAGAAACAGGTGATTTACAGAGAACCCTAACATAGGTTTTATCGCGATTTTGAGATTATAAAACATCCATGCAAAGAAAAACAAAAATATGGGGAAAATCTTCAACGAAGGTAAAGCTTCGACCTCTTTTTTAACTAAGTCATCATTTTTACATCATCAAATTTTACATTTTATATACAACTATTGTAATGCAACTTTACCATTGACAAATCTACTATTCACCACTTTGTAGTCTTAAAAGAGTTCTTCAATGTTATGACTGCTTATATTTGAATGCCTTTGACACATCTGTTAATATCCGTGATTCATTTAAAGACCACCATCTGAATGTTTAAGAGATGCGGTAATAATCTAAGAAGTCTTTAGTCGTTGAACATGTTCATAAATAGCGACTGTCGGTTCTGTTACACTTAGGAATGATGCACATCAGTCTATTAGACTCTTTAAAATTAAACCTTAGAAATTTTTAAAAAGTGTTGCAGGATAAAAAGAAGACTTCCCGATAATTAGCTATATATATAATATATATATATATATATCAACTCGCTGACTTATAGACTCAACTAGTATGCATTGGTTGGCATGTTAATATTTTCTTTTTATCTTGGGGTTATAGCAAGAATTTTGAGACGTTCAAATAAAGCACAGTGTAACTTTGCCGAAACGTTCGCTGTTGTGTTACGTCCTGTCAGGCCTACTAATACCCTGTTTTTATTTTATGCATTTACCACAGTGTAACCTGCAGTATAATGCGTTGCTGATGAACTAGCTACACACGGATGTATCAGGTAGATGCTAGAGTCTAGTCAATTGCACACTGTTACTCCCCACTGAGCTGACAATCATGCATCTCAAATCGCCTAATAACGTGACTGTCCGCTGATTAATTATCTATCTTTATTATTCGAAATTTGCGTGGATACCTGGCCCTAACAGTCCATTGAATGAAAATATATCTTTTAGTGCAGCTGGTGACCATCACAGGGGCTGTCTCTCTACTTTTTCTCATGAAAAAACGTTAAAAATAATAATGTGGCAACTGTAAAAAAACATTAATCTTTGACTTACACGCTTTCAATGTGTTGTATTGAGGACTGTTTTCTAATATATTCGAATTCCAATCGGTTTACTTGCTAATTATTCCTGTATATTATTTTTTTTATAATTTTGTAGGTAAAGGGGAAAAGAGTAACATCGGAAATTTTTTATTTTATACAGATTTACTAAATGACGTCAACTCAAATTTTGTGACAATGTTGTCACTATTCAATCGCTTGTAACAAGTGTTTAAGCTTTATCAATTGTTAATATATTCAAACCAGTTCAAGTAAATATTGACGACGCTTCAATGGGAATTTCAAGGAGGTGGTCAAAATATAGAGCACCATTTCCCTTCAAAGGCTTTAGTGTCATAGTACTCAACCGGAAATCGATTCTGCACTGGGTTGATTGGTCGGCGACCTGTTGACAAACCAGCCATTTTTAAGGAGGCGGGAAGGGGGGAGACTTCGAGGATGATTTTTAGCATTGGCTTCCTCGGTTGCTAAAAGCTATCCAATTCTAAGTTAGTATGAAAGGTCACAGTCCCGCTGATGGCGTCTGACAGTGAAAACAATAGGGT
Organism: Ampullaceana balthica; assembly: GCA_944989445.1. Taxonomy (NCBI): domain Eukaryota; kingdom Metazoa; phylum Mollusca; class Gastropoda; family Lymnaeidae; genus Ampullaceana; species Ampullaceana balthica. Next base: position 103,406 of record CALYLW010000197.1, read on the forward strand.
TGTAGCCCCTGAGACGTGTTATGTTATCTGATCTTGCCTTGAATTTCAAGGAATAAAATTTATGGAGTGGGTAACGTAACTCAGCAGATTCGGATTTTAAAGTCTCAAAATTATACACGAGACACGCTAACGTGACATAAACATTGTGACAAATATGCTGTTACCACTTTTGGGTACAAAGAAAATGTTATTTATAAAAATTACTTGAAATTCATGAAAAATATTTAAGTACATAATTTATGTGGAATTCGTTATAGATTTTTTAAATGTTTATTTATTTATTTTTTTAATTCCCAGAAAAAAATTCGTACGTATCACTGAAGGGGAAACCACAAATAAATAAAAGATAATTTTTATTTTAAAAAAAAAGTATTCACAGATAATCCACTCTAAGCGGTGATTCTCAACCTGTGGTCCACAGAGATGTGCCTGGTGGTCCGTGAGCAAAGCATCAAATTTTAATTTTTAAAATTAAGAACACGAAAAGGTATAAATGTTTCAAATTTTGAATTTATTGATTAATTTTAATCACTCGATGGTGATAGCATACAATATGTTTTGAGTCTATGTTTACTTTTACCTATACCGGAAATCACATAACGTCACACTAGATAGTAGAAGACTATTGTGATAGTTGTTATATTAACATTCAAAAATATTTTTTTTAAAAACGATTTGCATGAAATTAATTATATAATTATTAAAGTACTAAATTGATTAAATTGATTGAAAAAATGGATACATTTCTTATAAAAGGAAACAACCGAACATCAGGAGTAGGAAGGACAACAATGATTATTCCTCATACTAATCCTCACAATATGAGAGTGAATTAAATGCAATTCCGGATATAAAAAAAGACGAATTGCCATACGGCGATATGATGAAATGTATTTGCGCTTGGGGTTTATATGAGTCATAGCAAATGATCAAGCCAGACAATAGTGTGAAATATGCACGCAAATTCTTGCAAATGCAACGATGAAACCTCAAAAAATCCGAAGACATCTGAAAACTAATTAAAATGTCAGTGACAAAGTGTCTGCTTTTAAGAAAAAGCTTGATCTTTGTGAAACAAGATTATTTCAGAGGAACTTTCACATGCTCGATCAATTGTACGAATTCACCGAGAAACCAAAAGTGCTGAAATCAATAAATAACTGTTGATAAATTTGATATTCAATCACTGCAGGATCAATTTAAATTCTACTTTGGTGAATTGAACGTTCAGAGTTCTCCGTGCGTTTCGAGTCTGTTTCTTGCAGACATTGACTCATTAAATTAACTACCAACGAAATTAAACCAATTCATAGAACTGGCCAGCATACTACTCTGAATATGTCGCATCAGAAAGTGAACTTGATGAATTTTTGTAGTACCTATAACTGTCTCAGAGAGCTTAAAATTCTTTTATCCTTTGCAACAGCATATCTTTGTGAATGTGGATTTTCTGCATTGAAAATAGTCAAGATTAAACATAGTCCCGTCTTACGGTTTCCATTCGATATGTTTTGGGAGCACACAAATCTTAGCATATAGTATTTTTTGTATAGTTTTACTTACTAACCTAACATGTATACTAGTAACTATTTATATACAAAATATAATTATATATACATTTCCAGCATGGCAGTAGTACAATTTTCAGTAGTGGTCCGTGGCTAAGACACAAATTGTTCAAGTAATCCTTAAACCTCAAAAGGTTGAGAACCAATGCTCTATTTTATTTTTAAAGTTCTACACAAAAACGGGTTTTCTCCACACAATTTTTGCTCACGCTCTCGTTTTAACGAGATCTATTATTTCATTCTCAGACATGTTCATTATTAGAGAAATATTGCATCCATTTAAAATATCAACTACCTTATTAGTATGGTTAATTTAACAGACTTTGTATTTGTAATTACGGTTTTATTAAATGAAACGTCAATATTGTATACTTAAATTTTTGTTAACTTTTTGTTAACTTTCTACACGAATGCATCATTAACTTTTCAAATCATAATAACTATATCTATGAAATAAAAAAAAACACCCGAGGGCGAACGAAGTTTTTACTCTCTAGCCTGAGATTCATTATCCTATCCTCGGTAAAGCGTCAGCAAATAATTTCATTAACAATTTAAAAAAATACCCAGTCAGAAACGCCATGAAGGAAATTATTAGCGACGGCAAGGCAGCGTGTTGTTTGATTTGTTCAATGACAGATGATTGACAGCTGGTTAGAGAGAGAAATAAATCGACAGATGAAGCACAGACTTTGATGAAAGATATCCAGTGGTAGCGATGCAGAATGTGTAGGTCAATTACGTGTTAAGACATTGTGACGCACGGGTTTTGACGCTTGAGTTTATTTCCTGACATCCCCACCCGAACAAAATTTAAAAGACAAAATCAATACGCAAACAGCACAACAACAAAGAAAACAAATATACCAAATCTAGATAAACCTAAAACGTGGATAGCACTGCCGCTGAAATATACCAAATCTAGAGAAACCTAAAACGTGAATAGCACTGTCGCTGAAATATACCAAATCTAGAGAAACCTAAAACGTGGATAGCACTGTCGCTGAAATATACCAAAATAAATAATTTTCAGCTCTTGTTGAAACTATCAATTAAAGCAGTCGTGTTGTCTCCGTGTTTAAGGTATATTTAAAAAAAACAACTTTTAATGGTGCATTGAAGCATGTTTGCATGTCAATGTCATCGGTACGAGGTGGGGGGATAAGAATAAAAAGCGCCAATGGGATCTTCGCTAATCAAAGGGCACCTGTAACGCCAGAGGAGGAACTTAATTTAGATATCTCACTCGGCGATCTGTTTCGCCGAATTTTTTTTTGAAACATTCTAAATGCATTGATTAAAATTTAAAAAAAAATATTAGGCAATTGCTTTAAAAGGAAACGTTTCATAATATTCATAAAAACCATTTTAAAATAATAAAATATTTTCTTGTGTTTAATCTTCTTCTTAAGTTAAACCTGCGACACACCGTAGATTACTACGATCATACAGGATATATAGGGAGTTATAGAGACCTACTCAATGTTTCCCGAGTGTTAACTGTAAACTTGAATTTTTTGAAAGGTGGCTAAAGCAGCTGTTTATCACTGAATTTTGAAATAGATAAATACAAATAACTTAATCTGCTTGCATTGAAGTACTGTTGACATCTACTTTCGCCTTGTCTGAGCATAGTCAACTATGTGTAAGTATGATAAATTATGCTAAATACCGCAGGCCAAGGAGGTAAAGGATTTTCAGCTGGGCTATACTAAAAGTCCCTTGATATTGTCAATTAACTACTTTAGGCCCTTACATCAATTTTATTGAGCCTCCGATGACTTTATGAGACTATTCATTGTGTTAAGATAAATTACATAAAAATTACGTTGTATATTTACGTCACAATCACAATTTTATTTAAATTAACACGAAAACGAAACCAATTATTTTCAGAAACGAATAGAAATGTGTTACATTAATTGATCTTTTAAATAATTAAATTTATTGAATTTATACCAAAACAAATTGTGAAGAAAAAAAACGAAAAAAATAATTGAATTTAAACTATAATCTTTAAAATTTATTTCTATTAAATTGTCTCTTCTCCTGAGTCATACCATCGCGAATCTTATTCCTTGATAATTCAAATAATAATAATAAAATTTTTAAATATTAAATTTTATTATTCTTAAACCAAGGCCAAAATGAACGCAACAATGAATGAATTATCTTCAACGTTTATGGCTCCATGATAAATGCAACAATGATATGAGCTTTTTACTATTGATATCTTATAGCAGCCTAAATTAAAAACTTGGCGGGCTGACCAGGCTGAATGATGCGTGGCGGAATAATTAGATTTTACTTTAATCTACAACATATCTATTACACCTAACAATTACCTCAATTTGTCAGGTATTTTCCCACGAAACAGCAGATTCTGCATGAACAAGGTCACACACGGATTATTGTAGCATTCCGACCTAATTAATCTTAGCCTCGCAATCCTCTACATTCCAGGTCCTCAGCTAATATTAACCTTGATATCTGCCAGGTCTAGCCTCCTTGCTGACGGATAGCTGAGTTCCAATGGAAGAGCTCGGTATTTGTATCAAGAGATTGTCAATTATTACGGTAAAAATAACCTGTTGATATGTTTAAATGAATATGGAAACAGAAGTGTAATCGAAAACACAGCAGAGAGATTGAGCGCAGTAATTCTAAGACATAATGTTATTGTATTTAATGAAATGTAAAATAGTAGAAATGGAGTACAAAAAAGCGACCATTCAAACATTTTTTTTTATTATAGACTGAAAAAATATATTTGTGAATTATAAAATTAAGATTAAAGTGTATTCAACATTGAATGTGTAAATATCCTAATTATCTGAGTAATGTTATATTCTCTGTAATGGTATTTATGCTCTGTGTGAAACACCATGTTTTTTTTTAAAATGTCTTATATAATCTTACAAACCTTTAGTGAGAAGAGTATGTCCCGCATAATTACACAAAATATTAAATGGCTGCTCTCTTAATCAGTCTGCTAATCAATATTATTCCTCTCCAAAAATAAATCTTCTCCAACAATCACGAGTATAGGATTGTGATCGTCTGATTCCTCTTTAAATACCCGTTATTTATTTGCGTAACTCCATGTACGTTATACTTTTTGTATTTTTCAATCTTCCAATAGTATATCTTTTAGGTAGTACATGTAGATATTTCATGCTTTAACTTTAACGGAAAAGTCCGTTTCTTTGTTCACGCCACCCTCAGAAATATTTGGGTCCCAGACAACTGCGTAAGAGTGGGCCTTCTAAGCGCACGTCAAAAAAAAACAAAACATCAAGTTTGGAGGGTTCTTCTTCAATTAGGGCCCAGGATAGGAATCCCGCCTACCATACCCCGCTTTAGACTTAATTTTCACGTAAGAAAGAAATCTTAAATAATTCATGTACTTTTGATTCGTTAAGTTCTTCAATTTTTTCATCTAATTTGTGCATTGGTGTACGACTTATTGGGAATAAATTGTACTTATAATTAATTCAAAACTATAAGTATTTATATTTATTATGTCCCGTTCGAATGCAATGTTTGTGTAAAGAAGGGAAAAAAATTGTATACAATTAAATTTTAAGAAAAATTCATTTCATCAAATTCTAAAAATGTGTACTAGTCTATTTGATTCCAACTCCCCTAATTAATATTTACACACATTTTTGGGGGAAAACGTTCGGACAGTATTTATCATTTATATTTTCTTAATGTTTAAATTATATTTCTGTTGTTCTAATTAAACTGCGCGCCTCGATGTCTTAAAAGATAACATTGATTAAAACAATTGAACTACAACTTATCAACAAAATATTTTTCAGATTTTGAAATCTCTCCAAACGTTAGCAAAGTCATTGCAATGTTTACATTATTCCTTAGATAAACAAATAACCGAACTTTGTCAAGCTCCAATAGTTCAGCTGTTCCACTTTCATTCTTAGTGAACGCTTTGATCCGTGGGGAAATAAGAAAGATGCCAACACGCACGCACCAGACGTCCCCAAAGAAAATACTACTATTGGGACTTCGCTTCACGTTTTTAAAGTGATCCTCTTGAATAGCGGTCAGAGATCGTGAATGGTCTTTCAGAAATGGCTATCGTGTTGATGGACTAGCAGTGGTTTTACATGTCCGTCTTAACGGGTTATAAATGTTTTGGCTTCGTCATGGCACAGTCAGGCCAGAAAGGAACAAAGACGTCGGTAACAGATGACAAAGAAAAGCAAACTTGCAAATCTTATACCAAAGACATAATGCCTCCTTGGACGAGTAGTTGAAGCGAAGACGAATCATGAATCCATGGAGGTGCATAGAAGAACATTCCGGACGCTCTCAACATTACGGCAAGTACGCCAAATATTGAGCAAGTCTCTCAAGCCAGATTACTCAACGCCAAGGGGACAGGATTGCGTATTACCTCACCTGCTGACGGCTGGGGGAGGGGCGTGTTTGTTGTATTGGCACGAGAGACGAATAGGCTACTGGGCATAACTTACGTTGCGCTTAGGGTCACACCTACCTAGCAAATCCTGTTATGATCCAATAAGCAATTCTCGAAGGAGAAACCAAGACATAACAGCTCAAAGGTTTATTTTCCATAAGTACAAACGATGGGACATAATGTTTTGGGAATGATGGGATTTTGGCCTGGTTCAACTCACTTCACAATTCAGATGTTGGGCAGTGTTGAGGCCTGAACACCGTGAATTTTAAACACAGTCTGGTTGTTGCACTTGATTTATGTACTTATATTTATGATTTAAGCGAACACATGCGAATCCTCACTTGAAGTGTGCTAGGTCACCACGAAGCTAACGAGCATAAATTGAAACAGACACTAAAGTTACCATAACTGCAGTCCAAATTCAAATGCCAAAAGAAATGGATGTTAAGTACGAAGATTTCACTGATAAGATTCACGTGACCAATAGATGAATCCCGAAAGGAAATTGATCCTTCAGAAGTAACTGGGAGAAAAATAACAAAATAACAACATGTTAAGTGAGGATGAAATAGAGAAGAGAGAACCGGAGAAAAGCCACCAAATAGACAACAGCCGCCAGTCGAGCGGCATACAACCGATTGACAGTCTAAATCTGCAAAGATTGCCTTATAGCTAAAATGTCTATGTGGGTTAGTGCTCGTGAATAGGTCAGCTATTTCGGACTTGAGAAATGTCAGACGATTTCTAGACAACCTCTTTGGCTGGGTAAACACAAGATCCCTTTTAAATAGTAGCTGGGGAGCAGCTACTAGCTGTGCTTGGTTTGCATGGGCTGGGGAGCAGCTACTAGCTGTGCTTGGCTTGCATGGGCTGGGGAGCAGCTACTAGCTGTGCTTGGCTTGCATGTGCTGGGGAGCAACTACTAGCTGTGCTTGGCTTGCATGGGCTGGGGAGCAGCTACTAGCTGTGCTTGGCTTGAATGGGCTGGGGAGCAGCTACTAGCTGTGCTTGGCTTGAATGGGCTGGGGAGCAGCTACTAGCTGTGCTTGGCTTGCATGGGTGCTGAGAAATATCTTCACAGATGTAGGTTTAAAAAGCAAGAGACACTAAATTTACATCTCTATATTATATCACCCCCTGAAAGGTAGTAATTGGTACAGACAACAAAAAAGTTAAAAATTCAAATTAAAAGACTATTTGGAAGGATACAGCGTTTCAAGAACCCGAGAGAAATCAACATTTGTAAACTGGTCGTATTCTTATCATAAGGCTAGATACGTCGACAAAAATAAAGCTTAATTCAAGGCACTCATCCTTTAGCAAAGGGTATCACCCAAAAATAACGCGTTCTTGTGGCCGAATGAAAATTATTACCACAGTCCTGAGGGAGACTTGAAGCTCCATTAACAGACTTTAAGGTTTTAAGGCACTGAATTGAAATCAAATCATTTTTTGTATTGGAGTGTTAACTAACCCACTGAGGGCTGTCAAAGATACTAATGTTCTTTACTCATCAAAAAGATCAATTAGGTTCTGAATAGAATAATAGACATAATAGCCATAGTAATTTCCCCAGGATAGAGAAAACAAGATGCGACTCGCGGCGTAGCATACGCCGCAGACTTGCTCATCATAGATAGTGCAAAGAACGAGGGGGGGTGTGGGGAGGGTGAGAGAACGGACACAAACAGCAGCACGAAGTAATGGAAAAAAGCGAGTAAACGTGGAGACATCTGCACAGCGGTTGTTGTTTCCTGCTTTCACCCTTTACTACCATCCCTTGCCAACCATAAACTGTAATTGGCCGACCCTAGCAGGGTTAGTCATGTTCGCAAAAAAAAATGGAGAAAGAAAAAACGGGGTGAAAAAAAAATTAATTAACAAAAAAATTGTTCCCTCTGGGGCTTGAACCCAGGACCTTTCCGCGTGCAAGGCGGACGTGACAACCACTACACTACGAATCATATGTTATTCTGTTTAGGAACAAAACAATGCAAGTGAACGCAAGAAGCATTGTTGCCACCATCCCCCCACCCTTTTATTTTTCTTTTCATCCTACTACGCTTGCCCACAGTGATCTTTCGACCTCAGCGGGGGACATTCGTCATGCTCATTTGCACATGCCCGTTTAAGTGAATTATATATATAGATTGATGCAAAAATCCACCAAATCATAACCAGCATGACCGATGACCATTGCTTGTGGTTAAACCATGGTTCATAGGTCAGTTTAGAATGAAAGGTTAAAGCGGCTGAAAAACGATGCCGCTGCTCGAAAATTTGATAATTGTCACACTGAAACAATGCGGAAACTTTAACGTGGTAATCCGAATGAGATCACACATGTAATGTCCGTACGGAAGCTACGCAAACAGATTGAATTTTATTGCCCATCCGGGATTCGCAGCGGTGGAAGACACCCGCTATTACAATAAACTTTATAGCCATGTGAATAACAATGAGTAGCGCTTGTTTAGGGAATACTCCCGAAGTACTCGCCAAACTTTAATATAAGTTGACGCTGTTCATGTCTGATATGTCTGAATTAGCTTGATGGGGCTATTAGACATTTGTCGCCACTCTCAAAACAAAAATGAAGACAGCTAGTGTAATATGTTAAAACCGGAGACACACAGAATTGTCCCATCTTTGCGTAGTGTCATGTTTTCTCTGAGGATGAATATATATACAGCCAACTATGGAATAATCAGACAACATTATATGAACTCATCGACACCTGAAATATTCTTTATAATTTTCCGTTTTAAGAGATTGTAATTTGAAAATATGTTTGTCTTTCTGACCATATGCACGTCAAAATTATTTATATTACATCAAAAAATAGTTCGTAAAAGATTTTTAAAACCAAATCAATAGTATTTCCTTTCGATACGTTTGAGTTTTGTCTGAGACAGTACTTTGACCTGCTTCCTTTATTATTGGGGTGGGGGGGGAGGGCGTTGTGGGCGTGGCGAAGACATTATACTTGGGGAGTTACAACAAAAAGCAATTCAAAGTTTTGGAAAGAGACGCTCTCATAAAGCATTGCTAACAACGCAGCACAAGTCGCATTCTCTCTGAGACTTGTTTATTGGGATGTAAGCAAACTTTATCTCATGGTCAAGATGAATCAAGTGGAGAATGTAATGGCGAGTCTGTGAAGATGAGATGTGTTGGTATGTTAGATAAATGTTTGTATTGAAAGACTGGGGTGCTTCCAGTTCAGAACTAGGCGGTGATGCTAGCACGTAAAGAAAAGGGTTATAATTTTGAGATTTAGGTGGTAAAATGAAGATTACGTATCGATTGTATACATACAGGGGCATATAGAGGAAAGAAGACGTTGGATAGTGACACGTGATAAGCTTATTCTAACTTTAACTGCTTAAAAAATGACGCTAAATTATCCGTTTTACGATTTGTTGCAAAGTTTCTTTAAACATATATTCTTTTATTCATAAAGATTTAAACAAGAATTAAAAACTCGAATGAGTATTTAAACGCGATTTCCAACAAGGAATTTCCGATGTTGTATCAAAGGAAATCATTCTAGATTACAATAAAAGTCGATTCAATTAAGTAATTCTGAAACAAAACACAATATGACGTCATATCCCCCAACGCTACATCACACCAAGTGTGTGTCACTATAATGCGCACCACGCAACAATCTAACATAAGCATTCACAAAGCGGGAAAACACCATAAATATCATTCTAGATTACATTAAAAGTCATTTCAAATCAATAATTTTGAAACTAAACAAAACAATTGCTTTCAAAAATTGCTTCTAAAATTACGGGAGTCGAAGGAAATGTCGTCTTTATGAAATTACTTCTCCAACATTGTTCTAAATATTATTAGCTATTGTTTGACGTTTGTTTCAAACCCAATAGATGTTATATAAAAAAAATGACCCCCTTTCCAGTCCATGACGGACTATGGGGCAAGTGATGTAGCGTTCACAAGTTTTTAGCCACCACGAACGAGCAGGGGAATGTGTGGCCAGCACAATGCCCCAGGGGCCTTGCCAGTACCTGGGCTCGAACCCGTGACTCGGGATCTACCTCGGATGGATAGTCCAGTGCGCTACCACTTAGACCATCGCGCCCCTATGGTTGGCGAGAAATTGACAAAACACTGATATTTTTCGTTTTTTTTTCATTTTCCAGGAAATTTCGTAAACTTTTTCTGTATTTTTTGGCCGTTGCACATCCTAGGGAGCTCCTTAGCATATTTGCAAAAGACCATGGTATGGTTCTGGAGGAGTTGCATGTGCAAGCGTTACATACATTTTGAATCTTTAACACAATTTTTCCAAAGGAAATTGCGTTAAAAACTAAAAATCCATAAAATATTTATCTACATAATTTTTAAGTATAAAATGTATTTAAAAGACATTTTATTTTTCTTCAAAAGATTATTTATTTACATTTGTAATCTTACTGGAATAATTAGCATTGTTATTAATTAGATTGTTAAAAAAATTAGCGACAATAAAATGTTAAACTGTCACAATGCTTTTAAATGGGTATAGTAAAATCCTCGTTATTGGTTTCTCCCCTCAATGTTAATTTTGTAATCTCTACGCTCTCTCTGTCGATATGTTTATTTATTTTTATGTCTTCGCTGTCCATATGTTTGATTCTCTATGCCTTCTCTGTCGATATTTTTGATTCTCTATGCCCTCTCTGTCAATATGTTTATTTTTTTTTATATCGTCGTGGTCCATATGTTTGATTCTACATGCCTTCTTTGCCAATATGTTTGATTCTCTATGCCTTATCTATTGATATTTGATTCTCTAAGGCTTCTCTGTCGTTATGTTTTATTCTCTATGCCTTCTATGTCAATATGTTTGATTCTGTGTGCCTTCTCTGTTGATATGTTTATGCCTTCTCTTTAGACCGGGATTCTGGCCCCCCAAAACTCCGACAATGACAAATGTGTGTTCCGAATTATACCTTACCGCCCCCTACCAGCCGCGATGACGCCTCACTATGGCATTGCGGGCTCAGGGTTCATTGCCAGACATGTTATGGATCACATGTCAACGATGAAACCAGTTAGGATTGCTCAATAAGGAGATTTAATTTGACCACAGCTTGCCAGGTCTCATTTTCCTGGTATCTAATCCCTTCGCACATCACATTGAAAGAATTTGCTGTAAATCTATGAAAATGAAAGATGGCTTTTTTGTGTTACAAGTATAAAAACACATTTGTGTGAAGTTAATTCTTATTTTCCCTTCTAGGAGTGACGGTCTTGTTTTGAAATTTGTGCGATGTGCAAATCAGTTAAATAAAAATTGTGACGATTTTATTTTATTAATGTGGTTCTAAAATTTTCTAAATAGAACTTCTCCTTGATGCATTGAAAGCTATGCTTTTTGACGAACACAATATTCTTACCTTGTTACTTTTGTTTTGATTCATACTGATGTTTTAAATTTGAAAATAATAACGTAAACCCCCTACTTTGGGAATGATTATCTCATTATTCAGACGCGTTGCTTAGAATTAAAAAAACCCCATTCTACGTCCGGAATTCGAAAACCAGGAAAACCAACAATATATTAACTTAGCAAGACCAACAATAAGCCATGGATAAGCGTAGGACGCAATAATCTTCTGTGTTGAATGAACGTCTGTAACAGATAAGATACAATAAGTTAAGATAACCTATGATATTAATTTTTAACGTAAATATAATTTTGCACTTACATAAATGTTGGTGGTTTAAATTAAACTGACACTTTAAAAAATCTTCTATCACCGTGTGTAGACACAAATTCACTTTTCTGTGTGAAGGATAGAATCATAAAGGAACAACACTTCATTTACACAAAGAAAATAGAAGTACATGTATGTGTCGGTGCATATGGTTACTGCTCTCTTATCATACGTTGTGAGAAAAACACAGATTTCCCAGATTTTTAAAAGCTTTATTATATACTTGGTTTTGTTAGCCCTTCTCATCGTACTGTGTGTTTTGATTATTATGTGAATTTTTCAATTTTATTTGATATGAGTAAAGAAAGTTTTGTTGCCATAAGTTAAATGTCCAATTTTAGATTGAAATCGATAGTATTTTGAAATTTTTAATTGTAATTATGACTGACTCGTGTTATCACATAAACATTTGAATTTGCGTTATTGTTACTTTATTATTTAGTGTTTGTAAAGTCAGCAAAAAATCCAATTTTGGAAACAATTTTACTAAACAGCACTACATACATTTTTGTTTTGTTTTATTGTTATATCCCCGCAGTCATAAATAACTCGTGTTGAAATTCTTTGCGTGCGGTAACATAGGTGTGAAAGCGTCCCCCATGTACTCCAGACCCGTGTTTGTCCCTGTGTTTACAATTATTATCTAAATGTTTAATTTTAGAATCCCCCCATGTGTGTGTGTTGCAATATAAGGGATCATAAATTGTTTATTCTAACTCCCACACCCCACCCCACCCACACCCACTTACCTCCCTCCATATTCCTTGGGCCCCTTGAAACCAGTTACCACATTAATAATAGCCCAGGCTACTGTTTACCTTCTGTTGTTTTTTTTTCTTTTGGAGGGCTGAAGTAGAAAGTTCTGCCGTGAGATTAAAGCGGTGTTGCATGTTATCTGGCCCCGGTTGTAAGGAAATCGGGGCAGTTTATTGCACGTCGAGATATCTTAATGGTTCGGTCGCCCTCTTGTGTGCGGATAGACCCATCTGTGACTACAGTAAACTATTCAAATGACCAGTCGACCGGTATAAATCTGGGATGGACTTCCTCTTATCAAAGTACTTTACGGTATTTGCTCGTGAGTGTTGAAGTAGGCCGATGAAAACTGCTTTGAACCAATTTTACCCCTCGTCTTCAAGTTGGCTTATTTTTTTGGCAAAAACGTATACTGTGATTCAAGGTTTTTTTTAGCAAACAATCTCTTGCTGGTTGGAGAATTCAATTTGATATGTCCATTCCGCTCTGGGTATATCTTCAATACTTTTTTTAATTACATGTCATCCAATTGTAAAAATTAAAAAAAACTTAATTTCAATCATTTATAGCCGTTGTTATTTTAATTTTTTTTTAAACTATTAAAAAAATCAACACATGGGGTCCAATGGGACCAATACCCGACTCAACATGTTGAACTTTTTAAACTTAAGTATCTAGACTAGAGAATGTACATTAAAAAAACACACTCCCAGTAATCTTCCAGTTACAGTACTTTAGTAAATACAATCTTGAAGACAGACACAAGTTCTTATGGTGGAGCAGAAACAAGTCAAAAGTCCTTCAAGTAAGCTAGAATTTGAAACATGTTTACACAGTGCGTTATAAAAACGTAGTAAATTGTTTAATAGACCAACGCTTTATCCGGTAGGGATGAGAGAAACGGAATTTACATGTGAACAAATATTTCTAAGAACTTAAAAAAATGTTTTTTTTAAAAAATAGAGTCGTCCTTACACATATTTTAAGAAACTCTAGGAGGAGTTTTATTAGAGATGTCGTCACACATATTTTAAGAACCTCTAGGAACGTTGTAACATAGATGAGCTAACAATCCCTACGTATCAACATGGGGAACAATCCGGGATAAAAGTGTGGCCTGATTTATTGTAGAGCTTGGGTGTGAGGGGAGATAACTTAGATCTTGTTCGGGGTCGAAGTTGGTTGATTTCATCAGTGAGGTGTTTGTATCTAGGTAAGCCAACTTTAAACCTAGATTAAGTAAGTGAAGAGATTTCATCACCGATGTGTGCCAACTAAAAACTTAATCCTCGACGAACGATGGAGTGAAAATCTAACAATCTATTGTCCTGTATTTATCTTGTATGTTATATATGCAATTTAAATAAAATTGCAACAGTATGAGAACTTGTTTTCTGAAATGAAATTTATCATAAGTCCGCTTGCCATATAAACACGAGTATTCTGTTTTAGTTTAGATCAATATGATTTTATACATATGACAACCCCAGTAAAACTAATGCTAATATCACTACGATTTTCACGACTGAAAGATTGTTCATTTGTCAAACACCTAGTATTAGTAAGAAACTGCAAATGTGGAATGAGAACCATTTTTTCAACGAGCAATTGCACGCAGAAACCATTTTTTTTAAACAAACAAAATTTTGACTATAAATCCCTTATAAATTGTATGTATGCCTCTGTCCGTCTACGAAAGACGATAGATTTATCTTTATTATCTGCAGCTCTTGGTGTGGCTGATGAGACCAATCCTTGAGTGGCAGTCTCTTCTGCATGACACACACACGAAAGCAGTGGGGCAGTGTTTCCTGGCCTTTCTCCTCGCTCTTTTCCCGACTGCTTCTGCCCTAGTTTGCTCCTCTGCTCTTAGTGATCCTTCTTTCACTATAGCCCGCCACATGGACCTATCCTCTGCCAGGTTTTCCCAGTTTTGTATATCAATGTTGGCTACTTTCATGTCTCTCTTGCATATGTCCACGTATCTGAGACATGGCCGACCAACCGACCTTTTCCCTGTCGCCAGCTCGCTGTAGAGCACATCCTTGGGTATGCGACCACTTTGCATCCTCTTGACGTGTCCAAGCCAACGGAGGCGTCTTTGGCTTAATATTGCTGCAATACTACTCATGCTTGCTTGAGCCAGGACCTCTGTGTTGGGGACTTTCTCTTGCCATTTGATGTCTAGGATGCGGCGCAGGCATCTGAGGTGGAAGCTATTGAGCCTTCTTTCATGCCTGGTATAGGTGGTCCAAGACTCGCATCCATAGAGGAGTGTGCTCAGTACGCAGGCCTGGTATACCTGCAGCTTAGTCCTTGCTGTGAGTTTGGCATTGGACCAGACTCTTTTGTACAGTCTAGCCATAACAGTTGCTGCCTTCCCTATCCTGCTACTTATCTCATCTTCCAGTGAGAGGGTGCTCGAGATGTTTGATCCCAGATAAGTAAAACTGTCAACAGCATCCAGGTTGCAGTCGTCAATGGTGATAGTCGGGAGAGAGGCAGCATCCTGTGCCATAATGTTGGTTTTCTTTATACTTATGGTCAGGCCAAACTCTTTGCAGGCAGCGGAGAAGCTGGATACAAGGTTCTGCAGGCCGTCTGCTGTGTGGGATATTAAGGCGGCATCGTCTGCAAATAAGAGCTCGCGCAGCAAAATCTTCCTTATTTTGGTCTTGGCTTTAAGTCGGGCAATATTGAATAATCTCCCGTCAGCTCTGGTGTGTATGTATATCCCCTCGCTGTTGTTCTTGAAGGCATACTGGAGTAAGATGGAAAAGAATATTGCGAATAGAGTAGGTGCCAACACGCAGCCTTGCTTTACTCCACTACTTACTGGGAAAGCCTCGGAGGTGGCACCGTTATAGCACACTGTGCCCTGCATGTTTTCGTGGAATTGCTTGATGATGTTAAGCAGATGTGTAGGGCAGCCTATTTTTACTAAGATCTGAAAAAGGCCGCTTCTGCTGACAAGATCAAAAGCTTTAGTTAGGTCGACGAACGCGATGTATAGAGGCATATGTTGCTCCCTGCATTTCTCCTGCAGCTGGCGCAGAGAGAAGATCATGTCTATGGTTGATCTTCCGGCTCGAAAGCCGCACTGCGATTCTGGGAGTACACGCGATGCTAGGGTCTGCAGGCGTGTCAATGCAACTCGGGCGAAGGCCTTTCCAACTATACTGAGGAGAGAGATTCCACGATAGTTGTTGCAGTCACTCTTGTCTCCTTTATTTTTATACAGTGTAACGATGTTGGCATCTTTCAACTCCTGTGGTATCTGCCCCTGTTCCCAGCACAGAGTGAGGAGGTCATGCAAAGGCTGTAAAAGTATTTCTTTTCCACATTTGAGAACTTCTGGTGGAATTCCATCATTACCAGGGGCTTTCCCGCAGGCTAGGCAATCTATGGCTCTACTTAGCTCGACCATTGTGGGTAGGCTACCGAGCTCTTCCATGACCGGCAGGTCTGGGATATCGTCCAGGGCAGCAGTTGAGACATGGTTTATAGTTGCGTACAATTCCAGGTAGTGCTCGATCCACCGTTTGAGTTGCTTGTCCCGATCAGTGATAATTTCCCCTGCTTTTGACATTAAGGGTGCTGTCTTGGAGGTCAGAGGGCCTGTTGCTTGTTTTATATTCTCGTACATAGCCTTTGTATCGCCTCTATCAGCAGCTGACTGTATGCTGGAACTTAGATTGAGCCAGTACGTGTTAGCGTAGTGGCGAGCTGCCTGCTGGGCATTTTTCTTGGCGCTCTTAAGGGAATGTAGAGTTTCTGGGCAAGGCCTGTCTTTATAGGCTAAAAGAGCCTTTCTTTTTACATCGGTGACATGCTTCATTTCCTCCCAATGGGCCTCAAACCAGTCTGCACTTTTGCGTTCTCTCTTGCCGAATGCCGCAATAGCTGAGCCATATATGGTGTCCCGCAGATGTGACCACTTGGACTCAATAGTGTCTACTGGTGGCATTTGTACAAGAGCTTCTTTTAGTCTCTGGGTGTATTCTGTTGTTCTCTCTGGATTCTTGGTGGAGCAGATGCCTATGCGTGGTTTTCCCTTGTTTTTTTTTGCGGTACAATTTCTTTGGCAGTAACCTTACCTTGCTAGCCACTAAGGAGTGATCTGTGTCGCAGTCTGCACTGTGGTAACTTCGTGTGAGGAGGACACTGGCCAGTTGTGTGCGTCTTGTGATGATGAGATCTAGTTGGTGCCAGTGTTTAGAGCGGGGATGCCTCCATGACACTTGGTGGATTGCTTTGCAGTTGAAGAAAGTATTTGTGACACATAGTCCATGTAAGCAGCACATCTCTAGTAATCTCTGCCCATTTTCATTTAGCCTGCCTCTTCCAAAATAACCGAGGCAAGTTGGCCAGGCCATGTGATCACTTCCAACTCTTGCATTGAAGTCACCAAGGAGGTAGATTGCTTCATTGGTGGGTATGCTGGCTAGTGTTTGATTGAGATCATCATAGAACTTATAAATTAGGCCTAACTAAAAGTGTTAATATGTTTCCGTATGATACATAACACGCAACAGACCGTGACAGACCCCCGAGACATTGAAGGCTGGAGTGAGACCTCTGAGCCGTGGAGGTCAACTCTAGAAGACGACTAAACATGCTATATATATTATATATATAGATAAACTAAAAATGCATTAATTAATTACAGTACATTCAATCGATCTGAAATTTTGATAGAGACATTGGTGAAGTTAATATAAGGGATTTAAAAAATGTGTTGTTTTTTCCCCAAGTAATACAGATTAGGTTTTAATAAAATCAAACTGTTTTCAATCTCGTTGAAAATTTATTTATAGTAAAACTCAAATCTGTACGTCACGGCGTAACACATTTAACAATAGAACGATCCGCCATTGTCGCAAACATTCAGGAGCACTGTTCAAGAGATAATTCGGACCCTTATCGTACTTGTATCTTTACTCTCGCAATGAATGTCCTAGTTTTCCCGGAGAAGACTGACATTACCTGGCCAAAGCCTCAATTTCTGTGCTAATGATATGAAATTATTGCACCCAACATCATAGGTGTGTCACGTGATTCATGGTTCGGGGAGGACACCCCCCCTCCCCACATACACAAAGAAAAAAATGGTGACAACTGCGTTGGGGAGAAGTCTGGCATTAAGTATTTTTCCGGCATATGTGTTTTATAAGTTACATAATTTATCAAAAATATCTATACCGTCTGATATGATTTAGTTATGGAAAAAGATATAGTCTCAGACAAGGCCATTTGATTGTAACAAAAAAGGTTATATAAAATGAGTCAGAGAAGGGAATGTATTAAAAAAAATTTAAAGACTAGTCTAGAAAAATTAGCCCTCTACATGTTATGTTATGTTCATCACACGATCAGCAAGGTAAATTTCCTGTTCAAAAATCATTTTAGATATTTTTTTTTCAGAATCACTGTCTCTGACCTATTTATCGAAACTATGGTATGAAATCAAAAACATTTATAATCCCAGGTATTGTTAATGGGAACTATACCTCTATTGAACTCCACTAGCTTGATATTTCTAAATTGTTGACCAACAGTTGTTAAATAAACGAAAACCGTTACATTTTTTTTGACAATTATTGAAACTTGTAAAATGATATCAGAATGGTAATTTATGTCCATAAGGCTACACTCAGGGAAAATTATCGTTACTCACAATGAAAGCTTAAAAGTATTCGGTTCTCACAATAAAAGAGTAGAAGTATTCCAGTAAGCCCACGTCATTTGACAAGCGCTCTTGAAATTTTATGAAATGTTTGACAAACTGCGTCTACCAAAAATAAAAGCAATAGATGCCTCTATGTTCATCTAAATTTGCCGAAAATAGCAATACTAGCTAATTTTTGGACAGAGTTAATTTTTAATCCTTTTTGAGGGGCCCTTTCATCACCCCTTAGCAAAAGCTTCAAGGCTTCATACATGAATGATAATGATTAAAAAAAGATAAATGCTGTTTTCACTGAAGCGAACTGTTCTTGAGTGCATGAGAAGATATCGCTGGAGTTCATTTATCAAATTTATTAATTATGTCATTAAAATACTATGATTCATGAGAATGATTTATGCAAACACGGCCCAAGGGACTTATCAGCTAAATCAATATTGTATGTTTTTAAAAATATTCAATTAATTAATATGTTTTTCCATCAATGTTTGAAATAAATTCACGTAAGTTTTGTTTTATACAGTAAATTCTACCATTGTCATCTCCTCTAGAGCTTTGTCTCAACCACTTAATTTCAATAGTTTTGAAGCAAACATTTCTTTTATTAAGAAAAACTTAATAAGGATTTAGAAAGGCAAACAGGAGGCAAGTACGAGGATTCTCTATTAATAGAAATATTCTACTCAACACAATTCCCAGATTTGTTGTCAAATTAAAACGAAACAACAGCTTTATTTTATACAAGAATACATCGTGTTTTAAACATGAATGATTTGTGGTCCAGCACGCAAAGCTCCTCACTTTCCGCATTTTTAAAAGGATCGTTTAAAATCAGAAGTAGGGCTCTCCTCTCGTGAAGTTTCAATTCACGAAAAAATGTAACATTAGACATAATTTTTTCCACATTACATATGGAAAATACAAGGTTCCATTAAAAAAAAATAGAACATAAACATTTTGGATTAAAGTCGGGATTTGAATTTCTCCGGTATGGAAGAATTTAAATTTTAGCCCATGACATAAAATGTATAGAATACATTTGTTTCTATTTTGTATGCTAGGACAAAGTAAGGAAGGAAAAAAATGTAAAAAGAAATACTGAAAATAAAAGATTATGACGAAAACTTTTGCCATAAAATTTCCAAGAGTAAAGCTTAGAGAAATAAAATTTTAATCTGTACACAATTCTCAATCAGGAAAGATAACAAAACGTTTATATGAGACAAATGCGTCCTTCCAGTGTCAAAGTGATTAAAAAAATTGCAGACACATTTTTTTAATTTATCCATAAGATAAACCTTTTTAAAAATTACATTAGAAATAAAATATTTTCTTTACCTTTAAAAGAACTAAAAGAATAATTTATTGAAAACACAAGAAAACGAGAGGCAGAAAAGGATTATCGAAGTTATTTTAGTTTGAGAGCTAACGTTCAAACTGAGACATTACATAAGTACGGACTAAAGTAACGCAACATAGCGCACAGGGAGAGTGAAAATATGGTCAGGCCTTTCATTCGTGATAAATAATTCTGACTAGAATTTCCTGACAATTGTGTTCAGGATAAAACTTTTTTTTAAATTTGTGTGTGGGAGGGAGGGTGGAGGTGGGGTTTGTGGCAGTAAGTTTCATAGTGAGAAAATGTAAACATTTTTTAACATTTATTTCTTCATTAATGCGTACTGCGTATGTTTTATGTACAAAGAGTGGGCGAGATACTTTCAGGATTAAAAATAATTTATTAAATGTGTTTAGTTTCGTTTATTATTCGGATAATCTTTCAGATTAAAAAAGAATTTTAAAAATATTAGGGGCTGTCCATAAATGACGTCACTTATTTTGGCCAATTTTAACCCCCTCCCCCCCTCGTCACGCGTCGTCACAAAAAGTTAGACCCCCCCCTATAAAAATACACCACAAAGCTTTCCCCCCCCCCACTCTTAAAAAAACTTTAAAAAAACCTATTTTCAATTTGAAAATAAGTATGTTTCAAATCACTTTTATTGTCATTTAAGTATTTATAATTTATTTAGTAAAGGTCTACATCTACATTGTAATATCGTAACCGCGTGAAGCATTTTTTAAAAACTTTTAACCGGCCTTCAGAAAACGAACTCTGTTAACATCCTAAGATTATATTTTATTTTATTACATACAAATTAAACATTGACTATTACGGTTAATGTCTTTGTTTAGAAAAAAAATTATTTCAAAATAATATTTTTAAAATGTATTTTTAAAAAATCCCTCAATTGACTGAGGGGCATTGAAAGATTGAGGACGAATGTCGTTTTTTGAATGACAAATGGACCGCTAAATACTGCTTCACGAGCGTTGGCAGCAAAGCAGTCTGCTTGCTGTGCCTTGAGTGTATGAGTGTCTTTAATAATAATAATAATAATAATAATTGATAATTTATATAGCGCTGTATCCCAGTAAGGAACCGGGCTCACAGCGCTTTACATGGAGATCATAACATACATATAATAATTAAATAACCATTCATACCATAATAACAACATAAAGGACAGTACATTACACATAAGCTACGCTAATCATTAAAACAAAATATGTTGTTTCATTAATTTTGTAAATACATTTTGAAAAGATGCGTCTTAAGTGCAGTCTTGAAGGACTTGGTAGTTGGAATACTACGGATGTGTAATGGTGGATAATTCCATTGTTTGGCTGCACAAAAAGAGAATGACCTTTAGCCAAAGGTTTTAGTTCGTGTCTTATAGTGTAAGGAGTACAACTTAAAAAGACACCACCAAACAACGTTTGGATTTTGGGCACAATTTAACGAACGAAGAGAGAAAAGGGAATTGCCAGGAGCTTGTTAATAATTTAAAGAAGCAGCAAACTGTTTTCACCAAACTGTCTTTAATACAAGATGCTGCAACCGAAGCCAATTTGGTGCTGTCCCATAAGATTGTAAAACGGAACAAGTATTTTTTGAAGGCGATTTCGTCAAGGAATGTTTGTCAGATGCAGCAAGCATTATGTGTCCAGAACAGAAAACACAATTTTATAGCCTTCTTTTATCAAGGAGAACTGTAGTCAGGCGTGTTGAAAAAATTAGCGACAATTTGATGCACCAACTTCGAGATGCAAGCAAAGACTTTGTGTGGTGCTCTCTAGTGTTGGACAAAAGTACCGATGTACAGGACACAGCACAATTGTTGGTATTTATACGGGGAATAAACACTCGTTTTGAGCTGCCCGAAGATTTACTGAGTGTTGGGCCACTAAAAGACACAACTACAGACCAGGATTTATTCAATGCTGTTGAGAACTGTGTTGAGAGAACTGGGCTGCTGTGGAAGAAGAGAGCAAGTTAACATCCGATGGAGCACATGCTTTGACTGGAAAAAACGTAGGCCTTGTCACTATTTGGGTCCTCATACATCTGTGAGCAAGATTTTTCTTGCACGAAAATAAACAAGGCTAAGAACAGGTCGATGTTAACTGACTCCAATTTGAATGCAAAGCAGTCATGCGAATCACAACCAGTAAACTGGTTCCACAGTTCAAGAACATTATCCATAATTGTGAACAGTTACATACTTCTCATTTATTATAATGCTACTCTATGGTCAGCTTATATATAAATTATGTTCCTACTTCTTCATAGTTAATATGACAAGTAACAATAAACTTTTGTTGAAATAATAATGAATAGTAAAATTTTATTATCAAATTAGAAACTGTTTCAGTTCGTATTTTAAAATGTAGTGCACATGTGTAACAGAGTGGGAATGTGAAATAAATAGACAAGTACTTGGTTATTATCATTAATTCATATTTAGACTACAATGGTAATTGAAGTAGACAAAATATGTATGCGGCCCGCCTATAAAAATAAAGTTTTCAATGCGGCCCTCGTACAAAAGGTTTGCCGACCCCTGCACTAGATATATTAAAATACGTCATGTGTACGTGTACGCTTGGAACATATGCCCATTATTGAACCGGTTCCTTCCAGAAAATGAATTTTTTAAAATGTGTCAACTATGTAGATTTCTTACCTACGTACTACACGAATACACGTAATGATTTATATTGACACGAGTGACAATAATCTTAATCCACATGACTTGACTGTATCAAGTATCCTTCTGTGATATTTAAAATTAATTCCTTAAAAACTGAGCTAAGGAGAAAAGTTGTTTTGTGCTCCTCTCGAATTGCGATGTCAAGAATTTGATGCATTCAATAAAGTTAATGAAAACTTGACTAATTTTAAATGGGCTCTTTTATCATTATATCTAGAATGGCCAGGGGGGTTCGACCGAAAACCAATCGAACAATTATATCAAAAACGTTTATAATTCTATCAATAGATTCCCCCAAACCCTTTTTTAAAGAAAAAGGATATTCCATGTCGTTTTGACTTAAAATACCTACACCTACCTAGTCATGTGAGTAGGACCTAGAGTCTGGGGGTTGGGGAAAGGGAGGGGGGTTACGCACACATAAACTTGTATATTTGGGGTAACGGGCAAAAATGTTCGCCGACTCCTGCCGTGAGAGAACCAGACGGAGCCGCAGTTACATCACAAATTATTTGATGTCAACATCAAACGACGCAATGTCACACGTTATCTTGTGGGTTCTCAAACGTACAGGATTATAATTAGATTTAATTTTCGTGTCTTGATAGCTTACGCCAATCAGCGTCTGATGGCCTACTGACTGGCACATTGAGAAGCACTGATTTTTTAAAAACTAAATTTTTTTAAAATAAATTTTTTTAAAAAGTCATTAAATTAATTGTAAGCGACCAAATATTTCAGTGGAAATTTTTATTTAGATACCCTTTTGATGTGACGTTGCATTTCTTCAACCCCCCTCCCTCCCCCTCATCACGCATCGTCACAAAAGTGTGACCCCCTCCCCCCTAGGGGCGTGACGTCATTTATTGACGCCCTTAATTTGAATAGTATCTTCTAATTATTACAAGGGAAAAATATGTACTTTTATTTTTTTCCCCAATTATCTTCTATTTAAAATATAAATTTATAAAATGATTTCAAGTTTACGAATGACCACCCTTAGTCAGGGCCTTCTTACCGCATAGGCCTGTTGGACATTTGCCGGGGGCCCAGGAGCATAGGGGCCCCATGGGAATATGTTTATTTATATATATTAAGTTTATTTATTTGTTATTTCAGCGGGGGAGGGGCCCAACACTATTTTTTTGCCCGGGGGCCCAAAATGGTGTAAAGACGGCTCTGCCCATAGTGAGTCAAATGTTTTAACTAGGATTTACCAGCCAATCTCATATCGACTAATTTTTATATTCATTTACATATTTGATCGTTGTACTTGAATTTACTGTCGGTTAGTGCGTGTTTTAACCGTTCAGGATTGTATTAAAAGATAGGGGGCGTGATGGTCAAAGTGTTAGCGCACTGGACTATCGATCCGAGGCAGATCTCGAGTCGGAGGTTCGAGCCCAGGTACTGGCAAAGGGTCCTGAGGCATTGTGCTGGCCACACATTCCCCTGCTCGTTAGTGGTGGCTAAAAACTTGTGAACGCTATAACACTTGCCCCATAGTCCGTCATCGACTGGAAATGGGGTCATTTCTTTTATCACATGAATGAAGATAGATGTCCTGTTAGTATCTAATATTCAGGCCCCGCACGGAGTTTCCTCCCCAGAACATGAACATTACAGTTAATGCGTAAATTGTATTCATTAAATTTGTTTAATACACGTAAATAATGTTACCGTCGAACAGAGGCGTAACTGGGTTTCATTTTTGGCGCCCTTTATTTAAATAAAAACTTTAAAATTAGAGATTTAGCGGCGCCCTTTTGAACTGGCGCAGGCCGGCGCCCTTTGCAACTGCCCTTATGCCAAGTCGTTGTTACGCCACTGCCGTCCAGGTAAAATATGTTATACTACAACGCAATATATTTACCCAAAACATTGATTAAACATATTTTCATTAATTTTTCCCTTCATCTTTAAAAAAAAATATATTTATTATACGTCTATTTTGTTTTTCATTTTTACAAAAGTATAGTAATCACCTAAAAATGTGGTTAAAGTCCATAGATTGGACAAAGTGGTAAACATGGTTATAACTGCTCTCACTGATGCATTCTGTGCATGAAATGCTTGTTGTCGTAGAGTAGCTATTACAAAAAGCTGTAAAATTGTAACTAAATTTTCTTCATTAATCGATATTGATTGATAATTTTAGAGGGGAAAATATAATATTAGGAAGCAAATTATGAATTAATTTCATTAAAAAAATAACGATTAACCGCTACCCAGGTATTATCTTCAATCGTTGTTTGTCAAGTTTCCTCTTTAGACTTCACAATCATGACACAAGTCTAGGTCTAGTGATTTAAACAATTTTAAATTTCATCATTTCTAAATCACGAAATGTAACACAATTCTTTAAAGACCTTGCTAGTATACATATATACCTGATATGTGTTGAAATGCTCTGAACGTCGCGCGTTTAAACTCTAACATTGATATTGCATTGTTGATGTGCTACTGGCCTTAGCTACACTCGTGGTCCTTTATTTGTACCTAATCGCAAGCAGGAAATCTAAACTTAATTTTCTATTAACTTACACTGGCTATTCTGTAGTAGAGTTAGTCTCATAATATATCAAACAAACCATATCCTTTGGGACTCGGGGTCGGAGCAAATTAATTGAGAACTAGATAGATTTGATGCAGGCATAAGTTATAATACCATACGGCCACTTTAGGCAGCAGCGCTTATGTCGTTTCCATTTTAAAACTGTCAAAAGGAACGCGTATGATCATGATTAGAATCAATCAGTCTTTTAAAAGCCAAAAGTCCCGAACAGTCCATGGAGTGAGGTTCTTCACTCTGTGAACCATTTCAAAATCAAACCGTGCACATAATGCTGAGCCTAATCTGGCTTGATGAGTATTCAGTTTCATCTAAGTTTTGGCGAATAATTGTGGTGAAAAGATAAATTTGGGGAGGGTCGGGTATACTGAATCTAACAAAACCACTCTAGTCATCCGAGGGTTGTCTGTGAGTGCGCAGATGTCTGATTAGGCCGATCCTTGCACGAAAGGTTCCGGAACAGAAGGGTACAAGGGACGAGTGCGACATCTCCTGGAGGGTTGACTGCATGGTCCTTTCGGGCTTGCCTCTTCTTTTCTGCGGCGGTGATCCGGTTTGCCTCGCATGACTTGGCACCTTCGTGGATGGAAGAGCGCCAGGTGGATCGGTCCTTTGCAGCTCGTTCCCACGTGTCTGGATTGATCGCAAACGCTTTCATTGAGGCTTTTAGT
Source organism: Ampullaceana balthica (assembly GCA_944989445.1). Classification (NCBI taxonomy): domain Eukaryota; kingdom Metazoa; phylum Mollusca; class Gastropoda; family Lymnaeidae; genus Ampullaceana; species Ampullaceana balthica. The sequence goes on from CALYLW010000197.1 coordinate 128,893, forward strand.
GTGTCTTTGAAGCGTTTCTTTTGCCCACCGTGGGACCGCTTGCCATACTGGAGCTCACCATAGAAGATTCTCTTTGGCAGTCTCTCGTCTTGCATTCGGACAACGTGCCCTGCCCAGCGAAGCTGGGTCTGCATCAGGAGGGTGAAGATGCTGGGGAGACCTGCCCTGGTCACTACCACTGTGTCTGGAATTTTGTTCTGCCACTTTATGCCGAGAATCTTCCTGAGGCTTGTCATATGAAAGTGGTTAAGCTTTCTTGCATGGCGCTGATAAACAGTCCAAGTTTCACAAGCATATAGCAGTGTTGGGGAGCACCACTGCCCTGTACACTCATTTCAGCTTGGTCTGGATGGTAATGCCTCTTCTGTTCCAGACATTAGGGTACAACCTGCCGAAAGTGGAGCTGGCTCTAGCAATTCTGACGTTCACTTCGTCATCGATGGTGACATTTTGAGACAGTGTGCTGCCTAGGTATGTGAACCGGTGCACTGTGTTGAGTCTCTGGCCGTTGACAGTGATGTTGGGCTCTACGTAGGGCCTTCCAGGCGCGGGCTGATGGAGGACCTCAGTCTTCTTAATGTTGATTGTTAGACCAAAGTTTGTGCAGGCGCTGGAGAACAGGTTTACACTGCATTGCATGTCGACTTCTGAGACAGCGTTGAGGGCACAGTCATCAGCGAACAGCAGGTCTCTGATGATGTCTGTCATAACCTTGGTTTTTGCCTGGAGCCTCCGAAGGTTGAACAGCTTGCCATCTGTGCGGTACTTCAGGTTGACACCAACATCCTCGTCTCTGAAGGCCTCTGTCAGCATGGCGGAAAACATGAGGCTAAACAGTGTTGGTGCCAGGACGCAGCCCTGCTTGACCCCGTTTGTGACTGGGAAAGGATCAGAAAACTCTCCGCTGTCCTGGACTCTGGCCTGCATGCCCTCATGGAATTGTTGCACCAAGACGATGAATTTCCTTGGGCAACCGTACTTGGCCATGATCTTACACAGACCCTCTCTGCCAACAGCGTCAAAAGCCTTGGTCAGGTCGACATAGGTGGAGAACAGGTCGGAATTCTGCTCCTGACATTTCTCTTGCAGCTGCCTGGCAGCGAACACCATGTCGATGGTTCCTCGCTCTTTTCGGAATCCACACTGACTTTCAGGCAGCAGTCCTTGGTCAAGGTGGGCTGTGAGGCGGTTGAGGAGGATTCTGGCAAGGATCTTTCCTGCGATAGAAAGCAGGGATATGCCTCTGTGGTTGTCACAAGCCTGTCTACTTCCTTTTCGCTTATATAGATGTATGATGGTGGCATCTTTGAAGTCCTGCGGGATCGTCTCTTGCTGCCATATTAAGAGAAACAGCTGGTGGAGCCTTTCAGTCAGGGCTGTTCCCCCCTCCTTGTAGACCTCAGCTGGTATGGCGTCAGAACCAGGTGCTTTGCCACTGGAGAGAAGATAGATTGCTTTCTGGGTCTCGAGCAAGGTTGGGGGGGGGTCATCCAGTGCTTTGTTTGTGGGCACTTGGGGTAGAGTATTGATGGGCTTCGTCGTTGATTGTCGAAGGGCGATTTAGGACGTCATCAAAATGTTCGACCCGTCTCTTCAAGATCTTCTCTTTGTCTGTGATGAGAGTGTTACCGTCTGCGCTGAGGAGGGGGTTTGATCCTGAGGGCGTAGGGCCATATACTTCTTTCAAGGCGTCGTAGAAGTTTTTATAGTCACGCCTGTCTTCATAGCCTTGGATCTCGCCAGCTTTGTTGCCGAGCCAATCGTCCTGCATCTGACGGAGCTTCTGCTGAACAGTCTTGCATATCTTGTTGAGTGCATCTTTCTTTGCCGTGGACTTGGGGTTATTGAGGTAAGCTTGGTGAAGGTGGTGTTTCTCATCCAATAGCTGCTTGATGTCTTCGGGAGTTCTCATCGAACCAGTCCTTATGTTTCCTGGTCTGGGGGCCCAGGGTCTCTGTAGCTGTGGTGTAAATCAGCTCTCTGAGTGTTGCCCAGTCGACCTTTACGCTCTGGTTTCTCGGAGAGGTGGATTTCAAGCACTTTTCCAGAGCATCTACAAAGGACTGTTTGCCGCTGTCGGTATTCAGTTTGGCAACATTAAGCCGTTTCGGGGCCTTCTTCCCTTGCGGGCGTCGTTTAGGCTGAATGCGGATGTTGAGCTTGGTGATGATGAGGCGGTGGTCTTTCCAGCATTCAGCGCCGCACATGGATTTGGTAACTCGTACATCCTGCCTGTCCCTCTTCCTCACGATGACGTAGTCAATAAGATGCCAGTGCTTCGATCGGGGGTGCATCCATGACGTCCTGTTACGAGTGGGGAGGCGGAAGATTGTGTTGGTGATCAGCAGTTCAAGTTCAGTGCAGGTCTGGAGTAAAAGAAGACCGTTGCTGTTGCATTGACCCACTCCATGGTGTCCAAGGACTCCTTCCCAGGCAACGTTGTCCTTGCCAACTCTTGCGTTGAAGTCACCTAGCAAGATGAGTTTGTCCGCCTTTGGAACGTCGGCAATGACAGTGTGAAGCTCTACGTAAAAATTTGCCTTTACGTCATCTGGATTAGTCATGGTTGGAGCGTAGGCACTGATGATGGTGAGGTGCTTCTTTCCAGCCAGTGGGAGTTTCATGGTCATGAGCCTGTCGTTCACTCCCTTGGGAAGTCCAGCCAGCTTTCCGACAAGAGTTGTCTTAACTGCAAACCCAACGCCTGCCTCACGTCGCTCCTCGCTGGGTCTGCCACTCCAGTAAAATGTGTAACCAGATCCTCTTTCGCAGAGCTCTCCTTCTCCCGCGAGCCTGGTCTCGCTCAGGGCTGCGACGTCGATGCCATATCTAGCGAGTTCTATACCAATCAGGGCTGTTCTCCTCTGAGGTCTGTCTGCATCGTCTCTGTCCAGGAGTGTGCGCACATTCCATGCGCCCAATATGAGAGGAAATATCCTCGTTTTCTTCTTTTTGTTTCGACCGCTGGTATGGAATGGATGACAAAAGTGACTTGCGCGGTGATTTGGATTTAAGTGAGAAGGAGTTGCGCAGTTCGTCGATCTCACTCTCTCGCCCGAGGCCATCTTATCCAGCGGCAGGACTAAGTCGAGACGGCTGGTGATGGAGACGGGTGCAGTGGATAGCAATGATGTCCTGTGTGTCTTGTCATGCCCTTAGCGTTCCACAACGCTTTGCTGAGATTCGCCTTTTTGACCGTTGACCAACTAGTGGTTCCTCCGCTCTGTCCGCCGAATCCAGTCTTTACGTGCATAGATAGACATATCTAGATCACCGAGGGTTTGAGACCCGCCGGCTACCCTCACCAGGTTTAGCCAGCCAGTCGAAGCCGTTGCCTGGGGTGTTGCCACTGCGCACGTTGCAGTTTCTATGAGCCACTGGTGAGAGCTGTGAGACAACTTCCGGATTAATAGTAATAGTATTAACAGCCACAAAATGACAAAACCAAGTAAAATACAACCAGACGAGCATAGAGGGAATTCATTTCGAAGATCAGTTCCTTGATAACTTTAATTTCCTTAATTTACATTTGTATGTTGTATATTTCTCCAGCGCTTGATTGTTTTTGTCTTTTAATGACAGCAGAGAAATTTAGGTTCCGCCATTTTGAACAACCGGAAGTTTATCAAATCCCTACTCAGTAATTGACTGCCTATTGCGCTCTATATATAAATAACAGTCATAACCATTTCTGGACAGCCCTTTCATAGTAGGTGGAGCTTGCTTGCTTTTTTGTGTGCGTGTTTTGTTCTTTGTTGTTTGTACAGTTGTTTCCCACTGATATGCCATGATTACGCCCTGGGCTCCAGTCCAGTCCTTGACCTTGGGTCGGTTTAATATTATTCTTTTTCTAATTTTTCTGTTTCCTAAATAAACCGTTGTTATCACAAGGTTCCCATTAATATAATTTTTGGACAAATATTTTCAAAACATTACATGCATAACATTATTTTCAAGTGATATAAATTGGAAAAAGTGAATTATTATTAATGAATAAATAGTAGGTTCATATATAATAAAAACTGCTGTGAATTAATAATTATTTAATATGTGCAAGTCATTTTAAGACATAGATTCTCTAGGTCTCTCTAGGAAACTGTTATTCACGCTAGGCAATTTTTTCTTTATAATTAAGGACATCGATTTTAAATTAATGACTCTTCTTCTAGGTAGTGGCTAATAGCTTGCCTCCCTCACCCTGGGCACCGGGAAGGACGTCCTTACACTTAGTGGATGAATTATGCTTAACTATGTAATCAACTTGGATTCAGATAATTTTATAACATGAGAAATCTCTTTATATCATCAGATTTTGTGAGCATTCCATCTTCTTCAGGACTATTTTAAAATAACTTATAATCACATATTAGGAGATTACTAGCGTATCACCCGTCAATAAAAAAAACAACAACCCGTAAAAAACCAAGTTTTTGACTATAAATCCTTTATGTACGAGACGTAACTAAAAGAATGTTCATTATAATAAGCAACGCAAGACCATCCAAAAATACAAAATAGGGGTTGAGTCGTAAAACGTGTTTAATATAATGCTCACCGATCAGGAATATGTTTATAAAAAGTGTTGCGCGACAGAAAGGTCGTTCAATATAATACGCACCGCGACACTCTATCTCAAAAAATAAGATGATACATAGAGATAAATAAAATAATATAAAAATTCATTAATTTAATTACGGTACATGCGATCGATCTGAAATTTTGATACATCGTTTTATCATCGATACGAAACTGCCTGCAAAATTTCAGCTCGCTAGCTTACGAGAAAGTGGGTTAAATCGATCCAAAGTTTTGGTGACAAGCAAGCAAACAATCAACCAAACAGAAAGCACGAGTTAATATAAAGGATTTAATTAAAAACCCGTAATAAAAAAAACCGTAAAAAACAAATTTTTTGACTATAAATCCTTTATGTACCAGAAGTAACTAAAAGAATGTTCAATATAATACGCAGCGCAAGACCATCCAAAAATACAAAATTGTAGTTGTGTCGTAAAAATGTTTAATATAATGCGCACCGATCAGGAATATGTTTATAAAAAGTGTTGTCAATAAAATACGCACCTTATTGCGCGACAGAAAGTTTGTTCAATATAATGCGTACCCTTACACTCTATCTAAAAAAAATAACATGATACATAGGAATAAATAAAATAATCTAAAAAATCAATAATTCAATTACGGTACATGTGATCGATCTGAAATTTTGAAACATTATTTTTATCATCGGTACAAAACTGCCTGCAAAATTTCAGCTCGCTAGCTTTCGAGGAAGTGGGTTAAAATTGATCCAAAGTTTTGGCGACAAGCAAGGGTCAAGTCAAGCAGACACCACGAGTTTAATATAAAGGATTTTTAAAAAACAAGTTTTTTACTATAAATCCTTTATGTAAGAGAGTAACTAAAAGAATGTTCATATAATACGCAGCGCAAGACCATCCAAAAATACAAAATTGTAGTTTCGTAAAACATGTTTATAAATGCGCACGATCAGAAATGTTTTAAAAAGTGTTGTCAATAAAATACGCACCTTATTGCGCGACAGAAAGTTTGTTCAATATATGCGTACCCTTACACTCTATCTAAAAAAATAACATGATACATAGGAATAAATAAAATAATCTAAAAAATCAATAATTCAATTACGGTACATGTGATCGATCTGAAATTTTGACATATTTTATCATCGTACAAAACTGCCTGAAAATTTTAGCTCGCTAGCTTTCGAGGAAGTGGGTTAAAATGATCCAAAGTTTGGCGACAGCAAGGGTTCAAGGGTGCAAGCAAGCAGACACCACGAGTTAATATAAAGGATTTTTAAAAAACAAGTTTTTTTACTATAAATCCTTTATGTAAGAGACGTAACTAAAAGAATGTTCATTATAATACGCAGCGCAAGACCATCCAACAATACAAAATTGTAGTTGTGTCGTAAAACATGTTTAATATAAATGCGCACCGATCAGGAATATGTTTATAAAAAGTGTTGTCAATAAAATACGCACCTTATTGCGCGACAGAATGGTTGTTCCATATAATGCGCACTCTTACACTCTATCTCAAAAATTTAACATGATACATTGGAATAAATATTTTAAAAAAAATAAAGAAAAAAGCAAAACAAAATCTAAATTTAGGAGGACATATATTATTGTGGACGGCCAGATTTACAGACCGGACATTAATAAACGATCAAGTCTGCATCTTATCTTGACCTGCAATATTTCACTGGTCGTGAAGCCACCGGCTGTCTCTGTCAGACTCAAGCTGAGAGCTATATTCGCCCCCCCCCCAAAACATCCAAATCCCCTTCCCGAAAAAAAAACACATCCCCATTCAAATCAGGAAATTTACAAGTGGTGTGATTGCCTGACTAAACATGACATATGATTTCTGTGACACCGTTAACGGATTTCGGCGATACTAATAAAACTACAACATCCCCTGAAACCACAGCTCATAGTCGATTCCACCAGTCAGGAGTACTCGAGTCTGTTCCCCCCCCCCTCGGCCGATGTATACATAAACTCTCACGATACACACACACACACACACGCCGAGATCATCATCTCTCATCTCGTATTTTGTTGTATGTTTCAGCAGTCTGTAGGGCGACGTGTGAACAAACAGGTCAGGTTTGAGATATAAGGCTACGGAGGAATCGACACCGCCAGGCAGGTTTCGCTGGGGGAAACGATCCCCTCTCACTCATGGAATCGAGCGCTCGGTTAGCTACTGCGCGTCGGGCTCCATTCACTGACATTGGACAACATGAACGGGGTCCCTCTGGAAGTTTTGGCGGCTTAGTAATGCTTCGTTAACTCCCATTAGAGACCGACAGACGCGGCAATCGGACTTTTTCGGCTAGTGTCACCACGGCTTGAGATGACAAAATATTGCTTTGGAATTTATTTTTTTAAAACTGGAAGCCTTTATTTAGGATGCTGTTAATGATCTCCCAATTGAAGAGAGAAGAAAACTTCTAATAAAAGAGATGGATTTTTATTATTTTTGACATCGTAGAAGTTGTTGGAGTTTTGTAAAATTCTGTGACTAAAAACAAAAGGTCAGTAAATGTGTGAATAATAGGACAGGTAGAAAATTGAAATTCTATTAAAGTTTTGGGATGCACTTAAATATATGATGAAAGTTCAGTGATCTTAAAGGTTATTGACTTATTGGAAATATTGTTTTCTGATGATGTTTATGTACATAATCATTTTCATATACTATGCAAGTCATTGGCAAATTAAACTTGATTGATTTTTATTAACCACAAATTTTCACTGCAGTGATGTAATAGAAATAAATTCTTCGTTAACCCTCAAATATATATATATATAGGATTATATATATATATATAAATTATATATAAAACATTCATACAACATTAAGTCCTATATATTTATACCATAAATTACGTCACGCACCTACGGGGTAGGGGGTCACAACTTTGTGACGATGTGGGACGAGGGGAGGGGGTGATTAAGAAATGCGACGTCACGCCCAATTGCGAAGCTTTAAATAAAAGTTACACTTACATATTTAATTGCTTACGATTTATTTCATTACGTTTTCCATGGTTTCATGCGTGTTACGATATTAGAGTGCAGCCTTACACTAAATAATACTTAAATGACAAAAAAGTCATTTCCAATATAAAATTTGGCATTTATGGGGGGGGGGAGAGGGAGACAAAGCTTTGTGACTTCATATTAGAGGGTGGTCTAATTTTTGTGACGACGTGTGACGATGGAGCGAGGGGGGGTGCGTTAAAAAGAAACGGGTAAAAAAATTGTGACGTCATTTATGGTCGGCCCCTTAGTGACATTAAAAATTTTAATTTCCTTTTAAAAAATCTCTTGACGTTTGTTTTATTTTTAAGAAAACAATTTTGAAATTAGTCAGTCCTTTTAAATAGTAGGCTAGAATTATTGAAACAAACAATGATAAAAGGGTCACACCCTGGGGCTGATTAAAACTGCACGGGGCCCCTGGCTTCAATTCAAAACTGGGGCCCTCTCCAGCCAGCGTCCCTTAAATAAAATGATTGCTAGTTGTAACTAAATTGTCCATGGGTTCCCTGCTCGTGCTTTAACTGTACTACGGGATCGGCCTCCCCAGCCAAAAAGATTATTCATGAAAAAACCTAACACGAAGAAATAACTGTTTGCCGGTTTCCTAAAATTGAGTGTAAAAAGACTATTAAAAAAAAGACAAATGAACCCCCCCCCCTGGAATCGATCCCGAGAGCCCGAAGTTGCGTGCACCACAAGCCTACACACTTCCATACGACCAGGAGAGCTTGAAGAAAATAGTAAATTTAAAAAATATAAACAATCTTCTTTATTATTTTCTCTAATTTAGCCTATTAAATCAGGTTTTTTGATTACTAAGACTATCGGGTCCGAGTAGCGATCAGATTAATAGATAAGATTTTATTAATTAATTTAATTTATGATATTTTCAGGGATTCATGCTAACATTTTCCACCTTTATTATAAAATATACTAAATTTCTGGGGCCCCTAAAGCATCGGGGCCCCCTGACTATAACCCGTTCAGGCCCCCCCCCTTCTTAATCCGCCATAGGTCACACCCCAAAAAAAAGGAGAATCGCCATCCATGAGATGAGTACTGTGTCAGCCTAGAACACGAGAGATGAGACATTGCCAGTATGAAATCCAATCCTCCCACTAAAAAATGCATCTTTATCTTTGATCAATAATTCAACCCTAATATTACCTGAAAACTCATGGAAATATTGTTGTGTAGACTGTAGACAACAGTTTTAGTCTTGGCGTATCGAACCTAAAAACAACAAATTGCAGTTTCAGTGAAATCCTTTTCCAATACTCAGATGTATTCTTCATTTTTGTTTCTTTTGTTTGTTTTTGAGGGCATAGCAGAAATGGGTAAGAGGTGTTTCCTTTTGTAATCAATAAAATCGATTAAGAAATCTTGAGTATTCGCTTTATTACGCGGGTTTTTGTTAAGCATTAATGAAGGGGAGGTAAAGGTTTGGTTTTATTTTACAATATATGTGCCAGGTGTTTGTTTACACAAGTTGAATTCACAATGAGAGGAGTGGCTCTGCTCAGTCCCTACCACATCTACGCATACGATGTGCCTGCCGCCTAACATCCTTGAGCCCGGGCACCGGATCTGGTAGAAAGCAATCTAAATAAACAAAAATGCCTCATTTCTCTTTTCTTTTGTCACATTGGAGCCCGTCATCTTCACCCATTAAGTGTTTTTTCTAGGTGTTTTTGGCAAACCAGTATTAAATTAACTGTGAAGTAGTTTTGTAAAATTAATTGTAATCTCTTGCTGATTTTCGTCAAAAACCCATTTAGTCATTTTGACTTATTTTTAAATCCTTTACTTCGCATCTTTATTTTTTGATCAGCAACATTAAAATTACAATCCCCCCCCCCAACTTTTTTTTGAAAGGTGGGAGTGAAAGCGTCACTGTCTCCAATGTTAATATCCAACACATTTTTAGGAAGCGATGTAAAGTTCAAGAGGAAACCAACGTCAGAAATTAAACATGAAAATAAGCTGGAATTTAAATTTAACAATTCTGGGAAGTGTCCGAATTTTTTTTATTAGAAACCGCCGTAAAACATAATAGCCCTTTATCCGGAAAATAATTTTGTTTCGGGGGCTGATATGATATAGAAAAAGAGAGGTGAAACAGTACATAAATATTTAAAAAAACACCTTTGTCAAGGTAAAGAAACTGTGTACTTTTGACGAGGCTTTATGGATTGGATAAAGCCTTGTAAAAAGAGAAACCTGAATAGAGTTCGATTCTATTTCATGACTTAATCCTTTTAGCGTAGGAGTGTCCGAAAATTCTGTCGGCGATATATGGCCATCTCACTTCGAACTGAACCATTAAATTCCAATAAATAGGTGAAAACAAGGTAAATCTTTATATACATGTATTACAATTTTATTGCGCTGCAAAAATGTAAATTACTGAATGCGTTATAGAAGAGGGAAACAATTCGATTACACGATTACGAATTCGCACTACAACAGACCATGCAAAACCACCCGTGAAAAGTCATGATTAAAAACGAGAGGCTGCAATAAACCTATAGCTTGGGGCTTTCGTCATAGAGACAAAAAATTAACAGATATAAAATAAAGAGTAGGCTAAATGTTTTTGTAAAGTGGAACTAAGTTCCCTAGTCACCAATGAAGAGGAAGAACTGAATACGTGTTGTCAACATTACTGCTGCTCGTGAATTACTCACTGCCCTCTCCCCTGTGATCCTTTCTCTTTACATGCGGACAGAACAGCCGTACATGGACAAACTTAATATTAATACATCGCATATCACAATATAAGGAATGGCTAGCTCTTCCTATAATAAATTGAAAAGAGAGAAGGAGAGAGAGAGAGAGAGAAAGAAAGAGAGGGAGAGCAAGTGATAAACATAAAACTTATTTAGCACATTTTCACGATCCTGTAATGACTGTATCAACGATGCACTGAACTGTTATGACAACCTAAAAACTCCTAATGCAGCTATTCACGTCGTCGAGAGACTCAAAATACCTTACTGGGCATCAGAGCTACTTGTAAATCACGGTAATTGCTAGGGTAAAGTTTGTTTAAAACGAATGAAAAAAAATGAACGTTTGTAAATTTTGTAAATCAGGAACAGTCTCGGGACAAGGCTAGCGACGAAACCTCTTTCTTGACGCCACTCAATAGTTTTACTTGAGGTGGACGCTGCCACGAGACAACGAAAGAGGTGATCGAGTTCAACTTGTCACTGCTACTGTTTTAGTTTTTTTATGTAATGGCCGGTGATGGGGACAAGTGTCCCTGTCTGGTACTAAGTAGATTAGGGATGCCATTGAGAGCCTGGTAGCCCCACAGTGATCTCGCGTGTATCTCTTAACCCGATGGGCTTGAAAAAAAGTGGGTGGGACATCTAAGAGCTGCTTGGTAAGTTTGAAACAGACAATGTCTGGCCAAAAATAAATTGGCTAGACTTACTAAAAGAAGCTTTTCCAGCAATGGCGTAGTGAGAGACAAGATTTTTTTCCGTTCAAAATGAGTGACGAAAATGAGTTTGTAAAACGTATTGGAAGCCTGTGTGATAGCGTCTTGTTGGAGTAAATTTTAAAGACACCAATTTTAATAAAGCTTCGCTGAATCCATCTCACATCATTGACACCAAAGATTATTTATGGAAACATATCATTTGATTTCATTGGACGTTATTTCTTAGAGGAACAAGACCTATCACTCTACTGATTATAAATTACTCTTTCAACTAACACAAGTTTATTAGGTTAGACGGGTTTCACTGTACTGGTCTAGGGCAATTGTTAAACATGAGTAGACGCCAATATGCGGACCAACTGGCAAGTTGAGGAAGGCATGTGGTGGAAACAAAACGTTACTTTCCTCTGCTAATAAAACAAAAAGCAATGTAAGGTTTCCTGAATGTAGTTCTCAGTTTCCATCAGGTCGGTTTTAGCATAGAAATGACTTCGCTCTGTAGGACAAGGCTTTTAGGATTAGACTTTTCCATTAGTGATATAGCTTGCCACTAAACAGTATTCAGCTGATGCCGATCTTATAGTTCATTTGTTTTTACTTTGTTCAAGCTGACCTTCTATATCTCTTACATGGTAGCAAGGCTGATAGAGTTGTAAAAAAACAACTACTTTAGTTTCTACAGTATGTGATCATACAATAATATGGGTCTCCAAATATCTTAATTTTACATCACTCTTTCAATGCACCTTCTGGATGATCCTGGAGTTGATGGACACAGGAGGAACTCCCTTGGCGTGCGCTCATTTCATTTGACTGCACCTAATTTGTGGTACATTCTGCCGAAATTTGACAGAGTTTTTGAGCATTAGATTGCAACGAGCATGTTGGACTATAATGGATAGTGTTAGCCAGTGGCGTAACAACGGGTTGGCATAGGGGCAGTTGCCAAGGGCGCCAGCTAAAAAGGGCGCCACTAAGTCTAAAAAAATTTAATTTGTATTTAAATAAATTCAGTCGGACCTCTCTAAGTCTAACTCAAAAGGACCCGAAAAAAACAATTCGATTTACGGAGTTTTTGAGTTAGGGAAATTGCGTAAAAGGCGCCGATTAATCAAGGACAGCGTAGATATTGAGGGGGGGGGGACAGCCATACAGGCTTGACAGGAAAGAAAGGCGGTGTCTGAAGTTTTATATGAAAGGAAGCTAACTTGCTTTGACATACAAACTGCAAATTAGTATTGTACCTGTCTTATGCATTTTTTATATTCACGTTGTATGACAGTCACTATCAGACTACGTATTTATTGTCATAAATAAAATAAGAGAAATTCAATTATTTTTCTAAAAAATGAAAAAATTGCAAAGCTGAAATTTGTCAATTTATCAAGGGCGCCAAAAATAAATTAGCCAAGGGCGCAAAAAACCTAGTTGCGCCTCTGGTGTTAGCGCTGTAGAAGAAAGCCATATCATCACCTAAATCTTTTACAAATATTATACTTAGTAGAAACGTATGGAAATCTTTCTTAAACAATAGACTGATTTTCAGATATGTGGCTACTACTGTCCTGCATTTTAAATAGTTTCTAGAACAGGTCAAAGGTTGCGTCCAGTTCATACTAAACACAGGAATATTCTAATAGATTATATCAGACTTGTTTACATGCCGTGAAAAAAGACCGGCCAAATGTTGGGTGCGTGACAGAGCTCGAAGGCGTAAACATTACGTCAGCGCAGTGTGTACCTGCCAGCGTGTTAATCTCACCAACAAGAAGGAGATGAAAGTATTCATATGGGTAGGTGCCCTTCTGATATATGTTTTTGAACAATTCAAATGGCATTAATATTATAGTTAAGAATATGTAGTCCCCATTATAGGAGTATTTCTTTGAACTAGGAAAAAAAACACATTGCAAAATTATTTTGGCACATATCCGCCGCCTTGCCTGAAACATTCTCTTTCCTTCCCCCAGGAGCCTTCAGACCACGTGGTGTCTGCCTTCCTACCCCAACACCCCATACCAGATTTTGATTGGTCGATCCCAATTACTTTTCAACTGTTTGTTATGCTCTTTGTAGATCATAAAAACAAGTTTTTCTATTTAAGCACGATAATTTTATAAAAATTGTACAAAATCTCGAATGCTTGCTGATTTGTGCTTCTGTTAGCGAATTTTCCTAAATATTTCGACTGAAATTCCAAGAAAATGTTGTATATTGCAACAGTTAGCAATATTTTTATTATCACTGGCATCAAATATTTACACCACATGCAGCATTGATTACGTTTGCACTGATTCATATAACAATATCAGTTATTATCCCCGCCTTCGAATTTTATTTTTGTTGGTTTTTTTCTCCATTGCTTAGCGTTCCAGACAGAAGTAAAAGTTAGGAATGTTCTTATTTAATTAGAAATAAATTAAATAAAACTTGAAGAATAAAGAAACTTTAAAAAAACAGAGATAATTCTCCAAACAAGTAGGTAAACGTTAAAAAAAGAAAGGTTTCTTGACAATAGAAACATTGAGGTAGAATTCTTTAAAATAATTGTCATAAAATCTTGTCTTCAGCTAGGTCCCGGCACAAGGTTCATTTTGATACCCAAAGTTGTGTTTGTGTTTTAATGATTAGTGTTCTAAATGGCCGGTATAATGAAGAAAAGCATTTTGTTAACGTCATTCCCCTCTTTAAGTCGGTTTACTTATTCTTTTATTATAAGCCATAAAAATCTTTCAAAAGTGAAGAAATGTCATAGAACTTTAATACACCTCCTTGCTTTATTATTTTCTCTGAAAATGAAACAACTAAATGTTGACATAACTGTCAGTGAAAAATTTAAGTGACAAACGATCTAAGGAAATTCAATTGTAATCTGTATTAAATTGTTTAACAACAGTTGATGCATTTAAATTCTCTAAATTGTGTCCACAGTTTTATTATTTTCTAAACAAATTTGGAAAATTTTCATTTTTTCAAAAAGTATGTTTTTCGAAGATAAAAAAATGGATTTTAAAATTTTAAAACAAAAAATTAATATATTAAATATATAACAATAATATTTTAAAAGGCACAGCATAAAATCAAATATTATTCTTTCAAAAAAAATAAAAGATTTAAGATTTGAAAATCTTACATTAAATATATACTCTTTCTTATGTGTTCTGAGAATTGTGAAACATGGAATTATTTATATAACAATTATATATTTGAACATAACAAAACGAAAACTTCTTTTTAAAAAAAAATAATTTTATATTTTATTTTTGGAAGAAAATGATTTTGTCTTTCAAGTTTAATGTGAGGCATACACATTTATGAGATCTCTTTGGCTAAGGCGATTAAAAATGTATCAGAATTTAAAGAAGCTATTAAAATACAATCAATATTTAATACAGTTTTTAAATCAGACAATATAAGTTTATTATATCCTAAATATACATATCAAGTGCGTGAAAAATTACTTTTATATCGAGGATACAATGCATTAAAACATTCAGTTACCTACTTAAATGTTGTGACTAGATATTAAGACTTTTCAATAATGGTTAAGTGGTGGCGTATTTTGCCTTCCATTATTTCTCCTAGATACAACGGGTTATACCTTCTAGTAAAAAAAATGAAAATGCTGGAATTTGACGTCTCTCGCTCATCTTGTTTGATATTGTCTTTCGGATCGTCCTAGCACTGTTTCTAAAATTAGTTTCACGATATAATTGTTGCTCGACTGGCGTCAGTTTGCCAGGCCATATAATTAGGCAGTATCGAACCAACTTCGGGAGCGGCATCGATCACAACACTGTGAGTAATGACGTCAGTTTAGACTGTAGAAAATGTAAATATCAAGGATTCATATATGATTTGATATCGGGATAATCCAGTACAACTACAATACAAATATGTTCCGAATAAGTATTGTTAATTCCGCCCCACACTGAGTTCGGCTAAGGGGTAGTAAGTAACGTAGCTGAGAGAGAGAGAGAGAGAGAGAGAGAGAGAGAGAGAGAGAGAGAGAGAGAGGGAGAGAGAGAGGGAGAGAGAGAGGGAGGGAGAGAGGGAGGGAGAGAGGGAGGGAGGGAGGGAGGGAGAGAGAGAGAGAGAGAGAGAGAGAGAGAGGGAGAGAGAGAGGGAGAGAGAGAGGGAGGGAGAGAGGGAGGGAGGGAGAGAGGGAGGGAGGGAGGGAGGGAGGGAGGGAGGAGAGAGAGAGAGAGAGAGAGAGAGAGAGAGAGAGAGAGAGAGAGAGAGAGAGAGAGAGAGAGAGAGAGAGAGAGAGAGAGAGAGAGAGAAGATATTGTACCGACTCCAAACATCCAGACGCAATTATCCAGTTCCAGAACCCAAGCTCTACTTCAAATCCATTGAAAACAAATCTGAAATTTTATGAAGTATGTTATATTATTGTTATTCATGACGCTAAGATTTCAGAAAATATTATTAAACCTTTTCATCTAAAATTATTGTGTTTAAAATCTGAAGTTGATAATCAAATAAAGTACATCTTTTCGTTGATGACCGACGCTCATGAACAAAATCTATTTATTTGAATATCTCTTCAGTGTATACAATGTGATTACATTTTACAAGTAGCTCGACATTGGAGATAAACTTACTGTTCCAGAATAGCTGCTTAAAATTATTTTGTGGAGATTTTTGAATCCCTATATATTAACTTCGAAATCTTGTCTCTCTCTCTGTCTGTCGTCATCTCATCATCTCTGTCGCGATCTCTGTCGTTCGGGGGCGGGCGGAAAAACAAAAGTAAAAAATGACCCACTTTCCGTGATGCCACCGAGCTGAAATTTGGCACGTAGACTCGTGTCAACCAACAATGCATCGTATCAAAATGTCAGATCGATCGAACGTACCGTAATTAAATTAATCCAATTTTATTTTATCTCTCTACAACATATGTAATTCAAATTCACGATTTGTTATTGTTTTTCTTCCATGTGCCAGTTGAGTTCACGCGTTGACGCCACCCATCGATGTCCATCCCCCTCCCTTCCCTTCCCCCGGTTTTAAAGCCAGTTGATATCACTCGGTGTCAGTCCTTAAATGTTTGTCGCATTTGTACAAAATCAATACTTTTAGTTATGTCTCGTATAAGGGATTTATAGTCAAAAACTTTGTTTTTACGGGGTTGTTTAATCAGTACTTCAAATTCTTAAAATGAATTTATAAGTAAGGGATCCGATATCAAAGGTTTGTATGTGAAAATGTTGATCTGTTTTTGACTGGGAAACCAACAACTGATTCACTCTGCTTGACACCACTCCCCCCTTCCCCCTTCGTTATCTCTGTCAACTCACTGAGGTAGAACTGCGGAGGGAAGCCCCACTATTAAATAACATGATGGTCTTCAGTAGTGATTTGTCTCCGTTACACGCTGTACGGACCGCAAAATCTTATAGCCAATAGTAGAATGGTGATTTGAATTAGAGCTGTGTAGTAGAATCTACGATGACAATTTTTTTTTGACGAATTCAGTTCTTGGCAAACTGATAGACTTCTGGAGCCAGTACAAATTGGTAAGGGTAATTTCTCACTTGGGTTGGTTCCACGTTAACGTTCAGGAACATGTGGGTATAATGTGCATTGAAATGTATGTACGTAGTGTGATATAAAATATGCGTTATGGGACCGTCCATAAAGTACGTCACGCTCCAGAGGGGGGGAGGGGGTGTAAAAAAATGTGACAGTTTGTGACAAGTGTCCGGCCATGTGTGACATCACGTTGTTTCTATATTAAATTTTAATTATTTTGTTAATAAAAAACACAATTTTTGTTCGAAAGTGTGACGTACTTTAAGGGGTCCTAGATTTGTAAAAGTTTGTGACAGGGGGCAGGGGGGGAGTAAAAATAGCGTGACGTACTTTATGGACGGCCCCTATGTACAGAGTAAAATGAATATAAATTTGTTTCAACATTATGTTTACGCATAAATAGTATAAAGTTATATAAAACTAAAATCTGGCTCTACTATTTATTACCACACAAAAGGTTATTAGAATACAATATGGATGAGAATGAAAAGAAATGTTTTTGTTATAAAACTCTACTAATGGCGTATTTTTAACAATAAATTAATTTTCTATGGTAGCTTCATCCACCCACACACTCACACACACACACGCACGCACGCACGCACGCACGCACGCACGCACGCACGCACGCACACACACACACACACACACACAAAGTGCACTGAGTCTGAATACAATGGCAGCACTATCACTGCACTGAGACACAGAGATTACATACAATGCCAGCACTATCATGAAAGTGTCAACTTAACCTCATACAGACAAGTTGTATGGTCGACTTGTATTCAGATCACTCCTTCATTGGTTGCTCTCCATGGCTGTGCCGTGTTTAATCGTGTCTCCCTGTTTATGGCCTGTGGTGCCCCCTTGTTAGAAATCTTACCATAACTTATCCACTTCGCAGGAGAGCGCCAGATTTTATGTTGGTTACGGCCATAAATATTTCTAACAAAAATGATTTATTGGCAATGTTTTATATACCATCAATCATATTTAGATGTATGAAACATTCGCTTTTCTCAGCCGATCCATCAACCTGAACCCTAAATAAGTTCTAGAAAGTTAACTTTCTTTTGTAATGTGTTCTCCAGTTATTAGATGAATTTGAAAGATAAATGGGGTACAGCGAAAATATAAAACAGTTGAAAACTGATATCATCGTTTTACAATATGATAAAATGAAATTTAAATCAAAATACATGAATTTATATATATATATATATATATATATATATATATATATATATATATATATATATATATATATATATATATATATATATATATATATTCTTTATTAAGAAGACAAGACGTATTTAAAAGGCCTGTGATATCTTGAGAAGGAATGAGAGGAAGGAAGAAAAAGACAGGGAATGGTTATGGTTATAGATAAGGAGACAAAGTTAGGGAGGGATCCATATTTCATCCATAGAGGAAAGAACTGAATATGTAGAGGGAGGGGGTGGAACACTTAGAATAGATACGAGATACCAGATATCTAGTTAAATTAGAAATGTGGGAAATATTGAAATTCAGTCAAAGAGAGAGGTAGAGAGAGACAGTGATGTGGATAAAGAGAGAGAAGGCAGAGAAAGGAAACTGAGAAAGTAGATATATTATATTTGAAATATAAAAACTAATAAAACCAATAACGAATCCACTCTGAGTGGGAGTGGATGTCATATCCCCGAATGGATTCAATTAAAATACATATTACTTGTCAAATTAGAAATCCTGCGGCGTGTCTTAATTATTGTGAACGCGTGGATGTTTATCAATAATTATTGGCCATAACTATTAACACTATTATTGAAATCTAGATTTATTCTCACCTGTGAAGGAGACTGTTGTACAGATGATTATTCGGTGATTGCATAGCTTGGTCGCAATCAGGCTCGTAATATCATATAGTCTTGTTTGTTGCTCTCATGGAAGAATACATGATTAAAGAAATAAGTGTGTATTTTTAATTTAAAAAATGGATATTATTTTTGTAATAGGAGAGGCAAAAATTTGATACATTT